>LPNX010465241.1:140331-198127 GCA_001517045.1 Pseudotsuga menziesii | reverse complement strand
GTAAGATTCTCTCTTCTGCTTGCAGAAACCTGATTCTGCGGCACCCCATAGCTGTTTCGGGTGAGACTGTAGCCTGTTCGCAGGCTGCTGCCGAAAGGGGCAACACTGTGGGTCTTTTGTTGGTGCGAAGTTAAAGGTAAAACCCGAGTCTGCCCAGTTAGCCCAACACTCAACTGTGTTTTTCCTTGAGTTAGGGAGACTTCATTAGGTTTCACACTGTTATGCTGCAACTGTACCCAACGCACCTTCAGCTGTACCCAAGGGACAGAGGGCCAATTTTTTGACCAGGAGGGGTGTTTTCGAGCAATGGTGGTCATGGTTGGGCCCTTTGGTCACCTTTAAGGGTACTATGGCTTAATGGCACTGCTAATGGCCCTTTATTGGGGTTTTTAACCTTGGGGTTGGTGTCCAAGGCTCCTAAGGGTAGACCACTGGGTCACATGGCTCTATATCCTATTTACAAGCTCTAGTGGCCTCCACTTCAGCTACAATACATTCATCTCCCCTCCCAGCCACTTAGGACACCCTCCTGGCCCTTCAGCCACTTAGGGTGTCTTTCTTGAGGTTGGGTTTAGAAACACTCTAGTGGCATCGTTGTCATTTTGAATAATTGCTTCTAGACACATGTCTGCTTTAAATTTGGCCACATGTTGGAATTTTAAGTTTGTTTATTTATTTATTTATTTTTCTCACTTGGGAGATATAGTGAGATATTGTAGGTATAAGAAGTGTTGTTCATCTAAACTATTTATTTCTCTTTATTCAATTTTGAAGGTTGTAAATTGATGTATAAATTAAAGATTGAACTTGCATTTATTTCATTTTATTCAATTTTGAAGTTGGTAAATTGATAGTAGAAGTTGAATATTGAACTTGCATTCAAATAACAACTTATTATGTTAAGTTCAAGCATCTCATGTTCATGTTCAAATGATAATAAGCAAAAGCTAATAGGTCAAAATTGGTATTGTTTCAGTTTATATTAGTTCCATATTATATTTATTTTATGTTAAAATTACAATTTTAGGATTATAGGAGGTAGGTTTTGAATTAAATTTTTGAGATTAAATAAAAATGGGTTTTTTCGATATTTTTTAATTTTTGATTTTTGGGATTATAGAAAGACAATTTTGAATTAAAGTCTTAGAATTATATATAGATGGTTTTGTTTTTTTATTTTCTTAATGTAAAATTATTACTCTTTAAATTCTTAGTGAATTCTTAATGAAGAAGTTATCCCTTCCTTATTGTATAATGTTTGATTTTTGAATTTTTAATTGGTCTTTAAAATTCAAATCTGATTCTAGTTTGTAATTTCTAAATGTTGAAGTAGTAATATCAATATTGTTTATTTATTAAAATTATTATTCTTAAATTATTATAATTTGAAATTAATTTATATATATATAGTTTTTCATAAAACTATTAAATCAATTTTGTAAACATCAAATTTACACATCAAAACTTTTTAAACAATTTGTGTATCAAGAAATGACATTAAAACTTTTTAAACAATTTGTGTATCATAAAATGGTGGAAAGATGATCATTGTGTATTGAAATATTCATGAGTGTTTCTTAGGTTTTGTATGATAAGGTATATAATGTTATCCAAAATAATATGGATATAGATGAGAGAATTACAAATAATGAGGATAATGTTATCCAAAAAATTGATTGCTTTATTATTGATGCCAAAGTTCTCTGCATGAACAATTTTGTTTGGTTGACGCAACCCTATTTATTCTTGTTTGTTGTGGAGGGTTTTTGTATTCTAGGGAAGCTATTCTTTCCTTTCTTCTTACTCTTTTTTCTTTTTTGCTCACTACCTTGTGAGGCCTCTTTGTCTAGAAAAGATTTTCTCCTTCTTTCCACAATTCTTTTGATAGCATCAGCATTGTTATACTCTTTTGGGTTTGAATAGTGTAGAGTTTTCCCCATTATGGATCCTTTTCAGGTGTGTTTAGATGCAAAATTATGGGATTGCATATTTTCCTGACCACATTCAAAGTAAAAAGGGTTATGCGTGGAGCATAAGTAATTTTATTTTATTTTTCCAATAGCAACAAAACTCCAATTGGGTGGATGTATTAGTTCCAGAGCCGTAGATATTGTTATTATACTTTTTTGCGGGTTGATTTGATTTTTTTTATTGAAGTATATTTTTTAAACTTGTGATTTTTATATTGATAGGTGTTCAGATGTTATGTTATATTTTAGATTTTTTTAAGCAGATCAATAAGATTAACTTTTAACTTAGTGTAACAAGTGTAGAGTTCCTATCTTTTTTTGTTTAATGTTTAGTATTTGTTTAACAGTCATCCATCTCTACAAAACTAAGTAATTAGCTACACCTCTCAATATTCACTGACCACTTAAATTATAATTATATATGATATTGCAAGATTACTTCAATCACATAAATAAGAACTCCCATTTTTCAATCCACCTATATTACAGTGGAGGCTAAATCATGTATGGTATTCTATTATTATTTATGAGATCTTGTATGATAAGGTATATGATGATGGTGTCCAAAGTAAAATGGATTTATATGTGAAGATTAGAAATAATTAAGTATACTATATTTTCACATTTTTGAAGAGATAAAATATGGTATTAATGATATTGTTGTATTTATCAATTTAATTACTTTTTAACATTTTTTTGTTACATCTTTATTATTTTGTTTTTAACTAATCATTTATAATAATTATTTATTTAATATTTTTTAATAAAAAAACCAGTGATTTTATTTTTCTTTGCAACAAAAATGCATACCATTTAAAAAAAATGTGCACTTTGCTTTTGTCAAAGTTCCATCTAGAACATTGTCCCCTCGAAAAAAACTATCCATAGAGCGTTAATATAGTGCATTATTAACCCATTTTTAAAGCATATGTCTTTCATTTGTGTAAAAAAATTTAAAACATATGTCTTTCATTTGTGTAAAAAAACATATGTCTTTCATTTGTGTAAAAAAATATGTCTTTCATATGTCTTTCATAGTACTTAAAACATATGTCTTTCATTTGTGTAAAAAAATTTAAAAAACACCACAATGTTTTATCCCAAGCCATGATCATTTTAACTCAATTCTTCTCTCTAAGGGAATCACGATTTTGCTAACAAGGCCTCATCTTGGAGAGACATGCAAAAGTGGCATTCTCATTATTGATGACAAGTAAAAGAGACATTATCATCATTGGCACAAAACACTTTGTACGATGAACTCTCATTTTCAAGTAAATTTGAATTTAAATGTAATTCTTTTAATATGAAAATATTTATATTTAAAAAATATTTATATTTAAAATATTTTTGGTTATTATTTAGTTATTTTAGAGTAAATTATCCATATTATAAATTTTAAAATTAATTAACTAATTATTTAAATTTTAAAAAACTGTTATTTTAATCATTAATTGGTTATTAAAATTACAAAATTACAAATATTGAAATAACAATCATTTAATTATTTAGGAACTTACACTTTCTTTTTTTTAAGTTGTTGAAATTGTAATTCTTGAATTCAGGAGATTGCAATATGCAATCTCATAAATTGCAACCAATTAATTGTTGAAATTGTAATTTATAGATGTTAAAATTGCAATTCTTGATTGATGAAATTGCATTTTTTCAAAAAGAATATGAATTTATTATTTAGTATACCTATTAAATTTGCGAATTGTTAATCCCTAAAATTGCAATTGCTACTCAATATTCCTTTTTACCTTGGAACTACACAAAGTGCAATTTCAATTGCAATATGCAGATAGAGAAAATACAATCAATTAAATGTTGAAATTGAAATTTTAGCATCCAATTGTTGAAAGTGCAATTCTTAGCCTTTGAATTTGCAATCAATCATTTGTTAAAATTGTCATTTTTGTTAAAGAAATGAAAATTTCTTCCCAATCATATATTGAAATTGTGAACTGGTAGTCACTAAAATTGCATTTTCTCCACTATATTTTTATTATTGACTTTGTAATGCACTTTTCTTTAAAAAAGTGCAACTTTCTCCTCCATCATATAACTTGTTGCAATTTGGAATTTGTAGTTGTCAAAAATTGCAATTTCTCTTCAATTATTTTATTGTTGAATTTGTGAATTGTTAGAACTGTATTTCTATGAAGTTGAAACTATAACTAAATTACAATTTTTTCTGAAATTGCTATATACAAATATAAAAACTATTAAAATTGCAATTTCTAGATGTTATTATTTGAATTTCTCATTAAAAAGTTGGAATATTTTATGATTCCCCCATAGTTTAAATTGCAATTGTTGTTTGTTGAAAGAGCATTTTTCATTTAAAAAAAAGTGAATTGAAAATTTGTAGTTGCTGGAATTGCAATTTCTCCATTTATGTCTTGTCAAATTCGCAAGTTTCCAATTACCAAATTACAATCAATTTCTAATCAATTTGAATTTGTGACTTTGTAATCATTTTCAATTTGTGAATTTGTAATATCTAATCATTGAAATTACAATCAATCAATTCCTAATATTGTTGGTATGGTAGTGCCACAACATATAATTTAGATTTTAAGTTGGTGAAGTATAAAGAGAATTGCAAATTTGTGGTTGCTAAAATTGCAATTTATCCTCCATTCTTTTCTTGTTGAATTTCTAATTTTTTAATTGTCAAAATTGCAATCAATTTGTAATTGTGAATTTGGATTTATGGAATTTGTGAATTTGTAATTTCCAATCCTTGAATTTGTGATCAAATACATGGAATTATTAGCCATGTAACATATAATTTTGTTTTCATATTGGAAACAATAAAGAGAAACAAAATGCATCTATAATTTACAATTATGATAAATTAATTCACAATATTAATATGATAAACTAAATAAACAAGATAAAATGAATATAATGCAATTCATTATTACACATGTTTACTATATAGTTTAAAGTTATTCACCTTTTATGAGAGCTCATGTGTTCAAATATAGAATAATCTAGATACTTGTTATCTTTGAATTGGTTAATATGTTTGAATTTGAGAATCAAAGACAAATTAGAGAGAGAGACAAATCATGATATCATCTATGAAAAGTAGATCTGTAATTCTAATGAGTGTCGCAATCATTATTCCTTTTGTCCCCCTCTGTCCTTATTATTCTCTGTCAATCTTTTTAATCCTTCTATGACAAGAAGGAAGAGAAGAGGGGATAAAGGGAACCCCTGCCTCATAGTTCTAGAGGCTTTGAATGTATTGGTCGATGCTCCTTTATCAAAAATGCATAATTAGTTGATTCAACACATGCCATAATACAGTTTGTGGATGTCCGATCTACACCATTCTGTAGTATGATCAGTCTCAGAAAACCTCAATCCACCGTGCCATATGCTCTGACTAGGTCCAATTTTAGAAACATCGAGTGCATCCCCCCTTTTTTATGCTATGAAGAACTCCTTGCGCCAACCCCACTGCATCATGTATTTGTTTTCTGTCCAAGAAACCAAACTTCTCTCTAAATATACACCTAGATAAATCTTGCTTGATTCTTCTGGCTATGATTCTAGTAATAACTTTATATATTAGAATACACAAAGATATTGGTCAAAATTATTGAATTCACCTTTATAAAATCCTCTACTAATGGTCACGAAGGTTTTTGCGAAGGTTACTTGTAAATTAAAAATTCTCAGTGAATGGAGGTTTTTGTGCATGTTTCTTCTATCTTAATGTGTTAGGACTGGTGTACTATATATCCATGTGCACTTGTGTTATGCAACCACGTCCCAAAAATAGCATAAAAATAACATAAATACAACAGAAGAAAGTAATCCACACCTTAATAATGAAGAAAAGAGATGAATATCAAAACTCTTCGAGGGAGGAACCTCCTTACACAATGTATTGTGTTCCCAAGACAATACAATATACAATTCTTACTAACATGGAAATAGCACATTCCTATATATAGGAGACATAGGTGTACAATACCAACTAATAGACCCACCAATACACCTAAACCTACATCAATAATATGTAATACACCACCATATAGGGGGTAAAGTGCCACACTATAGGGGGGGAATGTGCCAACATTTAGGTCTTAACAACTTGTGTTATAGACTTGTGCACACTACCACACTCACGAATTGATTAGATTTAGAATGTTGAGCCAAGTACTGGAATTGATATTTGCCATGGTTGCACCAATGCACACATTACAATATGGAACCTTTGGGTGGGCATTTCGATATGGATCCTTAATCTATACATTACATTACATTTTTGGAGCACTATAGTACAATCCTTAACGTTTTGAACTTTGTCATGAAAGTTGTGATATCACCCTCATGTCCTCTAAACTGGCATGTTTTTTACCTACTATTAATACGCATAAAATTTGATTTGAGATCCAATTTCAGATGAGGATGAGGACAACAATATCTCAATTGTAGGTCTATTCAAAATGTTGAAACTTGGCATGCCTACCACAAGTGGAGTAGTTCTATATGGTTGGTTAAAATGCATCTTTGAACTATTGTTATTTGATGTTAATTCATTGTTTTCTACATCTTATTTTCAGGAAACGATATGGGTCTAGGTTACACAACTCCTAGATGGATGGTTTCCATCAACATAGGAACAATTGAACATAAGTAATATTTTCTTAAACAAGAAACAACATATGTGAGATATGCCACTTCCTTTGAAATGTTCAATTTCAGAAAGCATACAAATAATCGGGAAAAAATGTATTTGGTTATAATGAATGTTGATCTAATGGCGAAGCATGATTTCTACTATAGATATTATTTGATTGTGCTTAATTCTGTGAGGGACATGGTCTCTTCATGTATGAATTTATGGTGGATTGAGCAACAATTCTAGCTTAGATCCCTTCAAGATCAATGTATCTATTTACAAATCCCAATTTATCAAGTAGCAAGGACATTGCAACCATGTGCCTCTTGTTAA
The DNA here is from genome assembly GCA_001517045.1 of Pseudotsuga menziesii. Classification (NCBI taxonomy): domain Eukaryota; kingdom Viridiplantae; phylum Streptophyta; class Pinopsida; order Pinales; family Pinaceae; genus Pseudotsuga; species Pseudotsuga menziesii. The sequence goes on along the minus strand of LPNX010465241.1, from coordinate 191,179 downwards.
GATAAATTAGTCTCATTTTTGTAGCATAGTTTTTAAGGGTAGAGTTAGTCAATGGAAACCATGTAAGTTGAAATCACTTCATATTTAAGAAAAAAAAGGTTATTTCATTTGACCTCAAATTTGATATTAGAATTTTTTAGGGAAGAGTTATTTAAGGAAAACCATGTAACCTGAAATGACTTGCTAGGCTTTTATAAAGGGGTAGACTTCCACCCCTACCAAAATCCTATGGATCTAAATTACTTTTTGGTGCAATAATCCATAAATAGATCTAGATGACTTGTTTTCAAGTAAAATAAAATCTACAAGGTGAAATAGTGATGAACCTAGGCTAAGGTAGGGTGAAATAGTGGTGAACCAAGTCAACAAGAGACAATTATAAAACATAAATGTTGAGCTTAATTACCAGGCTACCAATTTGTTGAGGTTGAGATCTTGCTTGCCTCCAAAGCGAGTAATTCATTGGGTTAAAGTGGTAGATTGCGTATCCAAGTGAGTGATTTATACTTCTTTTTGGATGAGAGAGTTTGTGTTCCTCCTAGATTGGAAATTTTCTCTTTTGGTGTGTGGTTAGTTGAGAATACTAAATGAAGCTATCAGAATTTTTTTAAGAAAATAGAAGTTAATGAGGCTGAAGGTTGCATTCTTGAATCGTTGGTTTTGAGAGGCTCCTTGCATTATGAGGTAAGCAATGTTCCCTCTAGTGGCTAAATTCTAGATTCGAGGGGAGATTTCCTTGGAAGTGAGCAATTTGTCTCTTGAATATTTTATATCTACTTTAAGAAAAATCATCTAAATTAAATAAAAAAACAAGAAAACCAACATTTCCTACTTTCCAGTAATGGGCTCCATCATAAACTGGTTGCTTGTATGTGATGTGAATATTCATGTAAATATTTATGTCATCCCGAGACAACTTATTACAATCAACCTTTCATTTCCCTTCCCTGCAAAATTTGCTTCTTACAATTGGCCCTTCAATTCCCTTCCGTGCAAAACTTGTAGTCAATTTTCTCAAGGTACAATTCCATGTCTATACAAACTTGTTTTTATTTTCTTTTTTTCCATCTTTTCTTACTCTGCAACAACAACCTATCGACGTATTATTGCACCTCCTTGGGGCAATTTCTAGTATATACTTTTTAAGACGAGATTGAAATATTCAAAATTAATATTTCAGATAAATTATTTCAATAAGCCACATTATTTTAGATAATAATTTGAATGCAAACTTTGGCCACATTATTTTAGATAATAATTTGAATCCAAAACTTTAGAAGTAGATCAAATCATTATCCAACATATCCCAAATAGTGTAACTTGAAATATCGTTTAGAAAAATATATCAAAAGAGACGGATGAGAAAATGTCGAAAAGTAAAATCTAGGCTAAAGGTGGAAGTTAAAATGTAGGCAAAGGTGTGGTACCTCCCTTTTCTCTCTAGGGATCAGGGTTATGTATTTTGTTCCATTCATGACTGTCCAGGAAGTGGCTCCATTGCAACGGTCCATCGATACTTTTCACTTATTGTCCCAACTGAATTTGAATTGGCATTAGCATTCCCTGGCTGCCTTTCGTCCTTCTCCTTTCAGGCTGGCTGGATGCCTGTGTTGTGTTATGCGTCTGTACTTTTCATTGTTCCAACTGAATTGGAATTGGCATTCCCAACTGAATTTGAATTGGCATTGGCATTCCCTAGCGGCCTTTCGTCCTCCTCCTTTCAGGCTGGCTAGCTGGCTTCCTGTGTTATGGTATGCCTTTGTACTTTTCATTGTCCCAACTGAATTGGCATCGACATTCCCTGGTTGCCTCTCCTCCTCCTCCTTTTAGGATGCCTGCCTGCCTGCATTGTGGTATACGTCTGTGTTGAGTCTGGAGCTCCATGTCATGTTATGTGTTGTCTAGTATGGTCTGTGAATGTGTTGTTGTGTCTGTGGCTATGCGTTGTTGTGTCTGTGTATGTATTCTAGAGGTGGAGGCTGTAGTAGGCAATGGAATCACATCAACTTTTGTATCAACAGAAAACGCCTCAGAGACCGTGCCAGTGGAATTTCTTGGAGGCAAGTCATTTTTCTTTTGATTTATTCTCCAAGGTTTTCTTTGTCTTTTTAATATTAATGCTCTGTGTTATAGTGGTTTCTTGATCTGATAACTGTTATGCAGGGTTTCTTGATCTGATAACTGAAAATTGGTTTCCAGGGTGGTGTGGTGACATACCCTCTTGTTCATAGCGCATTGGGTTCTTCTCTATGCATGGAGAAACCAATAGCATTTATAGGCATTTTAAGTTTTGTTTAATCACAAAATCTGGGTATATCAAAGCTAAGCTACACTCTAAGACATCAGATTATAATTTGTTCTTAATAGGATTCAAGATTGGATTTCTATAACTGAAACCACTAAAACTATTCAACAGATTTCTATGACTGGAACCGTGTTATGGTTGGTTATATTGTGACGGGTCGTCATTCAATGGAAATGTGGAGGAGGTAGACCCGGTAGGTTGGATTGAATACCTAGCTAACAAGATCTTGCAATTTGATATTAGTTGAAACTTTCGTACCTAATTATCAGCATGAGTAGCATTCCAGGGTAGCAAACTCTATTTGAGAGGACAAAGGATATGGCAAGCTGTAATTGAAGATCTTTTGGCACAGGGGATGAACAAAGCTGAATAGGTAGGTTGACCTAATTATCTATGATGCATACATATGTATCCTAGAAGTATTGGAATCTATGAAAATAGAATGTGATCTGTCAATTGATTTGTTGCAGGCTGTTCTTAACGGATGCTCAGCAGGTGGCCTTCACTGTGATGATTTTCATGATATTCTAACCACAATTATTCTCAACAATGTGATCTACAGCTACTCATGAAGACAAATATGTGCAGGATTGGATGCGGGATAGAGCAGAGCACAATGGACTGCATATTACAGGTATCGGATTAGATTATTAGTGCATTTCTAATTCCTTGTCCCCAATCCCCAGATTAGAAACCTAACGGATCTATGACCTTACCTTCTTCACCTGGAATGCCACAGACCAGATCCTTAGCTCTCAAGAACTAACTTTCCGGCACTTTCAGATTGAATACAAATTTATCTCCAAAATATCCTTAAAAACATGCTCAAACTCCTATCATTTGGATGGTGATAGCCATAGAGCAAGTCTTCCTATGTTACTGAAATATGTGGATTCACACAGTTTTCCAATGGACCACACATGGTGTGAGGCCCTTACCCTCTTCACCTGGAATGCATGCCGCAGAACAGATTCTAGCATTCTGAAAATTACCTTATGAAATTAGATAAAATTTGGAAGTGTGATGAAAGAACCCTGCATAATACTGGGAGAAAAGTGCATTTGCAAGACATGTAAATAAAAATTGTTTGGATATGGAGATAAACTGAGTAGTAAGTTGGAATATGGGGACCTGTCTTTCTTCAAATAATAAGCCATTGGATGTCAACCATATATCCCACAAAATGAGAAAAGGGATTGACCCCGACTGTTTTAGGATTAGCTGAGTTGGATGCTTAAACCACTCATTTTAACTAGAAAAGCTAAGTTTTACCACCATAACCACTCGTTGGAACTAGAAAAGAAAACCATTGAAGTACCTAACACCAACTTGTTCTTCATTTTTAAATGTATTACGTCTGATGGAAATGATTTTATTTTAAATTTGGAAATTTTCCCAAACACAGTCTGATGGTAGGTCAACTGATTTTTAGACTGGAAATTGTGTTACTTTAGAAATAAATCTCAATCTAAGCACCACAGTCAAGGATGACCATCAAATATCATGCCAAAACTATCCGCAAAATGACAAAATAAGGGGTAGGTGGTTACTACCTTCCAAACATCCTATTATAAACCATTCTATAAACTAGACTATTCAGCGCACTTGTTAATATTATAATTATAGAATTTAGAAGTGACCCACATAATCTCTTCATTAGTGCGTGGAATTTCGAATTACACTTAAGTTTCAGATGATGATGATAAGCTCGCATATTGTTTGGTGTATGGGGTTGAACTTAAAAGGAAAGGGAAGGGTAGAATTGAACTAACAATACAAAAAAACATAGCATAATCATGTTGAGCAGGAAAACACTCTCAGACTGTACAGTTTGTATTTTTTCATAGTGGTAAAAACTATCAAAATTGTTAGCGATTTATTGGTTACTATCCACAAATGGGGTTGACTCATTTTTAATGAAGAAAACCAAGTCACTTGACATGAATCTGTGATAATTAATAAAAGAGCAGATTTTTACTCCTACCAAATGCTTGTAGATGTTGAGTAGTTAAATTATTTCATGAAAACTAATTCTTAATCCATCAAAAACAATTTTAAATATTGGAACACATCTAAGAACGGTTTATTCAAACTTTAACTAATATTTGGAATCAAGGAAGATAATTTTGTGCGTGAGAAATGTGTTTTCCCCTGTAGCTGTGGGCTGCTGACGGAAGACATTACATACACAAAAGTAAAGGAAAGACTGTAGGTTAGGTCAAGCTGACTCATGATGGGAGATGGAGAGAGATGTATAGAAGAGGCTAAGATGGAGCCATCTAGTTGGACGGTTTTCTCTATTTTCTTTCAAAATGTACTGCACATAAAAACAAGTGAAACAATTCCTTTGTGGACGTAGGGATCCAAATGGAAATGTAATTAGGTACCCCTTAAAATGAGTAGGGCAGAAGGAATTAGTCACCAATCCTCACTAGCACGACCTTTGCCTTTACATTCATGGGATAAATTGATTCAAATTAACTTGCTTTCAAATTACTTATGTGGATGGATCATTCAACTACTCAAGAGAGATTATTTCTCCTACTCTACTAATCTGGTAATGGCATCAGATGCCATCGAGGTTGTAAGTCTTTAGAATTTTCCCGTTTACAGGCAGTTGCATCTTTTCTTCGTCCAGGTTGCTAAGGTAGAAAGAATTTTCTCTAGTACAGTCTTCAATCTTGTAAGGCATCTAGATTAGGGCAAAGGGAGGGTATATTAAACTAGATCTGTGCTTGGGGACTCCGCTACAAATAGATCTGTCGCTGGTAGGACTACAACTCCTTTATTCAATTAAATTAGTCTAACTCCAGTGGTAGGTGAGAAGTAGGTGAGAACTAGTGCCTTCCCACATGCAACCATTGGCACTAACTGAACTGGAGGAGAACTTACTGAATGTAACTGAAGAGTAACTAAGCTTAACTAGTTACCAACTCCCAGCAGCTAAAGGAAATCGGTGCCAGCATTCCCAGTGGCTTCTAAAATGTAGGGATTGGTCTAGGCGGTGCCTAAATTGATGCATGCAAGTGCAGTCAGTTCCAATTATCCTCTATTGGTGTTCCCCACACTCTAGTGACTGGTACATGTGGCCCCATTAGGCCATGTGGACCCAAGGGTACTAGTGGACCCAGTGATAAATAAAAGACTCCTAAGTTAGGCTAATATAATCTAATAGAAAGTTCGAACAAGGGAGGATTATAAGTCCTAACACAAATTACTTATAAAAAGACACTCATTTTAATAATTCCTTTAATTAAATTGAATTTCTTAATTCCCTGAAAGGTATTAGTGACGACTTCCACACGTAAGGCACAAAACCAAAGTGGAAGAACTTGTCTGATGCAACAAACATCAACAAAAGGACCCTTATATCTTGCCAATATGTTGAGAAGTGAGAAATCTATGTTTCAATAGGATATCCCATAGAGAATATCCCTATGGACAATAAACCACCCACTTGGATGCAAGAATTATCCCTTGAGTCTCCACATTATAAGTATGGCTGCAATATCTACTCCCACTATTGAAATTATTCCTTACTAGGAAACTAACATGAAACATAATATATGTGAGAATCTTAAAGAATCCTCCCCAAAATTCTCCATTTCCAAACAAATAGGAGGCCCTTATTATGCCAAAAGATAAGTTTTCATTGCAAATGTTGAAGACATTAATCCCACATGGAAACCATAGAAATCCCCACACCAAAGGGAATGCTAAGATAATGCACAATAACACCTTGGAGAACACAATTTAAAGTTGGAGGGATCTAGTGAAGAAACCAACTGACTAATAATCAATTTGATCATTAACTGCTGCCCCTAATACCTTACAAAAATAGCCAAATCGTCCCTGGCTCGATCAATTGATCCTAGATTTGCATGCACAAAAATGAACAAATCATCTGTAAAATGGTTGTTAATTAGATCTAAACCATATGAGAGAGAAATACACTATATGTGTCCATGGATACCATCAACTTCATGGAATTACCTATTGTATTTGTTGTTAACACAAAAATTTAAGGGGTTAGGGGACACCTCTACTAAATAGATTGATGCAACAAAACACCTAGGAATAAGGAGTTGCACATTAATACAAAAGTTGAGGAATTCAAAAAAATGTGTTCACCATCTAAATGCATCGAGGACCAAATCCACCAAATCCAAAACAAGTTATCACTAATAAAAGATCAATTATTCTCACCACATAGGTATTGTAAAAGTCAATATTCAATTAAAGAATTGATAGTAAAACTCCTTAACCCACTCCAATTTTTAATAAACATAAAATTACAAACAGCCAAATATAATTAATATCATTTACAACTGCCATGAGAGGCGTTATGTACAACCCAAATGAGTGATATGTGTCATATTTGTAATGCTCACATGGCATATGCTAATTAAAAATACAAATATAATTTATTTTTATAAAACCAAGTTCATGTCAGCTCTAAGATTAAATTGTCTACATTGTAAATTGGCCAAATTTAAGATGGAGCCATGCATTTTCCAGTAAAAAGTTATAGGAGAAGATGAATTGAGAAATCTCAAATTCTAGTAAAAAAATGGATTGTGATTTATTGCTATGATCATTAATGCCTATTAAATATGTTTATATGGATGCCCACTTAACACTATAAAGTAGTGTTTGAGGAATTCATGTACAATACCCTTGAGTGTCACTGCAACTCTTTTTATATTAGTTTGGCAAAAAAATGCAACTCCTTTGAAATTAGTTTGGTGGGAAAATACTGTTCTATTGAATTGCAATAGACATGCTCAATACGTTTGTTATCATTATATTTTTCCAAGTAAGTTTAGAGCTTCTGATTGATACCTTTTTTACAAGATTTGGTTCATTATACCTGCCAAGTCAACTATGTTGAAGGTTCAACCCCAAAACTAGTTGAATTAAATTGAATTGGTTAAACTTGCCTGGGCGAGTTTGATTAGTTCCATGTGTACTTGATGAATTTATCAACACTCACTGAGTTCAATCAATACTTAGCTAGTGTTAAATGAAAAGGAAAACAAGAAAAAATACCTTCATTCTTTTCATTTATGCGCTGGCATTTTCAAAAAGAGGGTTCTCTACAGTGTCAAATCCCTCTACTCAATTTTTACACATGAATTATAAGTGTTTTTGAGGATTGATAAATGAGTTTAAATGAGTAACCATATGAATTATTAAGATAATTTTATTTGGTGAAATTAATGCATGAATTTAATTTCTTAAAATCAACCAACATAGATCCATCTTAACTCTTGCTCTATGAAGCCTTCTGTTATCCCTAAAGTTGAACCTAGACTACAGGGGTTCAAGCTTAAAGAAATCTTTTTCAAAATATAATTCAATGAAGTCAAAATAAAAACTGGGCTGGTATGTAATCAAAGCTATAGGAAAATCACATAATAATTAAAGAACTGTATAACATAAAACAAAATACAAAATCCAATATGAAAGGAACTACGATCATGAATTTATGAAATGAGACTGACTTTGTTTTTTAAAAGTTTAAAAGATAATTGTATTTCACCACAAGAATCATGTAATGGGATTCAATTGACCATATACAGGATAAATCATAAGAAACACAATTCATAAGATACACAGTCAAATCATAATCATAATCATATCAAAGTAGAACTTGTATTGAAGAAGTAGAGTATTTCATGTCATATAGAAAGTTATCAAAATTGGATCTTCATAAATCCAATTGCCACCCCCTTTGCAATTTCTAATCTTGTCTTTTATAATATTACATTACCATTTTTAAGGATTGAACAATCCTCCCCAAAAGATGCCCTATTGCAAAAATAAAGACAATCTCAAGCTTCCTGGCAGAAAATCTGGAAAAGATAGCTCAACTGTCAACTATTGATACCAGATGTCCTGGAAATCTGGAAGTGATCCTTTTTCCAAATATTTGACTGTCACCTCATCACCAATCACCCTCAAAATCTATAACTGGAAAGAAATATGGAACTGAATGTTTGAAGAACTCGTTCTAATTCTCTATCTTGCACTACTCTGCCATCTATCAATTTATTGTTATGGGTTTCCCTAGATGCTTTCCACGTATTGATTCCTCAAAATTTTGATGAACAATAAACTGATTCTGCATGTCACTCACCTGATTGACACGTACACCAAATTTAAAATCCATTATACTCTCTGCCAGCCCCATATCGTAACAGGTCCCTCTGAATTTGATCCTCCGTTACTTATGGGTCATAAATACTGATATTTGCTTTGTCTCCAAGAAGGCCCTTGCATACATCAATGGCAGGAGTTTCTTGAGTATCACCAGTATCCTTCTTGAATGCAAAACCAAGAACTACAATTTTCTTTCCTGAGACTATGTTGAACATTGAGGAAACCACACGGTTTACAAACCTTGACTTCTAATAGTCATTGATCTTAATGACTCCTTTCAAGTAGTTTGCCACTTCCATAAGTCCATTTCACTCACAAATGTAAATCAGGTTCAAAATATCCTTTTGAAAACAAGACCCACCAAAACCAACACTAGCATTCAGGAATTTTGGACCAATTCTTGAATCCTTACTAACAGCATAAGCAACTTCTATAACATCTGCCCTAGTTGATTCACACAGGGCTGACATTGCATTCACTGATGAGATTCTCTGGGACAAAACTGTATTGGCAACAATATTTGAAAGCTTTGCATACCATAGATTTGTAGCAATAATCCTTTCTTCTGGAACCTAGTTAGCATAAACTGCCTTCAAAGCTTCCACTGCTTTCTGTCCTTTTGGACTCTGTCGGCCTCCAATAAGAACACGATCAGGGTTTAGAAGGTCTTGAATTGCAGTTCCTTCAGCAAGAAACTACGGATTCGAGAAAATTTGGAAATTAATTCCCTTAGTATTATGGGTGAGGATTTTCTCAATTGCCTCTGCCGTTTTAACTGGAACTGTAGACTTCTCCACAACAATTTTGTCAGATTTTGAAACATCCGCAATCATTTGAGCTGCGCTTTCCTGATATGTTAGATCCATAGCCTTTTCAGCACCAAGCCCGTGGGTTTTAGTAGGTGTGTTCACAGACACAACGATAATGTTTGCTTCCAAACATGTTTCTCCACATCAAAGCTGAAAAACAAGTTTTTCCCTCTGCAACTTTTTACGACTTCATCAAGACCAGGCTCATAGATTGGCAGCTGGTCACTATTCCATGCTGCAATACTGGCAGATGAAATATGTACTACCATGACTTCAATGGCAGGACATTTCAGCACAATAATGGCCATTGTTGGCCCCCCAACATATCTAGCTCCAAGGAAACACATCTTCACCATATTTACTTGATGTGAAATTGAGTTCAACAATGCAAATGAGAAGGTATTTCAGCAAAGAAACCTTACTCAGTCTCGGATATCCAAGGACTTGTAAAGGAAGATGAGAACAGAAGCTAGAAGCATAATTTTTTTTTAGCCTCTGCCAACATATTAACAATATATCAGAATCAAACATGGGCCTATTAACTTCTTTCCAAAATGCCACATGGAATTCCTGTACCCTTGTGAAGAGTTCGTCAACTTTCTCACACTACATTTTCACACATTATAAGAAACTCTTTTTCTATCAACCTCAGACTATTCAAGACAGAATGTAACTCCTCATAAAGTTCCCCAGGAACTGATCCATGACCCTTGTTAAGATGCTGGTACTTAAGAGACAAATCATTTGTTTCATTCTCTATCTTCCACTGCCACATTGCACATCTAAGTATTGAAAAGTTCTTGATTAACTGTCTCAATCACTTTATAACAGGGTTCACTTGATCATTCAAGGGCAATAAATCTATTGACTTGGTAGAAAAGCACGGTAACAACTGGGGGTTTAATATTCTAGAAAAGATGGACTTCAACTCTTCCCAAACAGATTCAAGGCATTTTCTGACCGGATGGTCCTTTGTATCATCCACCATTATCACAAAATATTTGAAGAATGGGCAGTATCATGGAAATTTAGCAGCAAAAAACTTAAGCCACTGCAGGCGAAGTCCCAAATCACTAAAACTAGCTTGCTCTATCATCCACTTAGGACCTTGCTCAACACCTTTTCTAAAGGGATCACCAACAACACGACTAAGGAACCATGCTTTTGCCTTTTCTGAGTGGTCACTTTGACATTTGGATGCTGCCAGAAACTGAACTTTTGCTGGAGAAAATCTGATGATAACATCTGGCTTTGTCTGGGGATGGCATGCTCCCTGTGAGCTGCCAAGAACAAGTAGACCAAGTGCCTTTCCATTTCATTGGGCTGGAGTCTTCATCACCAATCTCTACTACTTAAAAAGCTTGAAAACAAACTACTGATTGAATCTTTAAACTACTCTGCAAATTGAAATAATCTTCTCAGAACAATCTGATCATACTGTACAAACTTAAGGAAATGCTTGAAGCATCAAGCTTCTTTATTTACAACTCCCATTCTAATCATATGCTTTCTTTTGATTAGGTAAAATCATGCTTCCAATGAAGCCATACAAATATTTGACTAACTGGTAAAACTTCTGATTTGTAGATGATGAATAAAGGAGCCCATGGAATATCAAAATTCATTTCAAAAGAAAAGAAAAGCCAACCTTCATTTGACAAAAAAAAACTGACATTTGAGCTGCTCAAAGACTCCAGATAATAAACAAATGGATTAATGAAGCTATAAAGAAATACCTCTTACTGAAGATCAAAATATCTCTGTATATTGTCTTCCTCATAATGGCTACCGCTTTCAGCTACCTGCAAATCTAAACATGGCTACAGCTTGATTTTTTTGCTAATCATAGGTTGTTTGATAATTTCTGCAAATCTAGTTTGAAACATAATGAATGAAGGCCTACTGGATTGCAAATATGGCTGCTCAATGTTTTCTACGGATTCAGGATAATTGATTTTCACACAATGTTGTTCCTTATCAAAATTTGATTCATAGTTGTCATACATCCATTGACTGCTCCTCAAATCAACAAAAGGTGATGTAGGGCTCTGCTCTTTTTCATCTGAATACTCATCATAGATTGGCATATCATTAGAGTGAATCAGTTGATGCTGATCCCAATATAGAACTTCAATGTCTTCATCATAAAATGGGCCATTCTGATCAATTTCTAAAGATAAAGATTTCTATTTTATGATGCTATCATCAAATTTAATATCAAAATTTTGAAAAATTTCTTGTTGTAAAATAGAATTAGAGGAAGATAATAGATCTTCTTCCTTCTTCATAGTATCACCACAGGCTTCATCTTTACTACTGGAAGAATCTGCTACTAAACCTTGGATATATAATGGATATCCCCTACAACAATGCTCAAAAAGACACTCAGCTGGGTAAATCCTCCTACAATATGAATAAAAGGCATCATGAAAATATTTCAAAGAGTAAATAGTGGAAGCAGGAAGAGTTCTGTACCATTGTCTTGCACAACCATCTAATGAATACATAAACATTTTCATCAATACATCTTCATTATGTATACTCAGTTGATCCATGTATTGATGAAATTTAATTACATGACGTGCCAGATTATCCTCTTCCTTTTCTCTGAATTGGGGAAGAAAATCTCCCCATTCATCAATGATAGGTACGGTGTTTGGAAAGCTAGGAACATTTGAGAAATTGAGCGGAGCAAATATCTGTGCCAATATAGTTTCAAAATGCTTAGACATCTTGTAAATTTTCCTCTGGATTCTTGAAACATAGAGTCGCTCGGTGAATAAATCTATAGTCAAACTAGTGTCCTGCTCCTGTCCACCATCAAGAGCTGGATCTAATCATTGTCATTCTTTCCCGGGGAATATATCCTTTCGTTACTCCGTCCCCAGCAACGGCGCCAGAAGATGTTATCCCTAAAGTTGAACCTAGACTATAGGGGTTCAAGCTTAAAGAAATATTTTTCAAAATATAATTCAATGAAGTCAAAATAAAAACTGGGCTGGTATGTAATCAAAGCTATAGGAAAATCACATAATAATTAAAGAATTGTATAACATAAAACAAAATACAAAATCCAATATGAAAGGAACTACGATCATGAATTTATGAAATGAGACTGACTCTGTTTTTTAAAAGTTTAAAAGATAATTGTATTTCACCACAAGAATCATGTAATGGGATTCAATTGACCATATACAAGATAAATCATAAGAAACACAATTCATAAGATACACAGTCAAATCATAATCATACTCATATCAAAGTAGAACATGTATTGAATATGTAGAGTATTTCATGTTATACAGAAAGTTATCAAAACTGGATCTTCATAACTCCAACTGCCACCCCCTTTGCAATTTCTAATCTTGTCTTTTATAATATTACATTACCATTTTTAAGGATTGAACAATCCTCCCCAAAATATGCTCTGTTCCAAAAATAAAGACAATCTCGAGCTTCCTGGCAGAAAATTTGGAAAAGATAGCTCAACTATCAACTATTGATACCAGATGTCCTGGAAATTTGGAAGTGATCCTTTTTCCAAATCTTTGACTGTCACCTCATCACCAATCGCCCTCAAAATCTGTAACTAGCAAGAAATTTGGAACTGAATGTTTGAAGAACTCGTTCTAATTCTCTATCTCGCACTACTTTGCATCTATCAATTTACTGCTATGGGTTTCCCTAGATGCTTTCCACGCATTGATTCCTCAAAATGTTGATGAACAATAAACTGATTCTGCATGTCACTCAGCTGATTGACACGTACACCAAAGTTAAAATCCATTATACTCTCTGCTAGCCCCATATCGTAACAGGTCCCTCTAAATTTGATCCTCCATTACTTGTGGGTCATAAATACTGATATTTGCTTTGTCTCCAAGAAGCCCCTTGCATACATCAATGGCAGGATTTTCTCGAGTATCACCAGTATCCTTCTTGAATGCAAAACCAAGAACTACAATTTTCTTTTCTGAGATTGTGTTGAACATTGAGGAAACTAGACGGTTTACAAACCTTGACTTCTGATAGTCATTGATCTTAATGACTCCTTTCCAGTGTTTTGCCACTTCCATAAGTCCATTGCACTCACAAATGTAAATCAGGTTCAAAATATCCTTCTGAAAACAAGACCCACAAAAACCAACACTAGCATTAAGGAATTTTGGACCAATTCTTGAATCCTTACTAACAGCATAAGCAACTTTTGTAACATCTACCCCAGTTGCTTCACACAGGGCTGACATTGCATTCACCGATGAGATTCTCTGGGCCAAAACTGCATTGGCAGCAAGCTTTGAAAGCTCTGCAGACCATATATTTGTAGCAATAATCCTTTCTTCTGGAACCCAGTTAGCATAAACTGCCTTCAAATCTTCCACTGCTTTCTGTCCTTCCAGACTCTGTCGGCCTCATATAAGAACATGATCAGGGTTCAGAAGGTCTTGCATTGCAATTTCTTCAGCAAGAAACTATGGATTCGAGAAAATTTGGAAATTAATTCCCTTAGTATTATGGGTGAGGATTTTCTCAATTGCCTCTGCCTTTTTAACTGGAACTGTAGACTTCTCCACAACAATTTTGTCAGATTTTGAAACATCTGCAATCATTCGAGCTGCGCTTTCCTAATATGTTAGATCCACATCCTTTTCAGCACCAATCCTGCGGGTTTTAGTAGGTGTGTTCATAGACACAAAGATAATGTCTGCTTCCAAAACATGTTTCTCCACATCAGAGCTGAAAAACAAGTTTTACCCTCTGCAACTTTTTACGACTTCATCAAGACCAGGCTCATAGATTGGTAGCTGGTCACTATTCCATGCTGCAATCTTGGCAAATGAAATATCTACTACCACGACTTCAATGGTAGGACATTTCAGCGCAATAATGGCCATTGTTGGCCCCCCAACATATCCAGCTCCAAGGCAGCAGATCTTCACCATCTTTACCTGATGTGAAATTGAGTTCAACAGTGCAAATGAGAAGGGATTTCAGCAAAGAAACCTTACTCGGTCTCGGAGATCCAAAGACCTGTAAAGGAAGACGAGAACAAAAGCTAGAAGCGTCAATTTTTTTTAGCCTCTGCCAACATATTAACAATATATCATAATCAAACATGGGCCTATTAACTGCTTTCCAAAATTCCACATGGCATTCATGTACCCTTGTGAAGAGTTCGTCAACTTTCTCACACTACATTTGCACACATTATAAGAAACTCTTTTTCTATCAACCTTATACTGTTCAAGACAGAATGTAACTCCTCATAAAGTTCCCCAGGAACTGGTCCATGACCCTTGTTAAGATGTTGGTACTTAAGAGACAAATCATTTGTTTCATTCACTGTCTTCCACTGCCACATTGCACATCTAAGTATTGAAAAGTTCTTGATTAATTGTCTCAACCGCTTTACAATAGGGTTCACTTGATCATTCAAGGGCAGTAAATCTATTGACTTGGTAGAAAATCACGGTAACAACTGGGGGTTTAATATTCCAGAAAAGATGGACTTCAACTCTTCCCAAACAGATTCAAGGCATTTTTTGACCGGATGGTCCTTTGCATCATCCACCATTATCACAAAAGATTTGAAGAACGGGCAGTATCATGCAACTTTAGCAGCAAAAAACTTAAGCCACTGCAGGCAAAGTCCCAAATCACTAAAACTAGCTTGCTCTATCATCCACTGAGGACCTTGCTCAACACCTTTTCTAAAAGGATCACCAACAACACGACTAAGGAACTGTGCTTTTGCCTTTTCTGAGTGGTCACTTTGACATTTGGATGCTGCCAGAAACTGAAATTTTGCTGGAGCAGATCTGATGATAACAGCTTCATAGGAATAAAATCTATTGAGGTGCAAATTCTTCTAACTCTTGCTCTATGAAGCCTCCGTAGGAATCAAATTTATCTAGGTGCAAATTCTTATAGAGTCTTAAAATTGAAAAAAATGTTTACACCTCAAGAAATTTAATGTATCTCTACATTTGATACAACTAGAATTAAAATAGATCTAAGCTTATATTATTTCATGGGAAAAACAATCATCAATTTAAATAAACAAAATAATAGGAATAGGATATTAAATCACGTGCTTAATACTATTTATTATTATTACTATTTAGTAAAAAGACTATTATTTAATAACAAAACTATTATTAAACCCATACAACTATTTTTTAATAGAGAAATAATTCTTAAACCTATAATTATGTGATTTTTATATAACTTTGATTATCAATAAAACAACATATTACATGTTTGAAAAAAACCATTAGAAAAAATAATTTTAATATTTGTAAAACTCCCATATATCTTTTCTAATTGTAAACCCGCTGAGAAAGAAAAGAGCGAGACCAAGGGTGTTTCTTGGTTTTGTGTATACACAGGGTTTAATATTTTTTTATTTATAAAATCCAGAGTATAAGACTACAAACCAACCAACGAAATCTGGGGTCGAGATGCGGGCACACGTTAACCGCGGTGACAGTCGTCAGTGAAGAGGGCACTCCTAGATATATTGGCCCTCATTTGATTTTGTTCGGAGGTGCCACTGCTTTGGAGTGCAATTCTACGGCTACCGAACCAACATCCTCTGGTGGGAATGCTAATTGCTAGAAGTTATTAACATGCAAGGTAAGCGATTCAGGGATAGCGATAAGCCACCTCATATTGGGGAAGCAAGCACTGAATCGTTATTCTATGGAAATGTCTTGTCTATCTTGGGCCATCACGACCTTGGTATTATTGCTAATTGCCAAAAGTTATTAACAGGAAAGGTAAGCGATTCAGGGATAGCGATAAGCCACCTCAGATTGGGGAAGCAAGCATCGAACCGTTATTCCATGGAAACGTATTGTCTATCTTGGGCTATCAGGGCCTTGGTATTATTGATGTACTTGCATGGGCATGATCCAATGTCTTTTGCAAATCTTTATACGCTAGTTGACCAACTATTGTGAATTTGGATGATTGCAACCATTGACTCTTAACTCCCTGTGCGTCAACACAGTTAGATAATCTATAGAGACATGAGATATCACTGTATAATTTTACATTCAACATATATCTATACCACTAATGGCCTTATGAGTTTTATAACGAATATTAAACGTTTGAATAATATTGAAATGAAAGGATGCTATGGTTTCCTTCTACCACTTAAAGTAGACTAGTTTACAACTTTACCTTTACACAATAACTTGCTTTTGATTCCCCAGTGGGTGCTCGTGAACAAAAATACTTTTGTAAAGAGTGTCTCTGTTAAGTTGAACAAAATGAAACTTTGTTTGCACTTTTACCGATTCGGTAAGTTTGTACTTTGATAGACAGTTCTTGACAAGGCCTTCATACTATATGCTTGCCATGAATGGGTGTAATTAATATATCAATGTACAGTTAATTCTTATGGAATGTTTTCTCTTTTTGTGTATTATAGCATGGTGACATCCAGAGGGAAGGGAAAAATTTAATTCAGCCCAAAGTTGAGGTCATCAAAGAGCGATTTACACCTGTCAAAACCTGGGTATGTTAAGATATAACATATTAAATTTCCTTTATAATAAAGTAATGTAAGTTATTATTTGCGACCTTTGATGATTTCCTATGTGTTACTTATGTCATTTTCTAACATTGAATGAGTTTGTATATTGGAATCCATTATTGTATGTGTTTCTTATGAAAATGGAAAGAATATCAATTTGTATATTTATTATTTCCATAGCACTACTAAGCATGAAATGTTTGATATGACAATGTTGTTGTCAATATTTGACTGGGACTGGTGTTTGACATCCTTCTGTGAATCTTGTTTGATTGTGTAGTGTTCGGCTGGTTTGGGTAATCAATGATAAAAAAGCTAGACATTTGTTTTATTTTCTTGATACTTCAAAGAAAATCAAACATAGGATACATATTCAAGAGGAAGCTGGAATTAGACAATCAAATTATACATTTTGAAAATCAGTTATGCAATTTTAGAATCCTTAGGAAATCGATTCCCCATTTTTTTTCATGGTGTGAAATAATCAAATGCCTTTGGATGATTATGAAGAATAGTAGAAAGAAGACTCCCTAGCAGAGCTGAAAGTGAAGGCCTTTCATTTCTTTCCTCTTCCCTGCGATACTTGACCTGAATGACCTGAATATTGTGTTAGATCTTATGTCCTCAATATTGCTGATAAATTGCAGATTGCCAAAACAACAAAAAAAAATTATATTGATACCCATGGTTATGAGAGCCCTAGTTAAATGAATGCTCACCAAAAATGTATCTTTTTTTATAGTATGGATACATCTATGGCAATTCCTAGGAGTGGGGGTTCTCATCATGTAATCAAATCTTTTGGTTAAATTCTGATTCCCACTACAACATGTCCTCTATCAATAAAGGTTTTGTATTTAGTACTGGTTATATTGTTCAAAACAATATGTCTAAGATGGCTTCGTTCATAATATCAAGGGTGCACTTAGATTTTGTTATATTAGTACTTCGTTGAAAGAGAAAAATAAATAAATTAGTGCATAACTACTTTTAGGATTTTGTGATCCTTTAACAAATATTATAGGAACTTATTTTTAGTATTTTGCTCTATTCAACAACAAACCAAAGGCTTAGAAAATAGGTTTTTCATGGCTTCAATGAACTAATTACTTCTGGTGCATGAACTAATGTATACTCTGTCTATCTTAATGTGCTTGCATCATGATTGTCAGGTGAGTGAGGCTTTGCAACCAAAGGTTCTAGTTTGGATAACATAAGTTTTCTTCATGGAGATATATGGATGATGTATTCCCCTTCGATACTCAAAGGTTATCTGCTAATCTGTAGTGCCTTGTGAGCTTGTGATACCCTGCATCCATGCATCTGCAATTGAATCTTCCATTGGTCATCTCATCCTAGTAGTTAGGGTTTTCTTGTTTGCAAAGTATAACGTTCGATTGTCATCCTTTATTTTGCTGATGTGACTGCTTTTGTACTCGTTGGGAGTTTGGAACTTGTGTGGGAGGCCATTCCTTAGTTGGAAAAGAGGGATAGGATATTGACCCGAATACTTAGCTACTTAAGACAATTTAACGTTGTCTGATATGATCTGCAATTCCTTGTGAGCCTTTGATACCCTGAATCCTGTTTTTGGATAAATTTGCGTTGTAGTGCATGTACTTTCCTTTCTTCCTTCCCATCCTATAAAGAGTTAGGGTCTCACCCGTATTTACATTCTGATGAGGCAAATTTACAAATTCTTGATCCGATTTTGAATCTTAGGGCCTTTATTGAATTCAAAATTAGAATGAAGATGAAATTAATGCATTGTATTTTCTGTATAGGTCATGTCCATATGGCATGGAGCATGGGAACGAGGAGCATGGCCACATCGATCAATGGGTTCTACAAGAGATGTACAAGATAATGGGCATGAACCTTGAGGCAATGATGAATATGATTTCCTCTTATACCTTTAGATCGGAAATACCTTTTCGGAAAAGTGGGGATGCATGGACGACTTATGTATGTTAGAGCCCCCACAGCAGCATTAATGAGTCTGTTGCGGGCTGCTTATGGCATGCCGAATGCAAGTGGCATCAGGGTACTATCCGTCAGCCATCGCCAGCGTTGAATAGATGATTTCGTCACCCATTTCCAACTTGCATGTTGTCAGCGTAGAATGCAGGGGAGTGGGAGCATGAAGAGCATTGGGGATTGTGTAAAACAATCGGCGCAGATGAGAAAGACGTAGTATGTAATAGACCCCTATAATAAGTTAAAGTTGTCACATTAGTAAGTAAGCATAAACCATTTTACCTCCCTTATGAATGACACATGAATTTAGGCATTACTTTATTGCATCCTTGATTATAATCATTTGACGAGGTAACTCAGTTTCAAGCTATGAGCAATCCACCCACTGGATATGCAATGAATTCGATGTTGATCCCTTTGCCTTTTCCTGGGTGACCTACAACAATCGTCTAGCAATTATCGCTTTGGGAATTAGGTTTTTGGAGGCTAGTGAATCCCTATATAATGTATTGGATAGAATCTAGGCTTAGACACTACAACCTTGGTGGCATTTGGATGCCATTAGTTATACACCCTTAGTGGATGATGATTGGCCAAAATAGTGTCAGTGGCAAATCCTAACTTGTATCCCCGATGATGTTCAAATGGCATTCATTATACACCCTTATTGGTTGGTGGTGGACCAACACAGTGTTAGTGGGCACCCACTAACACCTTAGTGGCCCACCATCGACCACTGAGAGTGTTTAATGAACGACATTTCAAGGTTGTTGGGGATAGAAGTTAGGCTTGGCCTCTGATGCTATTGTGGCTCACAATCGACCTATAAGGGTGTATGGTGAATGGCATTTAAAGGACATTGGGAATAGAATTTAGGCTCGGTCAACATCCATTTTGATGTACATCGTTCTCTATTGAAAGGTCCGAGGTTAGAGGAGACAATAGTGTTGTATTGTCTGTGGTTGGAAGGTGATAGCTCATCACCCTGGTTAAACGAGCTCCACACCCAATTTGTTTCTGTGCTCTGTCTTTCTTCCAGCGATCTTGGTTTTACTACTACCAATTTCTAACATGGTATCAAAGCAATTCTAGAAGCCATTGTCGATAGCTAGGGATTGAAATTTGGAGGCATTCCCTCACTAATTCAGGAGAAAAAGTGACTTGGAAAATTCACCCTTGGGAAGGCACATCTGTTAATGAAGGAAAAATCCAGTTATGAGAAGTTTCCTTTTCAACCCAATTCCACAGTTGCCATAGTTACTGTGGAAATTAGGGTTTCAAGTTTCATGTTGTTCAGTCCATAGTTTTGGCTCAATCTTATCTCCTCTAAACTCACCTTGATAAGACACATTAACCTTTGGATTCAGTTTCACAAGATTCCAAACTTCATTTTTGACCTAGCTCCTACTAGGGGTTCTAGTTCAAATCTACATGCAAGATGATTGGAATGAAGGTTGAATATCATCTTGATCGAAACAGGAAAGTAAAATTCACAATGTGTTCCATGTGTCCAACCTGAAAAATACCCTTGGGAAACACATTACTCCATCAATAGAATTACCTCCTTTAGATTATGAAGGACTACTGATACTGATTCCTGAATGGATCATACAGACTAGATAAAGGAAACTCAGGAACCGGGTAATTAGGAAATACTTGGTTCAATGGAAAGAACTACCGCCAGAGGATGCCACATGGGAAGGTGAATAGGTATTGCAGCATCCCAGTTTGCAGTTGCTTGAAGACAAGCAATCTCAAGCGGGGAGGACTGTATTGTCCTCATCTGATTAGGCATTGGGGACCAAAACCGCTAACTTATGTGATTCCTATGGGTTTGAGCGATTATTGACAGTTAGGGAATCAACTAAAGACTGATGCCATCTACATAAAATCTAGGGCATCAATGTGTTATCACCATTAGGTCAAGGAGGGCCACCATCATGCATGACATCTAAGCATTATTTAATGATGCATGCACCCATTTAAGTCTCCATGCGCATGCATGCAATTCAACTGCAAATTAGAAATTAAAATGACCTAATTAGGTCAAAAGTTAGGGTTTTCACAGTTGAAAGTTATAAAAGGAAGATAAAGTGAAAGGAGACTTACTTTGGAGGATTATTGATTTTGGAGCTCTTGAGTAGCAGCACAGCGTGCGACCACAACAGTTGGGGTTGGAAATGACATCTTCAACTAACGGGGTTTCGGCAGTGAGATATCTACCCTAGTCTCATTTAGGGTAATCCATCCAGGTTCACCATCCACTCTTCAATTTATTCATAGTTATCCAGTATCCTTCAGAGATTGTTTGCAGGGGTACGTGTGCAGCCGTAAGGGGTTTTCATCTGGAAATCCAAATCATTCATTGAGTCTTCAGATCTCAGTTTATCTTTGTAACCCAAGCACCATTCTCATCATCAGTATCATACTCCAGTACCTGGTGATTATTAGATCTGATCTTGCTCATCCTGAGCAGTTATCATCCATTTCAGGATCAGGGGGGGCATGAGCAGCTGAACCTCTAGAACAATTCGCTAGCCTCCCTAGAGACCTCTGAATTTATTCATGTACCAGGCATTCTCTCTGGCATGGGAAGGCTATCAATATTCCAAATTCTCAGCTTCATCGGACACCTCCTTCACTGAAAATGTCACCCTTAGCTGATTTGGGGTTCATGCTACTGGAGTATCACCGGAAGCAGAAGGTACCAGGTCATCTCCGATTCAGCTCTTGATGCATGCATATTCTATCAGGAGCATTCTAGCCATCTTATCAGTGGTAAGTGTTCATTCTATCCTACAAACCCTAACCCTAATTTTAGCTATAAAATAGGGAATTTTGCATGCCCGACTGTTTCAGTATATTTGCATAGAATTAGAAAATATCGGGATTTGGGATATTGTAGTGGTATCAGAGCTATCTTCTTGGCCAGCCGTGGGATTAAGAAATGAGAAATAGATGAATACAAAAGGAGACCCTTTCGTAACCTATAGGAAAAGGAGTAGATACACAGGGGAATTTGAGGATATCTGACTAGAGGATATCGGCTCAAACATGGAACAAACAGGTATACACTTTGACAAGGGAAAGGGATCGGGAGAAGAGGAGGACAGGATGGAGTTTTACAACTTAGTATCTGCATTGCAAGACTTAGCCAAAGGGAAAAAAGATGTACTCAATGGAATCAACAGATCATCTATGAAACCAGAAATAGGTAACAACAGTACACCTCCCTCACTAATAGATCGAGGATCTACAAGCAGCAGTGGAAAGGTTGCGTACAACAATATACAGAATACACTGCACATATATAGCAGACCTTCCAAAAATCCTACCATGCCTCACTTCTTGGCAGATGTAGTAGGTGGTACAGTCATGCAGGTAGAGCCTAACAAACCTTTTGGGGCTTATTTGTAGGAATACAGGGACTTAGGGGATGATTTTCATGTT
Organism: Pseudotsuga menziesii; assembly: GCA_001517045.1. Classification (NCBI taxonomy): domain Eukaryota; kingdom Viridiplantae; phylum Streptophyta; class Pinopsida; order Pinales; family Pinaceae; genus Pseudotsuga; species Pseudotsuga menziesii. Next base: position 168,933 of record LPNX010465241.1, on the reverse strand, counting down.
TCCATGTCTTTCTGAGATTTTTACAACTTGAAGAGTAGGAACAGGCCCAGGAATTTCAACAAGGGATTCAATCACAACTATGAGTTGCAGAAGACCTTGGGCAGGTTGACCATCCCAAACTTTGATGGGACTCGTGGAGCTTCAGCGAGGATATGGGTTCAAAAGTTGGATACCTATTTCCAACTCAATCCCATGACAGAGTCAGATGCCATTAAATTGGCTACACTCCACCTAGACAGATCAGAGGCTCACAAGTGGTGGTACCACAGATTGGTGACATTGGGTCACAACACCATACACTCCTACGGTGAGTTCACTCAGAAGCTCATGGAGTGGTTTGACAGGAAGGATCCAGAGATACATTTCAGGGGGTTGGCTCAACTCAAACAAGCAGGTAGTGCAGAAGCCTTCATCTCAGAATTCCAGAGGATAACAGTCATGGTAACAGATGTGTCTATTGGAGTAGGGCCCCATAGCTATAGGAAAAGCTGCTATAGAGGAGCAAGAAAGTCAAAGGAAACAGTACCTGAAGAGGCTAAGAAGAGAGAGCTTAACCACTGCATTTAAGGCAGCAGTGACGACAGGAGGGCTCAAATACCCTCATAAATGGAGAAGGAGCAACGAGCTGAGGTATTAAAGACAAAGGATAGAAGGGGAGCAACTGAGGAAGTGGCACCCATACCTGAGGTCAGTGCTGGAAATAGTGGAAGACTACGGAAAGATGCAGTGTGACCAGTAAGCGGCAGTTCAAAGTACAGATAGGCTGACTGTCACAGTTGGTTTTTTGGATTACTGGTGGGATAGGCCCACAGTTTTGTATCACAGTGAGACCTTCAGGCCACCTATTTAAGCATGTATTTTGTATTATGAAAGGTTAGCTAGTAGACAGTTAGATAGTTGGTCAGTTGGTCTATTAGATTGTAAGACATTGAGCAAGAGTCGAGCTCTGGTTATCTTACTGTAACCAGTAGCCGAATTCTTGAGCATGAATGTAACAATCTGCAGGGATTGAGAGAGAGAGAGAGGATATATTGTAAGAATAAAGCTTTATAGGAAGAGAAGAGATCTAAGAGAGAAGGGCTCCCAGTTGTGTGCGCGGGGTTTCCCAGAAGATCTCAAGTTTTATAGGAAGAAAAGAGATCTAAGAGAGAAGGGCTCCCAGCTGTGTGCACGGAGTTTCAAAAAAGATCTCAAGCTTTATAGGAAGAGAAGAGATCTAAGAGAGAAGGGCTCCCAGCTGTGTGTGTGGAGTTTCCCAGAAGATCTCAAGCTTTATAAGAAGAGAAGAGATCTAGGAGAGAAGGGCTCCCAGCTGTGTGCGTGGAGTTTCCCAGAAGATCTCAAGCTACATAAGAGGTTGCAGAAGAACTATATTACTCTCTCAAGATATAATAAAAACACAGTTCCTGTGGACGTAGCTTCCCCCCCTGGAAGCAAACCACGTAAAATCCATGTGTTGTGCGACTGTTTCATGTGATTGTGCTATACTTATTTGCTATCTATTATCTGTTACATGAACTTTGCTTATCAGTAATTAATGCATGTATGCTATATTTCAGTTTATAGTAACATAGAAGGTTAAATGCAAGTTTAATGTATCAAGTATTCTGTATATGAGTTTATTAGTACTTGATTCACGACAGCTAACAGTTACAGTGTTAAGTGGCTTCTGTATACCATCTAGTTCAGCGAGTTGAGCGTAATAGATGTTGAGCGTGTTAAACTATAGAAGCTTAAGTGAAGTTGTTTAACACCCTAATGAAGGTCAACTGAGCTATTATACTTAGGGAGAAAGCTTCAGGACCTTGAGAGTTGATGAGCATATTGAGTCTTACTGTAGGAGACATCGTAGCGTAGACAGGCGATATCGCACCGTCGAAGGAGCTGCGGTGTGAGATATTGCAGGTTAAGAGTTGAGCAGAAGAGAAGGTTTGCGCATCGTCTTGGAAGATGCGATGTGATAAGAGCCAGTCCTATAGTAGATCTAGCTAGGAGGTGAGAGACAACCCTTGCAGAGAGATACCGCTGGTTAATTAGAGTCAGGAGAAGCTAGGATGCTACAAAACCTGGTTGAGGAAACGTGATTCTTCAGCCACCCCATCTAGGATCACTTTGAGTGAGACTTCAGGCCGCTCTACAGTCTGTCATTGAAATGGCCAGTGAGCTAGGGGTTTTGTTGGTACACCACAGTAAACCTGAGTCTGCCCCGCACAACCAACAAATGGTTCCATTTCCTTAGGACTTTCTCAGCTCAGATCAACAAATGGTTTTGTTGCAGGTTTTGAACAAATTGAAGAGCTGATGTTCTATTGGAATCCTACTAAAGAAGAACTTAACCAGTGGGTTGAGTCTAAGGAAAGAGAATTTGCTGCGAAATAAAACAAGAATCCTAGGTTGAGTACAGAGGACTGGCTACAGAAACATATCTTCACAGACCTGCATGCGATATTTTTTTGCAACCTATACAAATGATTTGTATGATTGGTTATCAAAGTTGAATGATAATCATATATTCAAGAAGAAAAGGAACATTTCTTGGACACCAGAGCTGATTCACATCGTGAAGAGCGTATATAATCCCATTTCGTGGGTAGTAGAATTCTGGCTTGCGAGTTTGCGGGAAGGTTTCATCACAGAGTTTGCAGTTGATCAAAGAAAGAGTTTCAGCGAAGCAGAAAGGTACTTCTTCAAAGGATATCGTGGTAAGTACTTGAACTCTTTAAATTTCTCCATTAAGATGTTATTATATGAAAAAGGAGTATTGGATATATTCTCAGATGAATAAGTTAAGTAAGTGTAATGTCACAAGAGTTTGAGAGTGATTTTGAAGAAATTGGATGTACACGTAGCGATAAGAAATATAAAGTAGATTTTCACATCTTCCTTCTTTGAAAATAGTTCAGACAGTACTAGAGAATAGAGTCAAAGTAATAGAGAAAGAACAGTAGGGGGTATCCCTTACCACCCTTATACCCCACAGAAATCGACCGGGACTCAGAATAATCCCGTAGGAACTCCATCTAGTAGTTCACATACAGTACATACTACCTCTACACCACCTACATTTACACCGCCAAGTGGTAGTAATACAGCAAATCAGAATCCACCTCATAGAAACAGAATGGGGGATGACATGAAGTTACCTACCTTTAGGGGTACAGGGGCAGAAGACCCAGAACAACATTGGTTCTTATGTGAAGCTGTATGGACCATTAAATAGATCCAGGATGACAATACTAAGATTGTCCAGTTGGCCACTACACTAAGAGAAAGAGCCTTAACATGGTATATGAAGTATACATCAGCGCAACACAGAACACTCGTAGAGGTCGGGACTGCAATGATTAAGGAATTTAAGAAACCCAAGTCCGAGTCACAATGTATCATGGAGCTTAAAGACATTAAACAGTTACCCACAGAATCAATATGGGATTTCGATCAGAAATTTAAAGCTCTTATAGACCAAGTTAGCTTTGAGTTTGCGCCGGAGCAGCATAAGGAATGGTTCATCGCAGCATTGCTCCCTCATATCAGACTTCCACTAATGAAACAGAAACTCCATACGCAGGATGAAGCATTGGAGATGGCAATGAAACTAGAGGCTTCACCTTTAGCTGAGACTAGTGCAGGTATGACAAACTTACAGAATCAGTTAGCCAATCTCACTTTACAGCTACATGAGATTAAGAAAGGAAAAGAGGTTGAACAAGAACTATGGTGTAAAAAGTGTAAAGGACATGGCCATACCAAATATAATTGTCCAGTATTTGTTGAGTATCTAGCAAGTGGGGCTCCTAACCCCTTAGTACAGAATCAAGGGCCATGGTGTGAAATCTGTAGAACAAGAGGACATAGACCACAGGAATGCCCTTTACTTCAGAAGTATGTACAAACTCCGAAGAACTTATACTGTAACTTCTGTAAGTCAGTAGGACAAGATGAAAATAATTGCAGAGCTTATGATCTCATGATAGAGAGAAAACATGAATTCTACAGAGTCCAGTCAGATACATCCGGACCAATAGCAGGACCACGGCATGAATCGGCTCATGATGGCCATGGTGGAGGATTCAGAGGATGAGGCCGTGGTGGACGCTTTGGCCGTGGCCGTGGACCGATTCTTTGTTACAACTGTGGAGCTATAGTACAGTATGTTAGGGATTGTCGAAACCCTACTACAACATGTAAGTATTGCAAGTCCTATGATCATACTATAGAATAATGTCCTATCTTGATAGCCAAGATTAAGGATCCTAACCCAGCAGTAAACCAGAATATTCAGCTTATTGCTGCTGAGCAGAAAGAACCAGAACCAAGAGTCAATATTGTGACTTGCAGTGATGCCCATTTATACCAACACATAGAAAGGCGATATCACACCATCGGAGGAGCTGCGGTGTGAGATATCGTAGGTTAAGAGTTGAGCATAAGAGAAGGTTTGCACATCGTCCTGGAAGTTGCGATGCGATAAGAGCCAATCCTACAGCAGAGCCAGCTAGGAGGTGAGAAACAACCCTTGCAGAGAGATCCCGCTGGTTAATTAGAGTCAGGAGAAGCTAGGATGCTACAGAACCTAGTTGAGGAAATGTGATTCTTCAGCCACCCCATCTAGGATCACTTCAGGTGAGACTTCAGGCCGCTCTGTGGTCTATCGCCGAAAGGGATAGTGAGCTAGGGGTTTTGTTGGTACACCATAGTAAACCCGGGTCTGCCCCGCACATCCAATAGTGTCAGAGAGTAGGTTGACTATGTTATTCACTGTGGCCCTAACAGAGCCACTATGGGGATGGGTGAAATCATACAAACCCTCCACTCTACAAGATGCCATTAGTAGAGCCAGATATCTATAGGATTCAGTCCCAAAGAACAGGTTCCTGCTCAAAACCAACTTTCTTGTTAGGGACAAGCACAAGAAACCTTTCTAGCAGGATGTTCCCAAGAAAACATGGTTAGACAAGGACAGTAGAAAAGAATTGAGGAAGAAGAAACTATGTTTCACTTGTCAGGAACCATGGATTCCAGGACACAAGTGTGCAGGGAAGGCGAAGGCTCACTACATCGAAGTATATTCGGATAGTGATGGGGATGAATATGAGCAGGAAGCCATAGAAGAACTACAGGAAGCTAAAGAAGAATCACTCTAGGGTGATACACCAGAGGGAGTCATTGCTACATTATTTGGAGTACCAAGATTCCATACTCTTAGGGTCAGAGGAGTAGTATAGGGTCACAAAGTAGGAGTATTGATTTATGGGGTAGCAACCCATAATTTCATTGACTCCACTTGGGTAGCCAAGAGAGCTATTCAGACTGAGAAGTTAAAAGGATTCACTGTAGCAGTAGCTAGGAACTCCAGCATGGAGTACAATTACTGGATTCCAAAATTGAATGTCACATTAGGTAACTATCAGATGACAGATTCATTCTATTTAGTAGATGTATCAGATACTCTTGTAGTATTGGGTGTTCAGTGGCTTTATTCAATAGGGAAATACACTACAGACTACCAGGAAATGGAAATGGAATTCCAGGGGCCAGACAAAAAAAGGGTAGTTTTGAGGGGCATGAACACTTATCCCCCAAAATCGGTCTTGTCACTGAGAATGGAGGTAGTACTCCAACAAGATGATATAGGATGGGCTGCAGAATGTTTGGTCACCTTTAGGAAACCCCCAGAAACTAGCACACAACACCTAAGTGACATTCAGGCCTTATTACAGAAGCACGAAAAGGTATTTCGGGACCTTCCATTAGGTAGACCACCAGATCGAGGCTTTGAACACATTATTGAGCTAGAGGAGGGGACACAGGCAGTCATCACCACTCCTTATCAGCATCCCAAAAGATACAAGGATGATATTGAGAAAACAATGAAAGAATTACCGGAGCTTGGATACATTCGGCCCAGTTCTAGCCCCTTCACATCTTTAGTAGTCTTGGTCAAGAAGAAGGATGGTACACTGCAAATGTGCATTGACTATTGAGCATTCAACAAAAAGACCATTAAGAATAGGTATCCCATCCCTAGAATTAATGAACTCATGGATGAACTTTGGGGTGCCAAATACTTCTCCAAGATTGATCTTCACTCGGGGTACCATCAGATCCGAGTAAGGGACCAAGACATCTCCAAAATAGCTTTTCATTGTCACTATGGTCACTATGAGTTTTTGGTCATGCCTTTTGGACTTACCAATGCTCCAGCCACTTTTCAGTCATGCATGAACCATACCTTCAGATTTCAGCTACGTAAGTTTTTACTAGTATTCTTTGATGACATCCTAATTTACAACAAAACATGGGAGGAGCATCTAAAACACCTAGACAAAGTACTGAGCATTCTAGAAGAACACTCATTTTACGTGAAAATGTCAAAGTGTGAATTTGTCATGAAGGAAATGTTGTACCTAGGGCACATAATCAGTGAGGAAGGAGTACAGGTTGACATGGAGAAAATTCGAGCTATCAGAGATTGGCCCGCGCCAAAAATAGTCATAGAATTGAGAGGTTTCTTAGGTCTATGCACTTATTACTGAAGGTATGTTAAGGGATTCTCCCAATTTGCAGCACCCCTCATAGATCTCACAAAGAAGGGAGCATTCACCTGGACAGAACTAGCACATGAAACTTTCGAGGAGATGAAAGTCATTATGAGTTCTTGTCCAGTTTTAGCATTATCGGACTTCTCACAACTATTTGTAGTAGAATGTGATGCCTCAGGGGAAGGGCTAGGAGCAGTATTGATGCAAAATCATCACCCTATTGCATTTGAGAGCCGTAAAATGAAGAAATACGAGCACCACTACTCCATATATGACAAAGAAATGCTAGCCATATTACATACTATCATGAAGTTCATACAGTACCTGGTGGGCAGTAAGTTCAAAATCAAAACAGATCATAACAGCCTCAAGTATTTCTTAGAGCAGAAGGAACTGAATGAGCGCCAACAGGAATGGGTCAGCAAAGTACAAACCTATGATTTCGATATCAAATATGTAAAAGGTAAGAATAATCTAGTAGCTGATGCATTATCTAGGAAACCTGCCTCACTATCTCTCATGAGTATATCCACAGATTGGAGGGCACTTCTCTTAGTAGAATACTCCAAAAATAAATTCGCTTGTGAATTATTGGATGGTCAAATTCAGGATGATAGGTATAGGATTTTCGATGACATCATCTATTACAAGGACATGATATACCTCGTCCCAGAATCCACTTTGAGGAAAAAGATCATACAAGCAGCACATGACTCTCCATTATCAGGACATCAGGGTTTCTTGAATACCTATAGACAGATCCGAGAGAGGTTCTCATGGAATAGAATCAAAGGGGAAGTTATGCAGCATGTATGGGAATGTAGCATCTATCAACAGAACAAGGTTGAGAACATCCATCCAGCAGGGTTGCTTCAGCCACTACAAGTTCCAAAACAAAAGTGGGAAAGTGTCTCCATGGACTTAATTACAATATTTCCCAAGGTCCAAGGGCAGGATTGTTTATATGTTGTAGTTGATAGACTGAAAAATTTTGCACATTTCTTTTCTATATCATCTTATTACTTTGCATCTCAAGTAGCTGAGTTATTCTTTAGGGAGGTCTTCAAGTTACACGGGTTACCTAAGACCATTGTCAGTGATCGGGATAGTAGATTCACAGGTGCCTTCTGGCAGGAACCATTCAGATTAGTGGGGACTGAATTGGCTACCAGCATGAGTTATCATCCCTAGAGTGATGGACAAACTGAAATTGTCAACAAGTGGATTGAAGGATATTTGAGGAACTACATAACAAGGGAGCAGCGAACCTGGATTAAATGGCTACACTTAGGGGAGTACTGCTACAATACTACCTATCACATGTCTATTAGGATGACATATTTTAAGGCATTATATGGCTACGAGTCCTTGGACTATGAAAATTTAGAATTCGGAGAGAGTAGGGATCCTAGGCAAAGGATTGGATACAAGACAATCAATATATTCTTAAAATATTGAAGGAAAACTTATAGATAGCCCAGAATCAGCAGAAGTTATATGCAAACAAACACAGGGTTGAGCAGAGCTTTGAGGTAGGGGATTTGGTATACTTAAGGCTCGAACCTAGTCTTCGCTTAAGAAGAAAGGAGCGAAAAAGTTAAAACCTCACTTCTATGGACCCTACAGAATAATTAGGAAGGTGGGAGAGGTGGCATATGAACTAGAACTACCACAGGAAAGTAAAATTCACAATGTATTCCATGTGTCCAACCTAAAAAATACCCTTGGGAAACACATTGCTCCATCAACAGAATTACCTCCTTTAGATGATGAAGGACTACTAATACTGATTCTTGAATGGATCATACAGACTAGAGAAAGGAAACTCAGGAACCGGGTTATTAGGGAATACTTGGTTCAATGGAAAGAACTACTACCATAGGATGCCACATGGGAAGGTGAACAGGTATTGCAGCATCCCAGATTGTAGTTACTTGAGGACAATCAATCTCAAGCAGGGAGGACTATAATGTCCTCATCTAATTAGGCATTGGGGACCAAAACTGCTAACCTATGTGATTCCCGTGGGTTCGAACGATTACTGACAATTAGGGAATCAACTAAAGACTGATGCCATCTACAGAAAATATAGGGCATCAATGTGTTATCACCATTAGGTCAAGGAGGGACACCAAGGCCAAAGGCCACCATCATGCATGACATCTAAGCATTATTTAATGATGCATGCACCCATTTAAGTCTCCATGCACATGCATGCAAGTCAACTGCAAATTAGAAATTAAAATGACCTAATTAGGTCAAAATTTAGGGTTTTCGTAGTTGAAAGTTATAAAAGGAAGATAAAGTGAAAGGAGACTTAATTTGGAGGATTATTGATTTTGGAGCTCTTGAGTAGTAGCACATCGTGCAGCCACAGTAGTTGGGGTTGGAGACGACCTCTTCAACTAACGGGGTTTCGGTAGTGAGATATCTTCCCTAGTCTCATCTAGGGTAAGCCATCTAGGCTCACCATCCGCTCTTCAATTTATTCATAGTTATCTAGTATCCTTTAGATATTGTTTGCAGGGGTATGTGTGCAGCCGTAAGGGGTTTTCAGCTGGAAAGCCAAATCATTCACTGAGTCTTTAGATCTCAGTTTATCTTCGAAACCAAGGCACCATTATCATCATCGGTATCATACTCCAGTACCTAGTGATTATCAGATCTGATCTTTCTCATCCTGAGCAGTTATCATCCATTTCAAGATCAGGGGGGCATGAGTAGCTGAACCTCCAGAACAATTTGCGAGCCTGCCTAGAGACCTCTGAATTTCTGCATGTAATAGGCATTCTCTCCGGCACAGGAAGGCTATCAATCTTTCAAATTCTCAGCTTATTCGGACACCTCCTTCACTGAAAACATCACCCTTAGCTGATTTGGGGTTCATGCTACTGAGGTATCACCAGAAGGAGAAGATACCAGGTCATCTTTGATTCAGCTCTTGATGCGTGCATATTCTCTCAGGATCATTCCAGCCAGCTTATTAGTGGTAACTGTTCATTCTATCCTACAAACCCTAACCCTAATTTTAGCTATAACATAGGGAATTTTGCATGGCAGTTTGCATGCCTGACTGTTTCAGTATATTTGCATGGAATTAGAAAATATCAGGATTTGGGATATTAAAAATGATCTTCCAACAAGAAAATGAAGACTAGAGTACTCTCATGTTTCCTGCAAGAAGGAATTGGGAGCCCACAATAATGTCTACGGCCATTGGGAGTATAATTTAGGCTTGGTCAGCATATCTCTAACATATGAGGGTTAACAAAAGCACTAAGGGGGATTGGGAAGGATGAGATGTAAGGCTTACTAATTGGGACACTAAACAAATGCAAATTTATGCATGGGTAGGTAGAAATAAATAGACACCAAAAGAAAATAAATGGAAGGTACTCTTCCTCCCCATTTTCCAAACTATAGCTTTAGCTAATCACTTTGGAAAATGGATCGCAAAAAAAAACCGTTTAGGGCCTAAAAATGGCCCCAGAAGATCAAGACACAAAAAGAAAGTAAGAACTTCCAAATTGGAAAGATATAAAATAAGGTAGTGGAACAGGTGGGTGGCCACCGATATCCATCTAAATCAAGCCTGGGTGACCTACAACGATTTTCCAGCAAATATTGGTTTGGGAATTAGGGTTTTGAAGGCTAGTGAATGCCTATATATTGTATTGGATAGAATATAGGCTTAGACACTACAACCTCGGTGGCCTTTGGATGCCATTTGTTATACACCCTTAGTGGTCGATGGTGGGCCAGAACAGTGTCAGTGGCTAAGCTTGACTTGTATCCACGACGACGTTCAAATGTCATTCATTATACACCCTTACTGGTCGGTGGTGGACCACCACAATGTTAGTGGGTTCCCACTAACACCTTGGTGGTCCACCACTGACCACTCAACATGTATAATGAATGACATTTGAAGGTCATAGGGGATAGAAGTCAGGCTTGGCCACTGACACTGTTGTGGCCCACAATTGACTTATAAGGGTGTATGACAAATGGCATTTAAAGGCATTTTGTAGTAGAATTTAGGCTCGATCGACATCCATTTGGATGTACATTGTTCTCTATTGATAGGTCTGAGATCGGGGGAGACAATAGTGTTTTATTGTCTATGGTTGGGAGGTGATAGATCATCACCGTGGTTAAACAAGCTCCACACCTATTTTGTTTCTATGCTCTGTCTTTCTTCTAGTGATCTTGGTTTTACAACTGCCAATTTTTAACATGGTATCAAAGCAGTTCTAGAAGCCATTGTCGAAAGCTAGGGCTTGACATTCTGAGGCCTCCCTTCACCAATTCAAAAGAAAAAGTGACTTGGAAAATTCACTCTAGGGAAGGCGCATCTATTGATGAAGGAAAAATGTAGTTTTGAGAAGTTTCGTTTTTGACCCAATCCCATAGTTGCTGTAGTTATTGAGGAAATTAGGGTTTCAAGTTTTGTATTGTTTGATCCATAGTTTTGGCTCAATCTTATCTCCTCTCAACTTGCCTTGATAATGCACATTAACCTTTGGATTTAGTTTCACAGGATTCGAAACTTCATTTTTGACCTAGCTTGTACTAGGGTTTCTAGTTCAAATCTGCAGGCAAGATGATTGGAATGAAGGTTGAAGATCATCTTGATGGAGCCACAAACTTCATCTCTTGTAAGTCTAAAGTTCTCATCTTGGAAGAAAATGATCTCTTAAAACTTGTCATTGAGAAGGTTCCATAACCAGAAGCTGAAGAAGACAAGTCTCATTGGAGGAAGAGTGATGCCAGAGCAAGAAGAATCTTGGTAGACTCATTCAATGATCATTTGGTTCCTCAAATATTGCAAAAGAAGACAACTAGGAAGATGTTCAAAACCCTAAAGAGGCTATTTGATCACAATATCATCAATGTGACTCTCATGTTGAGGAACCAACTATCAAATATGAAGATGTCCAGGTTAGGACCAATGGCCTCATACTTCATGAGGATCATAGAACTAATGGACAAGCTAAGGTCTAGTGGAGAACCCATTGATGATAAGGAGCTTATCATGACTAATCTAAATGGTCTTCCAACATCTTGGGATTCATTCATTCAAACGATAAGTGGTCGAACCAAGTTTCCCAAATATGACAAGTTATGGGCAGATTGCACCCATGAAGAAACAAGGACTATAGCAAGATAGAGATTTCATGTCACTCAACCTTATGAGAATCTAGCATTCATGGCCCATGCCAAGAAAGGCAAGGAAAAGAAAAGAAAGTTTCACAATTAAAGGAACCAAGAAAGGAGATCAATTCCTTCTCTAGATTAAGAGAAGAAGAAGAATAAGAAGAAGAAGAAGGATCTCGCGCATATAAAATGCTTCATCAACATATGGCCACTTTGCCAGGAATTGTAGAATTTTAAAGAAAAGGAAGCATGAAGCCTCAACCGTTGATGTTAATGAAGACACTCCTCACAAGAAGTCAACAAATGATGATTGTTCAGAATTATTCTTCTAGTGCTCTCCATAATTAGGTGATGATATGAAGATCCACAATATGATGATCTTCCAGCAAGAAAATGAAGACTAGAGGACTCTTATACAAGAGGGAAATGGGAGCCACAATAGTGTCACTGGCCATTGGGAGTAGAGTTTAGGCTTGGTCAACATATCTCCAACATATAAGGGTTAACAAAAGCACTAAAGGGGATTGGGTAGGATGGGAAGTAAGGCTTACTGATTGGGAAGCTAAACAAGTGCAAATTCGTCCATGGGTAGAGAGAAATAAAAAGCCACCAAGACAAAAAAAAAAGCAAGTACTCTTTGGAAAATGGATTAGAAAAAAAAATAGTTTAGGGCCTCAAAATGGCCCCGACAGATCAAGACTTGGAAAAAAGTAAAAAACAACCATCTGGAAAGATGTACTCTAAGGTAGTGGAACAGGTGGGTGGCCACCGATATCCATCTTGATCAAGCCTGGGTGACCTAAAACAATCGCCTAACAAATATTGGTTTGGAAATTAGGGTTTTCGAGGCTAATGAATGCCTATATATTGTATTGGATAGAATATAGGCTTAGACACTATAGCCCCAGTGGCCTTTGGATGCCATTTGTTATACATTCTTAGTGGTCGATGGTGGGCCAAAACAATGTCTAGTGGAAAATCCTGACTTGTATCCCCGAAGTCGTTCAAATACCGTTCATTATATACCCTTGGTGGTCAATAGTGGACCACCATAGTGTTAGTGGGCACCCACAAACACCCTGGTTTTCCACCACCGACCACTGAGGGTGTATAATGAACGATATTTGAAGGTCATTGGGGATAGAAGTTAAGCTTGGTTACTAACACTATTGTGGCCCACAATCGACCTATAATGGTGTATGATGAATGACATTTAAAGGCCATTGGGAATAGAATTTAGGCTTGGTCAACATCCATTTGGATGTACATCATTCTATTTTGAATGGTCTGAATTCAAGGGAGACAATAGTGTTGTATTGTCTATGGTTGGGAGGTGATAGATCATAACCATGGTTAAACAAACTCCACACCCAGTTTGTTTTTGTGCTCTGTCTTTCTTCTAGTGATCTTGGTTTTACAACTTCCAATTTCTAACATGGTATCAAAGCAGTTCTAGAAGCCATTATCAAAATCTAGGGCTTGACATTCTGAGGCCTCCACTCACCAATTCATGAGAAAAAGTGAGTTGAAACTTCTTCCTAGGGAAGGCGCATCTATTGATAAAGGAAAAATATAGTTATAAGAAGTTTTATTTTTTACCCAATTCCACAGTTGCCAGTTCTAAGAAGGCTCAATCTTACTCCTCTCAACTTGCCTAGATAAGGCACATTAACCTTTGGATTCAGTTTCAAAATATTTCAAATTTCATTTTTGACCTAGCTCCTACTAGGGTTTCTAGTTCTAATCCACAAGCAAGATGATTGGAACGAAGGTTGAATATCATCTTGATGGAGCCACAAAATTCATCTCTTGGAAGTCTAGAGTTCTTCTCATCTTGGAAGAAAATGATCTCTTTAAGCTTGTCAACGAGAAGGTTCCAGAACTAGAAGTTGAAGAAGACAAGTCTCATTGGAGGAAGAGTGATGCCAGAGCAAGACGAATCTTGGTAGACTCAGTCAGAGATCATTTGGTTGCTCAAATCTTGCAAAAGAAGACAACTAGGAAGATGTTCAAAACCCTAAAGAGGCTGTTTGAGCTCAATAGCATTAATGTGACTCTCACATTGGGGAACCAACTAACAAATATGAAGATGTCCAAGTCGAGACCAATTGCCTCATACTTCATGAGGATCATAGAACTAATGGACAAGCTAAGTCCCAGTGGAGAACTCATTGATGATAAGGAGCTTATCATCACTACTATAAATGGTATTCCAACATCTTCAAAGTCATTCATTCAAACCATAAGTGGTCGAACTAGGTTTCCCAAATTTGACAAGTTATGGGCAGATTGCACCCATGAAGAAATAAGGATTGTAGCAAGACAGAGACTTCATGGCACTCAACCTTGAGAAGAATCAAGGATTCATGGCCCATGCCAAGAAAGGAAACGGAAATAAAAGAAAGTTTCACAATCACAAGAACCAAGAATGGATATCAAGTCCTTCTCCAGATTAGAAGAAGAAGAAGAATAAGGATCTCTTGCATATACAATGCTTCATCAACATATGGCCACTTTGCCAGAAATTGTAGAAGTTTAAACCAAAGGAAGAATGAAGCCTCAACCATTGATGTTGATGAAGACACTCCTCACAAGAACTCAAGGAATGGTGATTGTTCGAAATTCTTCTTCTAGTGCTCCCCATAGTTAGGTGATGATATGAATATCTAGACTATGATGATCTTCCAGCAAGAAAATGAAGACTAGATGACTCTCATGATTCCTACAAGAAGGCAGTGGGAGCCCACAATGGTGTTAGTGGCCATTGGGGGTAGAGTTTAGGCTTGGTCAACATATCTCCAACATATGAGGGTTAACAAAAGTACTAAAGGGAATTGGGCAGGATGGGAAGTAAGGATTTCTGATTGGGAAGCTAAACTAGTGAAATTTGTGCATGGGTAGGGAGAAATAAAAAGACACCAAGAGAAAAAAAAGGCAGGTACTTTTACTCCCCATTTTCCAAAGTGTAGCTTTAGCTAATCACTTTGGAAAATGGATATAAAAAAATCATTTAGGGCCTAAAAATAGCTCCAGTAGATCAAGACTCGAAAAAAAGTAAAATCGCAAAGCTGGAAAGATGTACTCTGAGGTAGTGGAACAGGTGGGTGGCCAACGATATCCATCTGGATCAAGCCTGGGTGACCTACATCATTCATCTAACAAATATCGGTTTGGGAATTAGGGTTTTGGAGGCTATTGAATTCCTATATATTGTATTGGATAGAATCTAGGCTTAGACACTATAGCCTCAGTGGCCTTTGGATGCCATTCATTATACACCTTAGTGGTCGATGGTGGGCCAGAATAGTGTCAGTGGCCAAGCTAGACTTGTATCCTTGATGATGTTCAAATGCCAATCATTATACACCCTCAGTGTTCGGTGGTGTTTGGTGGTCGATGGTGGGCCAACACTGTAATATCCCAAAAGTCTTGAATAGCCGGGCATGCAAAACGGCCATGCAAAATTGTCCTAAATTGTAGCTGAATTTAGGGTTAGGGTTTGTAGGAAAGATTGTAACACTTACCACTGATAAGCTGGCTGAAAATAATTATGAGAGAATACACATGCGAGATAAGCCGAGCTGATGAAGAAATAACCTCTTTTTCCTTCATAGTACCCCCAGCAGTCTGAATCAGCTAAGGTTAATGCTTTTGGTGGAGGGATGGTCTGTTTCAGCTAAAAGTTGGCCGGAGTGTAGGTGTTCCCGTGTCGGAGAAAATGGCTAGAGCATGCAGGATTTTTGACCTCTCCAGGTACCCTAGCGAATTGATTCACCTAACTGATCCTCACGCCCCCACTCTTCTCTATTCTACTACTAGCTACTCTAGGTGAGCAATCCGGTGGCTGATAATCACTAAAAGTAGTAGAGTGATCTTATCAGTGAGAATGCAGGCTACACAAGGAAGAAATATGGTGATTCGGACTCTTGGTGAATGCCCTGGGGTTTCCTAGCTAAATCCCCCCCAACTGTACGGATGAACCTACAAATAATATTCTGGTGTACATTGAAACATTGAATAAGGATGAATATGATAGATGCAGTGACAAACCTGAATGGTTTATCATGAAGGAGACTAGGGTAGATATTGCACTACCGAAACCTTGTTAGCTGAAGACACCGTCTTCAACCCCAACTGCCATGGCCACATGCTGTGCTGCTACTCAAGAGCTCCAAATCAATAATAATGATAAAGTAACCTTCTTTGGTCTCATTACCCTCTTAAATAGAATCTCATGAAATTTTAGGGTTTGCATGTCACTTTTAGGGTTTTCGCTTTACCTTTGCATGCAAGAAGGAATGACTTGATGCTGAAGGAATGTCCTGTTGTGCTCTAAGTATGAAATATGGTTAGTAAATTCCCTCTTATGCAGTACCCGCTTGAACCTATGGGAATTAAGTAGGTTAGCAGGTGTTTGGTATGCTTAATTAGAGGGGGGACATTACAGTCCTCCTCGCTTGAAATTGCTTGTCCTCGAGCAACGAAAAACTAGGATGCTACAATACCTGCTCTCCTTCCCATGTGGTGTCCTCCATGGGTAATTCCTTCCATTTCACCAGATAATCTCGAATCACCCTGTTTTGGAGCTTCCTTTCTCGTACCTATAGGATTTGCTTTGGAATTAGTACCAGTATCCCTTCATCATCTAGAGGAGGTAATTCTGTGGATGGAGCAATGCGTTGTCCTAATGTTTTCTTGAGACTGGACACATGGAATACATTGTGAATCTTGCTTTCTTTCGGTAGTTCTAGCTCATAAGCCACCTCCTCAACCTTTTGAATTACCTTGTAAGGACCATAGAAGTGACGTTTTAGTTTCTCCACCCCTTTCTGTTTGAGGGAAGATTGCATGTATGGTTGTAACCACAAATATACCAGATCTCCTACCTCGAAGCTCCTCTCAAAATTGTGTCTGTCTGCATATAGTTTCTGGTGATTATGTGTGGCATGTAAGTTTTATTTTAGGGTTTTTAGAATATCTTGACTATCCTGTATCCAATCTTTGGCCTTGGGTGCTCTGTTGTCTCCAAAGGATAGATCTATGAAGCTCAGTGCCTCATAGCCATACAATGCTTTATAAGGTGTCATCTTGATAGACATATGGTAGTGGCATTGTAACAGTATTCCCATAAGTGTAGCCACTTAATCCATGTCCTCTGTTGGCATGCTACATAATTGCACAAATACCCTTCAACCCACTTGTTGACAATCTCAGTTTGTCCATCGCTTTGTGAGTGATAGCTTGTACTGGTAGCGAGTTCTATCCCTACCAATATGAATAACTCATGCCATAAGGCACTGGTGAATTTATAGTCCTGATCACTGACAATGGTTTTGAGTAACTCATGTAATCTGAAAACCTCTCTGAAAAATAACTTGGCTATCTGGCCTGTGGAGTAATTGGATGATACAACAAAGAAATGGGTGACCTACTACAATCGTCTAGAAAATATTGGTTTGGGAATTAGGGTTTTGGATGCTGGTGAATGCCTATATATTGTATTGGATAGAATATAGGCTTAGACACTATAGCCCCGATGGCCTTTGGATGCCATTCATTTACACCCTTAGTGGTCAATGGTGGGACAAAATAGTGTCAGTGGCCAAGCCTGACTTGTATCTTCGACGAAGTTCAAATGTTGTTCATTATACACCTTTAGTGGTCGATGGTGGACCACCACAGTGTTAGTGGGCACCCACTAACACCCTGGTGGTCCACCACTGACCACTGATGGTGTATAATGAATGACTTTTGAAGGTCGTTGGGGATAGAATCCAGGCTTGGCCACTGACACTATTGTGGCCCAAAATAGACCTATAAGGGTGTGTGACAAATGGAATTTAAAGGCCATTGGGAGTATAATTTAGGCTTGGTCAACATCCATTTGAATGTACATCATTCTCTATTGAAAGGTCTGAGCGCGGGGGAGACAATAGTGTTCCATTGTCTATAGTTGGGCGGTGATAGATCATCACCGTGGTTAAACGAGCTCCAAATCTAGTTTGTTTTTGTACTCTTACTTCCCATTTTCCAAACTGTAGCTTTAGCTAATCACTTTGGAAAATGGATCGCAAAAAAAATTTGCTTCGGGCCTCAAAATGGCCCCGGAAGATCAAGACCCCAAAAAAGTAAAGAACCGCAAAACTGGAAAGATGTACTCTGAGGTAATGGAACATGTTGGTGGCCACCGATATCCATATGGATCAAGCCTGGGTGACCTACAACAATCCTCTAGCAAATATCAGTTTGGGAATTAGGGTTTTTGAGGCTAGTGAATGACTATATATTGTATTGGATAGAATCTAGGCTTAGACAATACAACCTTGGTGGCCTTTGGATGCCATTCATTATAGACCCTTAGTGGTTGATGGTGGACCATAACAGTGTTAGTGTCCAAGCCTGAGTTGTACCCCTGAAGACTGTCAAATTCCGTTCATTATACACCCTTAGTGGTTTGTGGTGGTCCATGGTCGATGGTGGGCCAGAACAGTGTCAGTGGCCAAGCCTGACTTGTATTCCCGACGACGTTCAAATGCCATTCATTATACACCGTCAATGGTCGATGGTGGACCACCACAGTGTTAGTGGGTGCCCACTAGCACCCTGATGGTCCTCCATCGACCACAGAGGGTCTATAATGAACAACATTTGAAGGTTGTCAGGGATAGAAGTCAGGCTTGGCCACTGACACTATTCTGGCCCACAATTGACCTATAAGGCTGTATGACGAATGACATTTAAAGGCAATTGGGAATAGAATTTAGGCTAGGTCAACATCCATTTGGATGTACATCATTCTCTATTAAAAGGTCTGAGCTCGGGGGAGACAATTTTGTTGTATTGTCTATGGTTGGGAGGTGATAGATCATCACTGTGGTTAAATGAGCTCCACACCCAGTTTATTTCTGTGCTCTATCTTTCTTCTAGTGATCTTGGTTTTACAACTGCCAATTTCTAACATGGTATCAAAGCAGTTCTAGAATCCATTGTCGAAAGCTATTGCTTGACATTCTGAGGCCTCCCCTCAACAATTTAAGAGAAAAAGTGACTTGAAAACTTCGCCCTAGGGAAGGCACATCTGTTGATGAAGGAAAAATCCAGTTCTGAGAAGTTTCATTTTTGACCCAATTCCACAGTTACCGTAGTTACTGTGGAAATTAGGGTTTCAACTTTTGTGTTGTTCAATCCATAGTTTTGGCTTGATCTTATCTCATTTCAACTTTCCGTGATAAGGCACATTAACCTTTGTATTTGTTATACCAAAATATTGTCACCATCTTGTGATAAGACTCTTAACATACCCACTTTCCCTGAATCCCAGCACTTGGAGTGGAAACTCATACCATTTGTCAATCTTTCACAAAAAATGCTTAGCACCGTGCATTCCCTTTTGTCTAGGAGCGATACCTTGTTCGCATCGCCTATCCCTTGTTGTCCATAAGCGGTGCCACCACTTATGGCCCTTAGTCCATAAGTGTTTCTTACCAGAACCGCTTTGTCATTGAAGGAGAAATGCAGTACCTTGGGTAAAAAGGGAAAAAAAGAAGTTTCTCGAGGCTTCTAGATGATAAGCCTCGTGTCCTCCCTTATCCCTATCATTGTGGGTTAGTTGAGCTCGAGATCCCTCATCCTAGGATCTTAGAGGCCACCTCATCTGCTAATATCTCAACCATCCCTATCCATTGAGCCTTATAAATACAAGCTCATATCCATGGTTGAGGGGAGAACTCTTAAGGTATTGTTATGATGTTGGATTTATTACTTGGACCAAGCTATTGGAGAGCATAGAGAGCTAAAGTCGGAGCTTATGGGGATGAGAGTGCTTGGTTTCATGGAGATGCATGTCAACACTAAGGATTGGTTGTAAACTTCTCCATTTTTATCTTAATGCAAGCTGATTTCCATCCCACATTATTGTTGTTGTTTGATTTCACATATATGTTGTTAGATTCCTTAGTCACTAACATGGATCAATATATTATATTACGATAGCTTTAATGTGTTTGCATGTTTAAGCTGATTGCAGGTACATAGGGTTACTATCAAAGCATCACATTCTAGGTATCTATGGCGTCTAGGGAGGGTCTTCAACCTCTATCCTTCATTTGTTCTGGATCTTAACCATTCAGACCAGTGGAACACTTTACTGTCCGTAGAAGGTGAAATATTCCAGCTAACAAATCTGGCGACTCAGCTGGGGAATAGATATATGTATTAATTGTTCTAATCTTCCTCAGTCTTCAACTCTTGTCCGAATCCAGGCTCCCTCTTCAACTCTCTTCATTCAAATCTACTTTTTGACTTAGTCCATTTGGGTTTGAAACTTCCAAATCTATTCAGATTTGAGTCATTTCGACCTTTTATGCTCTATTTCCATACTCAATCTAGCAGTTTTTACCTTGATATAGTCCTTTTTTGACTTGATCTATCATTCTCTTTGTGTTTTGGTCTTCTATAGGGAACTGTGCCTATGCACTGTATGAGGAGCGGTGCCACCGCCTGAACAAAGTGGGCAATACGTAGTGCCACCACCTGTATCCCGTTGGCGAGAAGTGGTGCTGGGATAGAACCGCCCTGTCAACACCTGAGAAGTGCGGTACCGGGTAGGCATCATTCCAAGGCCCCTTCTCCTCATTTTTTTTGTAAAAAATTGAGTTGTGTTGCTTTCACTTCTGCACTGTCAGGATTGTGTGACATAATCTGATGTTTGTGGCTTGAAATTTTATGGTTTAAGATTGGTTTGATTCAGAAATTCAAAAGCTAGATTAGGCTTTTTGATTGTTCATCTGCTTCTATGCTTGTTGGTTGTGTTTGCGAAAGTATTTCTTGTTTTATGAAAAGCTTAGGGTGTTACTAAGATCTCTTTTCATTTCTATTATATAGACTAAAAGAAGAAAACCATATTAGCTTCTAGGTTTCATTTCTTGTTTGCATAGTAAACTTATTTTTCCTTCCTTTAAAAAAGAAAATTTTTGACTGAGACTAGGTTATCATCATTGAGCATTGGACATTGGTTCTCTGATTGGATCCACAAGCTTTCAGGATCTTCATGTTCTTTCATCTCTTATGCATTTAGAACTATCTCAATCAAAATAAAAAAATTGTAGTTTTAAGGTAGATTTTCTTACGTTTGAGAAAATTGAAAAAAAAGAGTGCATTTGCATATAATGTGCTTCTTGTTTTTCTTTTAGGAAAAGAGATTCTTCCCCTTCTCATTGCTTTTAGAAAAGAGAAATTAGTTTGGGAAAGTACTGCTTGTCTTTGTTTTGTGTGTTCAAGACTGTTGTTTGGAAGTCTTTTTTGGTTTTGGAACAAAAGAAAATACTCTCTTTCACTCCCGTAAGTAGGCATACTAAACGGTAAAGTGAAATATTTGGACAAGCATAATGCATGGTTTTACTTTTCTGTCAAAACATCATGCATTCACCTAACCATCCAATTTAAAATTAACGGTAGTTATAGGTTAAAATTTACGTAGCAATTGGAGTGATAGGTTAGAGATGTGTTTGGGTGTCGTTAAGCATAGGAGCTTTCGTTATTTGTCTGCATTACATCCTAGGACTCGTGTGGTTCTTCCATGTACCATCGATATATCAAACGTCCTTTTACGTACCCTTGAGGCATATAGAAAGGTACTTCATGTACTCGATTGTATATCAGAAGGTCCCTTGTGTATGGTTATGCATTAGGCAGCACTACTACCGATTTGAGCTCCCACATACCTTGAGTATATCGGAAGACCCCACTAGGATACCCTATCCATCTAAGAAAATCCCTTTGGTTGTTTTTCTTAGAGCCATACACCAAAAACAACATTAGGGGACATTACTACACATGTACCCTCGAGGTATATCATGAGTGGCACCTTCTTGACAATCGTGGTGAGAGACCTGACTTTTTGAACTCATCCTATCATTTTAAGTTTGCTTATTTTGACCTATAGCTTGTGTAGGGAATTTTTTTTGGTGTGTTTTCTAGATTTTCAGACCCTAGGTTAGATATGAACTGTACAAACTGGATGAGTTAAGGTGGTCCAAAAGAGTATGGGGATTGCCACCCAATTTTATTCCTGGTTCAGGAGAAAATCCAATGGAAGCTATCGATCAAGGAGCTGCTACTACCTCCCAAGTGGGAGATAATGTGGTTGCAGAAAGTGGAGTACCATATTCTTCACACTCACCTCCCTTGTTCCAACAACCTTCTTGGGAAAATACCTTGTTCCAGTCTCCCACAGAAGGTCATGTTGATGATACTACCCGACCGTATTTTGGTCCCAATGCTCCATTTTGGGATACCCCTGTAGGACAGGCCATTGCCTCATTTGGCACATGTTTAAACTCTTCTGAAGATGAAGAAGAACATAGGAAATACCATGCTGCCATTCTCCGTGCATAGGAGATTGAAAAGCAAATCGATGACCTATTAGGCCTGACACCATCAAGTTCCACGTCTTTTCTAGTGGGATGTCATTCACTGGCTGATTCTATGAGACCCATTGAAGCGATTATAGATCTTCCAATAACACCCCACAACCCAGATCAAATTACCACCCCTATCACCTCTCATGTTATGTTTGTTCCTAACCCTCCCAGGTCTTCTACACCTAGGGCCCAACCTTCAGTTCCCATTTCATCAGTACCTTCTAGTGCTGGGGGGCAACCCCCGACACGACCTATGTTATCTAGCACCGAAATTGTACCTAGTCAAGAGCATACCTCTAACATAGAACCATCTACAGTTTATGTCTCTCCCACCCATACTAATGTGGTTAATCCCCCATCCAGTTCAGGTCAACCCTTGGGGGCACAACCTGTAACCGTTCAATCTTCTAAAGGTTATGGTTATCAAATACCTATAGATAATCATCCATCCAATCCTACAAGAATGCCTTATGCTAGAATTCCATACCCTAGTAACACTTTTACGCCATGGGGGCAACCCAACTGGTCTTACATGCCAACTATGGGAGGGATACCTATACATACTGTGGGAGGTGCCAAACGACCGCCTTATGGAGGTCCTCCCCCTGGGAGCCTAATGTTCCAAAAGGATCTGGAAAATATCCTCCTTTTGGTACTAGTGGTCCTAGTGGTCCTAGGGGGGCCGATGGCTTTCCTCCTTATGGCTCTAGAGGGTCTGGTGGACCTCCGCCTAGTGGTTCCGAAGGCTCTGGAGGTTTACCTCCTGGTGGCTCTGGAGGTTTTGGTGGTCCACCTCCTGGTGGTCCTGGTGGTCCTGGTGGTCTTGGTGGTCCTAGTGGCCCTAGTGATCCTCCTCCTAGAGGCCCTAGTGGTCCTAGTGGTCTTGATCTCAGAAATCAACCCCCTGCAGGCATATTTTCCAGTAGTTCTTCGTCACAACAACCTATTTTTTAGTCAACTTATGGTCCTACTGGTAATTATGTGCCATATCAATATTACCAGTATGTGCAACCCAACCGATAGTTACCTTTCCTAGAAAATTTGGACTTACTTGACATGTCCAAGTTGATTAATGACCCCATTTAACACAATCCCTTGTGGCCTCCCATTCCGATAAAGTTACCATCGAATATCCCAAAATTCGATGGGAAGCAGGGAGATGATCCGAAGAACCATGCTATGACATTACATTTATGGTGTTCTTCAAACTACCTCATGGATGAATCCGTTCGGTTACGACTCTTTCAATGAAATTTGACCGGTACAACCGCGAAGTGGTAAATTGAACTCCCACAACATTCATTTGTGGATTTTGGCTCATTGGAAATCGTGTTTCTTACACACTTTCAGCTCCCTGTTCATTATGAAATGGGAATTGATCTTTTAACTTCTCTATGACAGAGCACCTCCACCCACATATCCAATCATATTCATGAGTGGAGAAGGCGGAGAAGGATTATTAAGGCCCCTATTCTAGATCAGTTATTAGCTGATTGGTTTACCAAATCCTTGTTTCCTCCTATTGCCCGAGATGTGGCTATGGGTATTTTCCTTACTGAAGAGAAGGATATTAGTCGGGCTCAGTACCTAGACTTGGTTTATTCCCAGTCTGGAACTCTTTATGACCTGATTCCTCAAGCTCCTCGCCCCAGCACCGATCCCACCAAGCCACCAGTAGAAGTACCTATTGATGGGATTGTTTGTTCAATCCAGTCCCCGTCTGCAGCAAAACCTACTAAGAAACCCCAAACTACCACCCCTACTCCTTCGACTCCTAAGGTTTCCACCAAGTTCAACTCTATTCAAAGTACTCAAACCTCAGGTAATAATAAAAAGAAAGGTAAAAATAGAAATAAAAAACCTGGAAACCAACAGTGATAACGATAAAGGGAAAATGAAGGAAAAATATCCCTGTCTACTATGCGAAGGTGACCATTTTTCAAAGGAGTGTCCTCGTCGAGATGAAATCTCCCAGTTTCTGAAGTCTAATCCCACACCTGCAGTACTTATGGATCCTTTTCCCTCTCAACAACAACTGATAGATGACATGTCTAATCAGGGTAACTCTAGTTTGTCAGAGAAAATTCATATGATGTCCTCAGATACCATCAATCTACAAACTTGAAGTAAGAATTATGACAAACCCATAGATAAAAAGAAGATCATTCTTCTTCAGGGAAAGCTCCTTCTACTAGTTCTCTGGAATCCTTGTCTACTGTCCCCTTATCTATCAAGAAGCCTACTCTCGACATGATTTTGCGCCCACCTAAGAGTACTCTTCGGAAGGCTGTTTTTAATCCCAATGCCCAAGCTTCTCAATTTTATAATGTGGTTGAAGATCTCACTCAAGAATATTGTGCAATGTCTACCTTAGAAGTGCTCCAAAGTTTCCCTACACAACCCAAAACTTGTTGACAACATTAGGATCTTTAGACTCGAATAACACTAACTTGATCCATTTCAATGTTGAGAAATATAAGCCTAGATTACCGCATAAACTTGCTTTTCAGATCATTATGAAAGTAGTGGGAAATAAAGTTTTTTGAACGGTACTAGATGAAGGAGCTTCGACCTCGATTTTGTCTCTGTCTTATTGGAAGGCTCTCGGCTCTCCCGAGCTTGTAGCATCACCTACAACCCTTAAGGCCTTTGACAGATGGGGTTTCTAACCCCATGGTCTCATCTCAGCCCTGGCGGTCAAGCTGGGGGGAAAAACCATTTCCATTCAAGTAGAAGTGGTAGATGCCCCTTTAGATTACAACCTCCTTCTAGGAAGAAATTGGTTCTATGCCATGACTGCTGTCACCTCAACAGTATTCCGAATAGTCCAATTTCCGCATCTAGGGAGAATTGTTACTATTGATCAGCTTGATTTCTATACACTGGATGTTACTACCTCCATGGCTAATAACATCCCCATGCTAGGCCAGTCCCCTCCTCCTTACCAGTCGATTGGGGTAGGCATGTTGAAAGATTCATCCCTTATGGGGATTTTTCCATCCACTCCTCCTAGCACGGATACCGCGACAGTCCATATGATTTCTCATTTGATTATGAGCCTAAGGATAAAAAAGTTGTTGAGTCCACCTCGTTGAGTCCACACAAAGCTATGTATGAAACCATTCAAACCTTTTCCGATGATCACACTGATGACCTTCATATAGTGGCTTTGGATCCTTACCATTTATTGTACTGGTTAGAGCCCTCTCTTCCTCTTCTAGATTGTCTCTTTGAGAATTTTCCTTTTGATGAGTCCATTATGGATATCATGAATACAGATGAGTCCATTTGGGAGAATCACCATCATATATCCATGTTCCTCCCCAACACCAGTTCGGTTAGCCATGATTTTGCATCCTTGTTTCCTACTGATATTGTCAACGCACCCCAAAGTCCTATATTGTTGCAAGATAAATATTCTGAAGGAAACCTTTGCAACGTTACCCAGATGAATCCGATTGACATATCGGCCAATTCTGATACTATCGAGTAAGTTCATGTTGGGCAGAACTGCTCGGTAGATGAATCTGAAGCCTATAAGGCACTTTTTAAAGAATTCTGTGATATTTTTTCTGTATGAAGAGATGCTGAGGATTGACCCATCCATTGTGGTCCACAAGATTAAAACGTATCCCACGGCTAAACATGTCAGGAAAAAACTAAGGCAAGTCCATCCTCGGAAAGCCGCAGCTATTAAAGCTGAAATTGAGAAAATTCTCAAAGCTGGGTTTATTTATCCTGTACCCCTGACGGAATGGGTATCGAACATTGTCCCTGTTAATAAAAAATAGGGCACCATTAGAGTCTGCATTGACTTTAGGGATTTGAATAAAACTTGTCCTAAGGACAACTTTCCTACCCCGCATATCGATCAGATTATCGGCAACTATGCTGGAAGTGTCATCTTTTCATTCATGGATGGCTTCTCTAGCTATATTCAGATTGAGATATTACCCTTCGATCAGCATAAAATGGCTTTAATTTTCCCATGGGGAACCTTTGCATATAAGAAGTTACCTTTTGGCTTGAAAAATGCTGGAGCCACGTTCCAGTGTGCAATGTCGTATGCGTTTCACAATATTAAACATATTGTTGAACCGTACCTTGATGACCTCCCTGCTCATTCAAAGTGATGAGAAGACCACCTTGGTCATCTTAGAGACATATTCCTGAGATGCCATCATTATAGTATACAGCTCAATTCGCATAAATGTGTTTTTTGTGTTGAGACAGGATGTCTGCTAGGTTTTATGGTATCCAAAAATTGCATCTGGATCGATCCTTTGAAAATTGCCACCATTTTAGATCTACCAGCCCCAACTATCCTCCTTGAACTCCAAAGTTTGCAAGGGAAGGCAAACTTTCTCTGTCGTTTCGTCTGGAATTTCACAGAAAAAATGCACGGTTATATGCGTCTCCTCAAGAAGAACACTCCATTCTTCTGGGATGATCAGGCCCAATGCACCTTTGATAATCTCAAGCATGCTCTGACTCATTCACCCATGATACACCCCCCATATTATTCAAAGGACTTTCTCTTGTATATTGCTGCCTCCACTACTACCATCGCTATGGTTTTAGTGCAGGACAATATCCATGGTCAGGAGCACATGATTTATTATGCCAGTAAGAATCTTATGGATTTCAAAACTTGTTATTCACATGTGGAAAAGTTAGCATTGGCCACGGTCATTACTATATAAAAGTTTCGTCACTACATTCTGCTCCGCACTACCACCGTATTGGTAGACCAGAACCCGATGTATTACATCCTAACTTATCAGGTGCTTGGGGGCAAGTATTCCCATTGGATAGTCATACTTCAAGAGTTTGATCTAGAATTTTCCAAGGCTACATCAAAGAAATCCTTGGTCTTTGCCAAGCTTATGTGTGATCTTCCCTATGCTTCGACAGAATCTGAGCCCAGTGATTCATTTCCGGATGAATTCCTATTCCTAATTAGCACTACTGATCCTTGGTATGGATATTTGCTTATTTATCTCCAAACAAAAATATTTCAGCTGCATTTATCCCGTGATGATCGCCACCTGTAGAAGGAGCAAGTCGACTTCGACTTTCTCCTTCTACAGCACCATATCCGTCACCACATGAAATACTATCTCATCCTGAATGATACCTTTTATAGACATGGGATTGACTCTATTCTCTGACGATGCCTCACCCATGAGGAGGCTGAACAAGTGTTGAATGATTGCCACTCTGGATCATGTGGCGGTCATTTATATGAGATGGCTATAGCCCAAAAAATCCTTCGCGCTGGCTATTTCTGGCCTTTTGTCTTCAAAGACTGTCATGAGGCTGTTAAGAAATGCCCACCTTGCCAACACTTTTATCCTAAAAAGTGCACCCATCCTGCTCCGCTACACCCCGTCATTGCCGTTGGCCCATTCTCCAAATGGGGGATTGACTTCATGCATTATAAGCCTACCTCAACCGAGGGGACATGGTTACCTCATCGTAACCATTGATTATTTCACAAAATGGGTTGAGGCCATGCCTAAATATGCAGAAGATGGTAAGACTACTGCTCTCTTCTTGTTCAATCATATCATAGCTAGATTTGGATTTTTGCAATCCATCGTTACTGATCATGGATCCCATTTTCATAATCAAATGATGGAAGAATTGAGTGTCGAGCTAGGGTTTCGCCATGAAAACTCTACGCCTTATTATCCACACACTAATGGCAGGTAGAGGCCATTAACAAAGTTTTGAAAACTATGCTTCGTCAGA
The DNA here is from genome assembly GCA_001517045.1 of Pseudotsuga menziesii. NCBI lineage: Eukaryota > Viridiplantae > Streptophyta > Pinopsida > Pinales > Pinaceae > Pseudotsuga > Pseudotsuga menziesii. Next base: position 141,059 of record LPNX010465241.1, on the reverse strand, counting down.
TGGTTGGAGATCATAAATCCAATTGGCACCACGTTCTTTTCTCCACTCTTTGGGCTTATCGGAATTCTATGAAAACAACCACTGGTTTCACACCATTCCAGCTTGTCTATGGACTTGAAGATGTCTTACCGATCCAATGTCAGATTCCATCTTTACAACTTGCCGTCGAACTTCTCCCAAACACTTCCACAGAGGAAGAAATATTTTTGTACTTGTGTAACCTTGATGAGACTCGGAGAGATGCTGCCTTGGCTAACAAGGCACATAAGAAACACGTCAAGGAATAGTATGATAAATCCATCCAACCTCATGTCTTTAACGAGGGTGACCTAGTCTTGACTTATGATCAGAGATATGACAAACTAGGGAAGGGTAAGTTTGATTCCATGTGGTACGGACCTTTCATTATTTCTAAGGTGTTAGAGAAAGGAGCTTACGAGCTCGTTGAGTATGATGGAATCCCTTTGGGGCAACCTCGCAATGGGTTGTACCTGAAAAGGTACTATGCCTAGGCCTTTCCTGGATAATATCTTGTATATATGTATATTGATTGACTTTCAGTGTGCTTTTAGTATTTTCAAGATGGTTTTGAGTTTAAGTGTCCGCATCTGTTTATACCATGTTTCGGTGATGTAGATGGCTTTCTACAACTTCACTGATGGTGCTTGCCACCACACCTTGAATCTTGCCTCGGCTGTGTTACCACCTAAGTTGTACTTAGTGGATTT
>LPNX010465241.1:107931-134910 GCA_001517045.1 Pseudotsuga menziesii | reverse complement strand
CCAGTCTTGGATAGAAGCAGCCTACGCAAGCACTTACCAGTTTGGGAGGAAGTTTGACTACATTATTCATGCCTATGATTTCCCATCCATCCCGCCCCTTCTGGATCCTCACGCAGGTTTGCATTTTCTGAATAAAGTATCCTTACTTTGGCTGGTAACCAAAGACAAGGAATTTTTTTTTAATGTCAATAAAATGCTTAGGTGGTTACATTGGATTTCTGATTACACTTAACCCTTTTTATATCATGCTTAGAGTAGGAAAATAAGCTCTTTGAAAGAGAGCATTTACTTTCTGCATTTCTATTTTTAGCTATAATAAAACTTTGCTTCTTTAGTTAGTTACATCTATTTTGTTTAAATAAATCAGCTTAATGGTTCATTTGGTTTTTCATAAAACTTGTGCTACTGAGGTTTTTCTTGTCAAGTTGAGATGTTTTTGCAGGGTATATAAACCAGATATTTTGGTGTTCTCGTATCCTCTCCTTGCCTTAAAGACCAGATCGAGCACACGTCCCACAGTTGGAGCCAGAATGTTACCAGCTAAGTTGTACTTAGTGGTTTTTATCAAGTGAGCCCGGTGAACTGGACAGGGCTAACTTGTTCGGACTTCAAAAAGACCTTTGGAAGTACTTCTGGGAAGTGCTTGTTGTACTATATCACATGTTCATACCCCATGGGGGAATTGTAATAAATGTTCTAGCATGATAGTGTCTGTAAAATACTCGGTCTCTTAGACTTCATTTGTCAATCCTATCAGTCCAGGGTGTTTTTTCCCTTGGTTATTATTGGTTGTTGAATAAACGACTGATAATTTCTGAGTTTTTCACTCCATACCTCCAAAGTTGGGGTGGTCATCTTGGCATTTAGGCCTAATGAGGTTATTAGAGTCTATGTGTTAATGTATAAACATGCTATACATCATTTTTGAGTCATATGAACATGTCTAAGTCCCCCTAGGTGTTTTTCAATTTTTCAATTTTTTAGTTTTTTCAGTGTTTTTTATTAAAATTTAATTTTTCCAAAACTTAGGCTATTTTTTAATAGTTTAATTGGAAAAATTGATTTTGTAATAAAAGTGGGCCAAATAATCAGTTTCAGTCATGTAAGTGCTCATTTTCAAGCTAAGAGCACCATGTAAACCCATTGACCCACTGTTTCCTAGTTTTGAGTGATTTTCCATCACTCAGGTCAGAAAGCCCCAAAAATCAATTATTGATTATTTTAATTAATAAATTGATGAATAATGGAGCAAATCCAAAATCATAAATCAATGGATTCTTAGCCGATTTGATTGAAATCAGTCAGATCTGAAGCAGATTGACTGGATATGACAAATCCTTGATTGAAGGAGGTGATCAAATCAGATCCAGAGTTGATCTTGAGCATCCTTTATGAGGAATTTCGCCCTCCCTCTCTCCTTAACACGTTTTTGGCTTAACTGGATGATTTTTGGTGGATTCTTCAGTCAACAGGTTGAGGTGTCAGTCAGATCAGCCCCCCGATTGACAGTTGCACTCAGTGACACTCAGATCTGGCTCAGCTAGACACAGATCAGGCATTGATGGACTCTCCATTAGTTGATTTCACTTGATTCCATGAGTAATTGCGCCCCCCTGGGCTAGATGGCTTGCAAATTGTATATATCCAGGCACAGCCTCCTCTTCCAGGCTAGTTAAAACTGGGATTGAGGTGCTGCTGCTATTGTATTGTTGTAATTCTTCATTTGAAATAAAGAAAAGATTTGGAGGCAATACGGTCTGGTGCCATTACATGTGTGGATGATTATTGCCATTGTTTTACTGAGGTAACCTGTATCTGTGGTCATTTTTTGCTAATTTCTTGTAGATCTGTGGTTAAGATTGGTAATTAGCTTATTACAATCTTGATAGGAAAGGTGTTGTTCAATAAGTTGATTGACTGTCACTCTCCTTTGATGCATGTTTAGAGATCTAGATTTAGCATGTCCTATAAGCTTATATGCATGTTATCTTGAATCTCTTTGTATGTACTAATCGGATCTCAGAAGTTTCTTGGCAAGTTCTTTGATTTCAGCTAAGTTGCAGGTTCATACTTTGGAGAGGATGCTGATCTAGTTTTCTTCTTCATTCTCTTCAAAAAATTTCAAAGGCATAGTCCCTTGGAATTCCACTTGAAAGCTCTACTGTGTATCTTCAAGGAAACCAACACTCTTTCTCTCTCTTCCTCCTTTAAAAATTATTAAACTTTCCTCAAACTGGTTACTTTAAGGTTTCTTTTTAACAATGATCTATCTCATAAAGAAAAGAATACATATATCTAAGTATCAATATCCCTTCAAATTTATAGATCTTAGTTTCATTGTGCACATAAAGTTCAATTTCAAGAGATCTAGCTAAAATTGCCTTAGTTTCGCAATTAGTTTATTGAAAAATTCATAGCTTGCTGTTAAGGTAGTTTCATTTGCTTTTCAATAATTTCAATATTCTGCAATATCAGTGCTTTTAATTGGATGCACAAAAATCAAGCCAATATCCCAAGGAAATCTTGCTTTCCTTGGTTCCTTTTTCGTCGGTTTAGCTAGTTTAATTTCATAAATTTTTGAGATAAAGTAGGCTGACCCAAAGGCACTCTTAAAGTGATTTGGGGAATTTGTTATTCTAATTCACTCACTGTCATTTATCAGGTATGACAGAGAAGAAAGGAAGCTGCTGTCCAAAGTGGCTTTTGGAGCGCTCAAATCCCCCCAGGGGTCTCTCTTTTGTCACATAATTTGTATTTTTTTTGTATACACTGTAATATCTTGGTTTCAGCCTGTATAAGGACCAAGAAAAATATTTTTTATCAGTTCTTTGATATTGTAACCTCTGTAATAAAATCATCCTTTGAATAGGCTCTTTCGAGCCCATTCCCCATCCCCCCTGGGGGGATTCGCGTCGATGCCATTTTTGTCTTTTTCTGCTTATTTCCTTTTACTAGAATTGATCTGATTTGTAGGGTAGTATATTTTATCTTGTTGTTAATTCCATATTCCATATCTTATTTTCAAAAGTAATCGTAATACTTACCCCACGATTTCCCGAGTGACCCGCAAGGGGAAAGAGATTCGTGGTAGGATTAATCAGAAAACTAGATTTATGTAGTTGTGTTATTTTCTCATATTTTTCTTATCAGCATTTTAAAATTAACCCCTCCTTGATTCCCCGATTGAGATCCACTTGGATCGAAAGAGGTTCTTGTAGGCTTTTCTTTTAAGCAAGAACACATCTTTTAAAACTTATTAAAATTTACAAGAATCCAGTGTGTATGCTCTGTACTTGGCTGCGGTTCGTCCGATCAGTCAAGCTGTATCAAAAGCACTTGGGTGACTAGCATAATTAGGACTCACCTTCCCCAATTAACAAACCATCAAGTGAAAATCCAACACCTCGATCAAACCTTTACGGTGGAAAAATACCCAAAGGAAGCGGGAACCTACTAAAAAGTGACCTCGGGGCACCGATCTCTGTCACCCCCTAACGGGTGCGTTACGAACACAGCCCCAGAGACTCCATTTCAGCCCACATATTCCTTGTGGGTAGCCGTATAGGCTTTGTTTTGGACATACTCCAAGTACTCTCGGGTATATCTGGAGTCCCCCTTTTGCCTAATTTAATCAATTCATACTTCAATTTTAACTTAAAACATACCAAGATGCAATCACAAAACATTCACTCCAAACACATGCAAGCACACTGATCTCTTTGATTTGACTCCATTATTAAGGCACTGGTCATTTTTGCTTCATATATATATTGTTTATCAGCTTTGTGCTTTCGTGTGTTATCTTCGTATCTTGTCATCTTTAATTGTTTATAGTTAAAATATTCAAACTCCTAAATAACTGATTCAGTTTAACATCACCCCACTAAGAATTCATCCTTAGTAACTTAATAGGGTCTACCCCCCTTGGCTTCGGTAGGAGTTGAGCCTAAACGGAGGAGTCAAGAACAAGGTGACAGCCTTAACTCGAGACTTGCCCCCAAGGACACACCGAGTGGCTTGAAGATTTCTGCCATGTGATCCAGGTGTGTGAAAAGGTGGCAACAGACTGCTTGGGTCCTATATTCCCCAGCTGAATATTTGGTCAGTTTAGGAGTGGTTTGTATAGGTCCCGCTACTAATAACATCGCCGAGTATGAAGTAGTCATCGGTCTTCTGACTGAAGCCATCTCCCAAGATGTTCGTGATCTAGTAGTCTTGATGGAATCACAACTCATGGTTTGTCATTTAAACCATGTTTACACCATTAGAAACCTGGTGCTCCTCCGCCTCTTTTGGAGAGTATGTTTTCTAGAAAGATCATTTGAAACCATTACTTATAGGCATATCCCTAGGGAACATAATGTAGTTTCTAACTCATTAGCTAATTACATCCCATATTGGCATATTGCCCATTCATGACGTCAAAATCAAACATGGTACATTGTAAATAAACATTCAAAGACACATAAAACTCATAGAAAACACATTTTCCATTTGAAACATATAAACACCATGTAAAAGTCTGTATATATATATATATATATATACACAAAAAAGTTTACAAAAAATAGGTCCCGAGACCTCATGTGAAGCACGTAGGCTTTCAGAAAAAATCATCATACAAAATCCTGAAGCTGTTAGCTTTCAGTACATATCTCATACACTAGTGGTTCTTGTGATAGCACATCACTGCTTGAGCTACCCTATGCAGCAGCCTACTGAATTGAACCAGTACTCCCACTGTGGATCTTTGATATCTCATTGGGAGGTCATCAATGTCAACATTTGGGATATCCAAGGTCAACCTCTCTAGGTTTTCCTCTAGCTCCTCGGTGATATCATCACCCTGTGGTACAAAGCGGGCTCCAGCTCGCCTATCCAATGAAGAATATCCTCTAGGTCACGCTGCTCCAAAATTTGCATGAGAATATATAGGTCTCGTCACTTAACATAAAAAAAAATATAAAACATTAAAAACATAAAAACATTTCATCCATTTTAGGGTTTCATGCTTCTTACCAATATCGCCCCACTGACCACCAAGTGGGAGTGGTAGGTCAGGATCTCCGGTGAAGTCCGTACCTGCGTAAGCATAATCCTCAACCATGAGGATTTGATCTCGGAGCCATCTAAAGAACAGATCATCGAACTTCACCCTTCCCCTACCTTCTCCTGTAAGAGCCATGACCTGGACCCACCTCAGCATACGAGGGTCTCGTGCTCTCAGACTCTGGAAGACCACCTGAGGTCTCATTTATGGAACCCGTTCAAAGAGGAAGCAGGCTAAAATGGATCCAAAGCTGAACTGCTTTAGCTCTCCCTGCTGACACTTAGTCAGCTGATCTTTGAAGATTGGAAGCATGGATTCTGCCCAATTGAACACCATGGGTTCCATGGCCTCTATGGCGTACAACATGTGTGCCTTAGAAGCCTGGTTCACACCCTGACTCCCTACCACCCTCTGCATAGTAAATAGGACGGCCCGTAGGGGCCCATCTGTCACTGCTCTGATGGGAATATTCTTCCCCGATGTGCTCATCCTTGGTGCACATTGCCGATCTATAAGCTCTCAAGTGGTAATATCCCCTCCGCGGGAACCTGTCAATGAGATGGGGGCACCCCGTCTCGAGAGACCAGTCAAGAAGTAGATGTACTCTACTTCTAGTGTAAGAATATGGGCCCCCACCTTGAAATACTGCTGCTCTGGATTCCACATCCACAGTATGTGTTCCAGTAACCGCTCGCATGACACCATGCTTGGAGTCCGAAAGAACTTCAGGATCCCACAGTCCCGTAATGCGGAAATACAACCTACATTTCTCTCCACAAAGGAATCATCATTGTCATGTGTTCTTTCTTTCCATATCACCATGTTTTGAGCAACCAAGACTTGCCAAAAATAATAATGGCATGCATTAGAATCATTCCTAATCATTAAAAATCAAAAGAATGACTTATTTTTTCTCATGCTATTAGTTTAAAGTGTCCACGGCCAGCACCGCCTGTGCATCGTTGGAGATAGGTAGTGGCACCACCTGTCAACTATGTTATAGGCACAGTTCTCGAGTGGTACCGTGTATCCTGCAAGGGGTAGCCACAGTGCCTACTTTTAAGGTTTTAGGGCTTGCCATATGAGCCCAAAACCCCACCAAAACTCAAAATAAACACTATGAAATGAAAGAATAGGGTGTTAGCTGTTACCTGGAACTGACGATGCTCAAAACAGATGGTGGAAACTCCCGGTATCAGTTGCAGAAGATCTAGCTAAGAAAATTCTCCAAGTGCTCTCCACTATGGGTAAATAGTGAAATAATTTTAGTCAAAGTTTATCTGTTGTAATCCCTTAATGATAGTTTTAAATGCGTTTAACACTTGTTTCTGAGTCGATTGCAGGATAAGAGAACCATAGTAAGAAGATTTGGAAGTTTGTTTATGGATTTTTTGCACTTTCATAAAACGGAAAAGGTCAATGAGCGTTCATTACGACACTTTGATCACACTCTTTAAACCTAGTATCAAAGGTCCGAGTCCATTTCAGTTTCTTTCCAGGCTCGTAAAAACTTGACATTGTGTAAAGAAGCGTCATGGATTCTTATTTTCACCTCTTTTTCAGGCTCCTTAAACACAAAAAGATCGCCGAGTTCATTTCCGATTCTTTCTAGGCTCGTAAAATATGACATTGTGTAAAGAAACCTCATGGAGTTCTCTTTAAAATATTTTCAGGCTCCCTAAATACAAAAGATCGTCCAACGATCTTGTCTTATTCACGCTCGTTAAATAATTTGAATAGTCGTCCATTCGATGGTAGGTTATCTCTTTTTTGGTTCGGATAGGACTATTTACGAAAAAGGAACACTCCAGCCAATCATGACTGGAAGAGTTCTCTAAGGTATGATTTTACACTTTTTCGGGCCTTAGAGACTAAATCATACGAAAAAGGACCCCTTTGGAGTCTTCTTTCGTATTCGTTCAGACTCTCTAAACATGAACAATACCGAGTTTTCTTTCAGTGGACTTGTTAAATCAAACATTGAGAGACCCATTTTGGGAATGAACCCTGCTCTCTTAGGTTCATAAAACATATGAGTCTGGACTTGTCTTTCGGCAAGCTATATCAAGTTTTTGTTACCCTCTTTGAACTCGTAAAACTGAAAAGAGGCACTCATCGATCATGATGGGGGAAATGGGAAGGGAATCATTTTGCAAATAATGGTAGTTGTTTGTCGTTACCTTTGAACATGGCACTTGTCTGCACATCATGTCAGTCAATTGGGTATTCAACTGATCTCCACAACGATCCACTTTCATGAGTCATGTCAACCCTTTGAGTCTTTCAAAAGAATGCATTGTCCACTATCGCATTTTGTGTCTATCCTATTTAGTCATGCTACCAAGTCATTTTGTCGTGTCACCCGATATTCAAAGGGGATTTGAAGAAGTTGTACCTCTGCAGTCCACACATTCTTTGTGTCAGTATCTTTGAGTCAGTCATATGGTTAATACATTCACATCATTCCAGAACTATGTTCTAATTTTCCTATCATCGATGTGGGACTCATCATAGCCCTCCTTCGACGAGACTTTTCCCATCGACATCAGCTCATCATCTAGGAAATAGTCTTAGAAACAATATTTGGTACCTTGAGATCTGTATTCCTTAATGATAGATTCTCTCTCTCTCGACATAGGTTCACATAATTTACCTTTGATCGATAGAATCGACTGGATGTTCGACATCAGGACATCTATTCGCATCAGTAGATTGTACTAGAGTACCTTGGGAATCATTGACATTAATGGTGATCTCCCTCACACTTGTTAACGGTTCACATCATTGGCCAGTAATCAAGTGGTTTCTACCATGTTCAAATTCAGATCATTGTAATAACATGGATAGAATCATACTTTGTGGAAGACGAGATGAAGACCCTGGGTATTTGTTTAAAGCGCTCATTGATTTTCCCTAGGTTGTGATGGAGTTTTGTATATATAGAATGGATCCAAATTTGTATGGTCATGGCTATGCACAAATTTGCGTCTGTATGACATAGATCTACATTGTATGTCTGGTATCTATGTCCAAGTTTGAGTCCTCTATCACATGGATCTAGGCTTTATTCTATTATCCATGCTTGTTTATTCCTCTCATGGATCTGCCTTGTATTGGTCTTCCGCCATGATTTTGGTTACTTGTGTCTATAAGTCAACATACTGATGTACTACAGATGCCTACTTGACAACATGCTCCGATCGAGCTGACATTTTCACCTCGCAGCAACGACTTGTTCTCAAAGCTCTCGTTTATCATATCCCTCTAAGACTCATGCTTTGGGGGGCATCTTGTTATACCAAAATCCTGTCACCATCGTGTGATAAGACTCTAACATACCCACTTGCCCTGAATCCCAGCACTTGGAGTGGAAACTCATACCATTTTTCAATCTTTCACAAAAAATGATTAGCACCACGCATTCCCCTTTGTCCAGGAGCGGTACCTTGTTCACACCACCCATACCTTGTTGTCCACAAGTGGTGCCACCGCTTATGGCCCTTGGTCCATAAGCATTTCTTACTAGAACCACTATTTCATTGAAGGAGAAACATGGTACCCTAGGTAAAAAGGGAAAAAGAGAAATTTCTCGAGGCTTCTAGATGATAAGCCTTGTGTCCTCCCTTATCCCTATCATTGTGGGTCAGTTGAGCTTGAGATCCCTCGTTCTAGGATATTAGAGGCCACCTCATCGACTAATATCTCAACGATCCCTATCCATTGAGCCTTATAGATGTAAGCTCATATCCATGGTTGAGGGGAGAACTCTTAAGGTATTGTTATGCTATTGGATTGATTACTTGGCCCAAGCTATTGGAGAGCATAGAGAGCTGAAGTCAGAGCTTATGGGGATGAGAGTGCTTGGTTTCATGGAGATGCATGTTAACACTAAGGCTTGGTTGTAATATTCTCCATTTTTAGCTTAATGCAAGTTGATTTCCATCCCACATTATTGTTGTTGTTTGATTTCACATGTATGTTGTTAGATTCCTTAGTCACTAACATGGATCGGTATATTATATTCTGGCAGCTTTGATGTGTTTGTGTGTTTAAGATGATTGCAGGTACATAGGGTTACTATCGAAGCATCACATTCCAAGTATCTATGGCGTCCAGCGAGGGTCTTCAACCTCTGTCCTTCATTTGTTTTGGATCTGAACCATTCAGACCAGTGGAACACATTACTATCTGCAGAAGGTGAAATATTTCAGCTAACAAGATTCAATTTCACAAGATTCCAAACTTCATTTTTGACCTAGCTCCCACTAGGGTTTCTAGTTCAAATTTGCAGGGAAGTTGATTGGAATGAAGGTTGAAGATCATCTTCATGGAGCCAAAAAATTCATCTCTTGGAAGTCTAGAGTTCATCTCATCTTGGAAGAAAATGATCTCTTAAAGCTTTTCAATGAGAAGGTTCTAGAACTAGATGCTGAAGAAGACAGGTCTCATTGGAGGAAGAGTGATTCTAGAGCGAGAAGAATCTTGGTAGACTCAGTTAGGTATCGTTTGGTTCCTAAAATATCACAAAAGAAGATGACTAGGAAGATGTTCAAAACTTTAAAGAGGCTATTTGAGCACAATATCATCAATGTGATTCTCAAGTTCAGGAAGCAACTATCAACTATGAAGATGTCCAAGTCGGGACTAATTGCCTCATACTGAATGATGATCATAGAACTAATGGACACACCAAGGTACAGTGGAGAACCCATTGATGATAAGGAGCTTATCATGACTACTCTAGTAAATATTGGTTTGGGAATTAGAGTTTTGGAGGCTATTGAATGCTTATATATTGTATTGGATAAAATCTAGGCTTAGACACTAAAACCTCGATCGCCTTTCGATGCCATTCATTAACACCCTTAGTGGTCGATGGTGGGATAGAATAGTGTCAGTGCCCAAGCCTGACTTTTATCCGCTACGATGTTCAAATTTCATTCATTATACACCCTTAGCGGTCGGTGGTGGACCACCATAGTGTTAGTGGGTGCTCATTAATACCATGGTGGTCCACCACCGACCTTTGAGGGTGTATAATGAAAGACATTTGAAGGTCGTTAGGGATAGAAGTCAGGCTTTGCCACTGACACTATTGTGGCCCACAATCGACCTATAAGGGTGTATGACATATGGTATTTAAAGGCCATGGGGAGTAGAATTTAGGCTCGGTCAACATCCATTTGGATGTACATTGTTCTCTATTGAAAGGTATGAGCTTGGGGGAGACAATAGTGTTGTATTGTTTATGGTTGGAAGGTGATAGATCATCACCATGGTTAAACGAGCTCCACACCCAGTTTTTTTATGTGCTCTGTCTTTCTTCTAGTGATATTGGTTTTACAACTGCCAATTTCTAACATGGTATCAAAGTAGTTCTAGAAGCCATTGTCAAAATCTAGGGCTTGAAATTCTGAGGCCTCCCCTCACCAATCCAAGAGAAAAAGTGACTTGGAAACTTCACCCAAGGGAAGACATCTCTATTGATGAAGGAAAAATCCAGTTACGAGAAGTTTCATTTTTGACCCAATTTCGGTCCATAGTTTTGGCTCAATCTTATCTCCTCTCAACTCGCGTTGATAAGGCACATCAACCTTTGGATTCAGTTTCACAAGATTCCAAACTTATTTTTTGACCTAGATCCTACTAGGGGTTATATTTCAAATATGCAGGCAAGATGATTGGAATGAAGGCTTGAGATCATCTTGATGGAGCCACAACGTTCATCTCTTGGAAGTCTAGAGTTCTCATCTTGGAAGAAAATGATCTATTAAAGCTTGTCAATGAGAAGGTTCCAAAACCAGACGCTAAAGAAGACAAGTATCATTGGAGGAAGAGTGATGCTAGAGCAAGAAGAATCTTGGTAGACTCAGTCAGGGATCATTTGGTTCCTCAAATCTCGCAAAAGAAGATGACTAGGAAGATGTTCAAAACCCTAAATGAATGATGATTGTTAATGGCCATGCCTGACTTGTATGGTCAAAAACGTTCAAATACCATTCATTATACACCCTTAGTGGTCAGTGGTGGACAACCACAGTGTTAGTGGGTTGATTGTGGGCCACAATAGTGTCAATGGCCAAGCTTGACTTCTATCCCCGATGGCCTTAAAATGCCTTCCATTGTACACCCTCAATGGTCGATGGAGGACCACCAAGGTGTTAGTGGGTGCCCACTAACACCTTAGTGATCCTCCACCGACCACTGAGGGTGTATAATGGAAGAAATTTTAAGGCCATTAGGGATAGAAGTCAGGCTTGGCCACTGACACTATTGTGGCCCACAATCTACCTACAAGGGTATAGGACGAATGGCATTTAAAGGCCACTAGGAGTAGAATTTAGGCTCTGTCAACATCCATTTGGATGTGCATCATTCTTTATTGAAAGTTCTGAGCTTGGGGGAGACAATAGTGTTGTATTGTCTATGGTTGGGAGGTGATAGATCATCACCATGGTTAAACGAGCTCCACACCCTATTTATTTATGTGCGCTGTCTTTCTTCTAGTGATCTTGGTTTTACAATTGCCAATTTCTAACATGGTATCAAAGCTGTTCTAGAAGCCATTGTCGAAAGTTAGGGCTTGACATTCTGACGCCTCCCCTCACCAATCCAAGAGAAAAAGTGACTTGGAAACTTTGCCCAAGGGAAGGCACATCTATTGATGAAGGAAAAATATAGCTCCGAGAAGTTTAATTTTTGACCCAATTTCAGTCCATAGTTTTGGCTCGATCTTATCTCCTCTCAACTCGCCTTGATGAGGCACATTAACCTTTGGATTTAGTTTCACAATATTCCAAACTTCATTTTTGACCTAGCTCTTACTAGGGTTTCTAGTTGAAATCTACATGAAACATGATTGTAATGAACGTTTAAGATCATCTTGATGGAGCCACAAAGTTTATCTCTTGGAAGTCTAGAGTTCTCATCTTAGAAGAAAATGATCTCTTAAAGCTTGTCAATTAGAAGGTTCTAGAACCCGACACTGAAGAAGACTAGTTTCATTGGAGGAAGAGTGATACCAGAGCAAGAAGAATCTTGGTAGACTGAGTCAGGGATCGTTTGGTTCCTTAAATCTCACAAAAGAAGATGACTATGAAGATGTTTAAAATGCTAAAGGAATGATGATTGTTAATGGCAAAGCCTGACTTGTATGGGGGACGAAGTTCAAATGTCATTCATTATACACCCTCAGTGGTTGGTTAGTGGGTTCCCACTAACACCTTAGTGGTCCACCACCGACCGCTGAGGGTGTATAATGGAAGGAATTTTAAGGCCATCGAGGATAGAAGTCGGGCTTGGCCACTGACAATATTGTGGCCCACAATCGACCTAGAAGGGTGTATGACGAATGGAATTTAAAGGCCATTGAGAGAAGAATTTAGGCTCTATCAGCATCCATTTGGATGTACATCATTCTCTATTGAAAGGTCTGAGCTCGGGGGAGACAATAGTGTTGTATTTTCTATGGTTCAGAGTTTATAGATCACCACCATGGCTAAACGAGATCCACACCCAATTTGTTTGTGTGCTTTGTATCTCTTCTAGTGATCTTGGTTTTACAACTACCAATTTTTAACATGGTATGAAATCAGTTGTAGAAACCATTGTCGAAATCTAGGGCTTGAAATTTTTATTCCTCCCCTGAACAATCCAAGAGGAAAAGTGACTTGGAAACTTATCCCAAGGGAAGGCGCATCTATTGATGAAGGAAAAATCCAGTTCTGAGAAGTTTCATTTTTGACCCGATTTTCGTCCATAGTTTTGGTTCGATCTTATCTCCTCTCAACTCGCCTTGATAAGGCATATTAACCTTTGGATTCAGTTTCACAAGATTCCAAATTTCATTTTTGACCTAGCTCCTATTGGGGTTTCTAGTTCAAATCTGCAGGAAAGATAATTGGAATGAAGGTTGAAGATCATATTGTTGGAGCCACAAATTTCATCTCTTAGAAGTCTAGAGCTCTCATCTTGGAAGAAAATGATGTCTTAAATCTTGTCAATGAGAAGGTTCCAAAACCAGACACCAAAGAAGACAAGTCTCATTGGAGGAAGAGTGATTTTAGAGCAAGAAGAATCTTGGTAGACTCAGTCAAGGATCATTTGGTTCTTTAAATCTCGCAAAAGAAGATGACTAGGAAGATGTTCAGAACTCTAAAGGAATGGCGATTGTTAATGGCCAAGCCTGACTTGTATGGGCGATGACGTTCAAATGCCATTCATTATACACCCTTAGTGGTCGGTGGTGGACCACCACAGTGTTAGTGGGTTCCCACTATCACCTTGGTGGTCCACCACCGACCCTTGAGGGTGTATAATGGAAGGCATTGTAAGGCCGTCAGGGATAAGAGCCAATCTTGGCCACTGACACTTTTGTGGCCTACAATCGACCTACAAGGGTTTACGATGAATGGCATTTAAAGGTCATCGGGAGTAGAATTTAGGCTCGATCAACATCCATTTTGATGTACATCATTCTCTATTAAAAGGTTTGAGCTCAGGGGAGAAAATTGTGTTGTATTGTCTATGGTTGGGAGGTGATAGATCATCAGAGTGGTTAAACGACCTCCACACCCAATTTCTTTATGTGCTCCATCTTTCTTCTAGGATCTTGGTTTTACAACTGCTAATTTCTAACATGGTATCAAAGTAGTACTAGAAGGCATTGTCGAAAGCTAGGGATTGACATTCTGAGGCCTCCCCTCACCAATCTAGGCAAAAAAATGACATGGAAACTTCTCCTAAGGGAAGGCACATCTATTGATGAAGGAAAAATCCAGTTCTGAGAAGTTTCATTTTTGACCCAATTTCGGTCCATAGTTTTGGCTCGATCTTATCTCCTCTCAACTTGCCTTAATAAGGCACACTAACCATTGGATTAAGATTCACAAGATTCCAAATTTCATTTTTGATCTAGCTCCTACTAGGGTTTTTAGTTCAAATCTGCAGGCAAGATGATTGGAATGAAGGTTGAAGATCATCTTGATGGAGCCACAAACTTCATCTCTTGGATGTCTAGAGTTCTCATCTTGGAAGAAAATGATATCTTAAATCTTTTCAATGAGAATGATCTAGAACTAGAGACTGAAGACGACAAGTGTCATTGGCAGAAGAGTGATGGCAGAGTAAGAAGAATCTTGGTAGACTCAATCATGGATCATTTGGTTCCTCAAATATTGAAAAAGAAGACGACTAGGAAGATGTTAAAAACCCTAAAGGAATGATGATTGTTAATAGCCAAGCCTGACTTTTATGGGCGACAACATTCAAATGCCATTCATTATACACCCTTAGTGGTCGGTGGTGGACCACCACAGTGTTAGTAGGCGCCCACTAACACCTTGGTGGTCCACCACCGACCACTGAGGGTGTATAATGGAAGGAATTTTAAGGTAGTCTGGGATAGAAATCGGGCTTGGAAACTGACACTATTGTGGCCCACAATCGACCTACAAGGGTGTATGATGAATGGCACTTAAAGCCCACTGGAATTATAATTTAGGCTCGATCAACATCCATTTCGATGTACATCATTCTCTATTGAAAGATCTGAGCTTGGGGGAGACAATAGTGTTGTATTGTCCATAGTTGGGAGGTGATAGATCATCACAGTGGTTAAACGAGATCCACACCTAGTTTGTTTATGTGCTCTATCTTTCTTCTAGTGATATTGGTTTTACAACTGCCAATTTCTAACATGGTATCAAAGTAGTTCTAGAAGCCATTGTTGAAATCTCATGCTTGACATTTTGAGGCCTCCCGTCACCGATCCAGGAGAAAAACTAACTTAGAAACTTTGACCAAGTGAAGACGCATCTATTGATGAAGGAAAAATCCAGTTTTGAGAAGTTTCATTTTTTACCCAATTTTCATCCATAGTTTTGGCTCGATCTTATCTCCTCTCAACTCGCCTTGATAAGGAACATTAACCTTTGGATTCAGTTTCACAAGATTCCAAACTTCATTTTTGACCTAGTTCCTACTAGGGTTTCTACTTTAAATCTGTAGGAGAGATGATTGGAATGAAGGTTGAAGATCACCTTGATGGAGCCACAAAATTCATCTCATGGAAGTCTAAAGTTCTCATCTTGGAAGAAAATGATCTCTTAAAGCTTGTCAATGAGAATCTTCCATAACTCTGTTGAAGAAGACAAATCTCATTGGAGGAAGAGTGATGCTAGAGCAAGAATAAATCTTGGTAGACTCGGTTAGGGATCATTTGGTTCCTCAAATCTCGTAAAAGAAGATGACTAGGAAGATGTTCAAAACCCTAAAGGAATGATGATTGTTAATGGACAAGCCTAACTTGTATGGGAACCGATGTTTAAATGCCATTCATTATACACCCTTAGTGGTCGATGGTGGACCACCATAGTGTTAGTGGGTACCCATCAACACCTTGGTGGTCCACCACTGAACACTAAGGGTGTATACTGGAAGGCATTTTAAGGCTGTCGGGGATAGAAGTTAGGCATGGCCACTGACACTATTGTGGCCCAAAATCGACCTACAAGGGTGTATGACGAATGGAATTTAAAGGCCACTGGGAGTAGAATTTAGGCTCCATCAACATCCATTTGGATGTACATCATTCTCTATTGAAAGGTCTGAGCTTTGGGGAGACAATAGTGTTGTATTGTCTATGGTTGGGAGGTGATATACAATCACCGTGGTTAAATGTTGTAATCTCACAGATCACATAAGGTTACCAATAATACATACTAAAACATAACTATAAATCAGAGACAAGAGACAAGAATAGATAGGGAAACAGATTCTATTATTACAATGAGTTCATACAAGGCAGAGAACTGAACTGAGTTTTTGCTTGGCTCAACAGCCTAATATATACAATTTACAAAACAATTACAAAATAACTACCTGTTGGTTCGGTGAACTGACACGACTGTTAGTTAGTCGACCTAATCTTTTTAGTTAGTCGGCTGACCAACTTAGTCGGCTGATCGACTAAGTCGGTCTTTGTTCAAGTCGACTTCGTCGACTTGTTCCTTCTACATCTCCCCCACGAACAAAAAGTTTCTTCGTCTCGAAGAAACAAGGAGGTACAAGATTGCTACTGCGGTGGACTATGTAGATGGATGGTTGGTCTCTTCTGGACGCAGATCTCGACAATGGCCGGAGCTATGATGGCAAGGTGATGCTGAAAATCCTTCCAACTCTGTAAGGATTTTTGGATGTCGATCGTTAGTGTTGTTAATCTTGATAGGATCGACATATTTTCCATAATGGGGACTTCGGCTATTTTTTCCATGTTGGGTCCTAGGGACTGGTTTTGCTCTTCTGCGGCGTGGATAAGTCATTTCATCTGGGGGTAGATGATATCGACCTTTTCTAAGTTTGGCAGACTCTGTTGCACCCATTGGTGTGCTTCCCGTTCCAGCTTTTGCAGCTTGTTGGTCTCCAACACTATCTGTTCTTCTATGGTCTGCCTGAGTGCTGCTTCTGTCGTTTTCCTGCTCTCCAAGGCCTGAATGCCTTGATGAGTCTGTCGTGTATGTTGGTAGACTTTCCCATAGTGAGTAGGCCAATCGCATAAAACGTCTTCTATGACGACAGACTCCTCCATGTGGTCCTGGAGCACCTTGTAGGCCTCTGAGAAGGCAATGTGTTGTGCTAGGAGCAGTCGAGCAGTATCCTCCTGTTGTTCTTCCTTAGTCTCTTGTATCTGGGCCTGGACGGTCGATACCATAGTCTCGAAGAGCTGGTATGCTCTTTCAATTCATCGATCTACGTCGATTTCGATAGGGCCTGGTATCACAGTCTGTGCTAGAGCTCTGCATTTGCCGAGAAACTCGACTTCTTCTATATTTTTGGCTGTAAGCTCTTTATTTATTCGAACCATCCTTAGCTTTGCTTCTTTGGCCACGATTTTGAGGAGTTGGCTGACCTCGGTGTCGGTCAACGAGCTGGCATCCATTAAGCTGATCCGTAGGTTGGATGTCTGTGGATGATGTTCTTTCTTCTTCTTTTGTTTGTCTGTCACTTTCTCATGTGTACCTGCAGCGGTTGAGGGGGGATCTATGGTTGGTGGTATGGAAGTCGAGGGTTTATTTGATTGGGGGGTTGGTATGACCACTTCCGGCTGTGAAGATGTAGGTGTTCGTGGCAGGTCTGGCTATGGTGGAGGGGGTGGTGGTGGTGGTGGCGGTGGGGTGGGGGAATGAACAGGGGTAGATGGGTTGGCTGAAGTGTGTTGTGGGCTTCCGTCGGAAGAGATACCTACTTCTGAAGGTGTAGTTGGTAGGTCATCCTAGGCGTCGGGGTTGATTGGTTCTGTGATAGACTGAGTTTGTCCAATCACATCGCCTTCTTGGGGGGTTCGGATGAATGTCGATGTGGTCTGTGCATAGATATTTTTACTTGTGTAGAGAGGAACCATTGTTTGAATTTTCTGGGCCGACTGGAATAGCCCAGGCAGCATCTCAAAGAAAGCTTTGAGTTCTGTGTCTTTGTCGACTTTTTCTTTCATAGACTCTGGTATCCTGCTTTTGTACAAGTCGAGGGGAATGACCGACTGCTGTATTGATGCTTGCTCCTCGACTACGGGTGTCGGGGATGGGGTAGGAGGGGTCGACACAAGGTCGACAAAGTTCTGGGGAACCCTCCACCTCGTCGTATGAACCTTCAATTGTTGAAACCAGTTTTCCAAGAAGACTTTCCCCTGTCCCAGTTCATGCAGGGTTCCTTTTTGTGAGAAGGGTTTAAATCGGTTCATCTCGAACTTGGTCGGCTCCCAGAATACTGGACTGCCTTTTGGACATATATGATACATGACAATCCAGAGAATAAGAGAGGGGAACTTGATTATACCTCCCATCTCTTGGCATATTTCATAGATGGTTTTGACCATGTCGGCAACATAGTCTCCCCATCGGTAGATCCGACCGTCGGTTGCAATTGTGTCGACAGCCTCCAGCATCTCCAGTTTGAGGTCGCTTCCTCGACTAGCTAATGTAAGGGTGATTGCAATGATTTTAGCCACAATTTGTGGCATTCGGGTTGCAATTTGCCCGATCATCAATCCCTTGGATTTTTTCCCGGACGGTGAGCCCGTAAGTTCCTCAACCAATCCTTCTTTAATCTCAATTGGTACAGGGCTTCCTTGGTTGGACAGACCAGTAAGTTGTGAGATCACATCCCCGGTAATGTCGATCGGTCGGTCAAAGTAGAACCGACCGTTGTGGTATCGACTGATGATGAATTTCACGACAACTTCTTTTCTCCCTCCAAAGCTTGCCATCAGGGGTGCATTTGGATAGTTGAAGATGGTGCTCCGTCGAAATTTTTCAGCCGCTTGGGTCATCTTCTTGTCGACATAGGCCCATTTTTGGATTTCTATCCAGAGTTTCTGCCATTGGCCATCTTGGACTTTAGCGTTTTTTATGTTCTTTAATCGGCGGAGCAAGGGTGTGTCCTCTGCCTGCGGCTCTCTTGCCTTAGTCGCTGCTCGGGTTAGTTTGGGTGCCATTGTGTTGGGTTGGTCGAAGGTGTTACAGGGTTCTTGGTTTTTAGTCAATTGAGGTTATGGGTGCTTTGTGGGTAAATGGTCGGGCCCGACATTTAGTTTCCCTGGTCGAACAACGAATTCGGACTCAAATTCTTGAAAAAGAAGTAACCAGCGACAGATTCTCCCATGATGAAGGGGTTTATTGACGAGGTATTTCAAGGATTGATGGTCGGTATAAAAGGTGAAGGGGTTGGCCAAGAATTAATTTCGATACTTTTGAAGGGAAAAGACCATACCTAGGGCTTCTCATTCAGTGGTTTAATAGTTCCTTTCATCCTTATTTAATTTTCGACTCCTGTAAACTATAGGGTAGTCCATCCCGTCATCCCCTGGTTGAGTCAAGATTGCTCCGATTGCAATGCCGGATGCATCGATATGCGCATGAAATTTGGTCGACCAATTTGGAAATTTGAGTATAGGGGCTTTGACCAATTTTCTTTTCAGTTTTTCAAAGGAGATCTGGCATTCCTCTGTCCACTGAAATTCTTGATCTTATTTTAGTAGCTCTTCCAGAGGGTAGTTCATGTTTGAATAGTGTCTTATGAAGTTTCTATAATATCCTGTATGTCCAAGTAACACCCTGACTTGTTCAGGGTTTATTGGTGGTTTCAGGTCAAGGATGATTTTAATCTTGGCAAAATCGACTTTGATACCATTTTTACAGACAATATGCCCTAAGAGTATTCCTATAGGAGTCATAAAAATACACTTTTTAATGTTCAGGGAGAGTTGAATCTGTCGACATCTCTCTAGCATGAGTCGACGCCATGTGCAGTGATCTTTTAAGGTGGAGTATATAGTCCAATCGTCGAAGTATACTGCCATGGTCATATAGATATATTCTTGGAAAGTCTTGACAACAATTCGGGAAAACAGTGCAGGTGCATTCTTTAGCCCAAAAGGCATAACTCTGTAAGCAAAAGAGCCAAATTCACAGACAAATGTTGTCTTCTTCTGGTCTTCCTTTGCTATTGGTACTTGGTTATACCCTGAGAGTCCATCTGTGAATGAATAACATTCATGGCCTGCAACTTCATTCAATATTTCATCAGCATAGGGGGTTGGAAATGGATCTGTCAATGTGACTTTGTTAAGCTCCCTAAAGTCGATACAAATTCTTAACCTTGTCGGGTCATGTTTCTTTGGCTGTACGACCATGGGACTTGCCCATTCAGACTGGTCAATAGGGTAAATGATCCCTGCTGCTAACATGCTGTCGATTTCCTTTTTAACTATCTCCTTGTACTTGTGAGCTAGTTTATAAGGTCTTTTCTTGACAGGTCGAATATCAGGTTTAGTATCTATTTTCATTTCTCCCATCTCTTGGACTAAGCCTTTTAAGTCTTTATGGTCCCTTGCAAAGACATCCTGGAACTCTCTAAGTAAGTTCACTATTTCGGTGGTCTGTTGTTCATTCCAGTAGTCACCAATATTGGCTATTTTTGGTCGGTCGTCATTTGAGATGTCGACCTCCTTAGTTTTCACTTTGGCATCTAGCCACTCTAATGCTTTACCTTCATTGATCGACCAACTTCCTTCTGTGAACTGTGAGAATGTGGCAGGAAATTCGGCTGCAGTCATTCTGTCAAGATCGGGTTTGTCGATGGTCTCGACTTTCAGGATTGAGTAGATCGGTTTTGTTGTTTCAATGTGGTCGGTCTTCCATCTGAAGCTCTTGCCTTCAGTGTGTTCATTTTCTAATTGTAAACGTGTCGACTGTGATTTTGATTTAGTTTGTATATTGTTACAGTCCTTGATGTGTCGATGGTCTAAGTAGGGTTGTTTTTCTGTCGGTTGGAGAAATTGTTTGATTTACTGTGCTGGCTCGACCAGTTTTTCATTTTGAGGTATGAAATGGAAGTCTTTAATAAAATTTTCCTTGAGTTCCTCCCAAAAGAAGGTTTCTCCTCTAGCTTCCTCCATCTTATACCATTTATTAGGTAAGTCGGCTAGGGTTGAGGGAAACAAATGTGGCCAGGTTCGTTCATCTTTGTATCCAAGCCGTCTCCACTCCTTTTCACAAAGCTTGATGTGTTCTTCTGGGTCTTGACCTTGGATAAAGATAGGGATTTGAGCTTCCTGGGTTAAATTTTTTCCACCAAACCTTTCGACAAAGAAAGTTGAAGCAGTTGTCCAGGTCTGTAATTTTGTCTGATGGGTGTCCCACCATCTAGCTGCTTCACCTGTAAACGTTTCCACTAATATTTGTAGTCGACCATGTTCTCCAATATTTTTAGATACTTGTTTGACGTGCATGACTGGGGATTCCCTTTCCTTATACCTGGGTAGTTGTGCACTGTGTAAGTTGGTTGGTTGTAAGGTAGGTCGTTCCCTGACTTTATTTTCAAATATTTTGGGGATAATTGATATGATGAGGCACTGTCAGGTGGGTTTTTTTTGTACTTTTTGTATGGTCCAGCACCCTCTTGCTTGTGTCTCGTAATTTTCCATCTCCCAGTCATACAATCACTACTACATTTTGACCAAAAATCCGACGGCCGTCATGTCGGATTTTCGACACTTCCCTGTCGCATGTATGACACTTTGGTTTTTTTTGAAGCGTCGAAAACTTGTCATCGGTTAAGCGACACTTAAGTAACCGTCGCTTAAGAGACACTTAAGTAACCATCGCTTGAATTTAAATCGTCGGTTATCCGACACTTATTAAGTGACAATGACGAAATTTTTTAAAAACTTTTGCACCCACAGGCGTCGCTTAAACAACGGAGGGACTGAGTAAGCGTCAAATCAGCGACATAAAGAACTGTCGCTTAAGCGATGGATAGAAAGGGAAACTATCAGATAATCGATGTCCAGAAGCGTCGCTAAAGCGACGGATACAAAGAATAACTGTCGGATAAGCGATGGTTACTAAGCGTCGCTTAAGCGACGGACGTGATTTAAAAAAAAAAAAATACCTGCAAATTGGGTAACCCAATAAAATTTATATGCTTACTTCCAATCTGAGACATCCCGTCTAATTATATCTTTTACTTGATCTTAGACCACGTCCCCATCGAAGGCTCATAGTAGAGAGATTCCATACGAGATATAATCTACGGATTTAGATATAGAATACCTAGCCCAAGAAGTTGAGTTGGAACATTGACAAATTCTCATTTCACGTTTTTCCTTTAGCACAATCTCTTTGACTTGCCTTAAGGTAATAATAACAGCCTGTTTTCATTACCAGTAATAGCCAATAATTCTATATACAATCATAACCACTAAGGTTGTATAGACTTCTCATAGTGTAAAAACTCTGATAGCCTTAGTTAGTAGCGTAAGTAAGGTACTTTATAGTCTCCATTCTTTACTCGTTTGCTCGACCATATGGACAGTTTCAGAGCATAGCATTTAGTCCAGTACCAAGATTATGGAGAATCTTGTGACACTAAAATCTTAAGTTTCTCCAAGATCTTCTATGCTTCAATCAAATGATGTATCATGAATCAGAACTTATGTTGAAATGCAAGGGAATAACGTGTTTTGAATGATAAGATAATGTACAGACATATCTTATGGAACAGAAGTGCCACCAGCAGATTTCTGAGAATTGTAGGAGGTATTTCAAAAGTACAAAGGTTTGACCAATAGCAATCCACATGGATATTCAAGGGAGAACATCACTTCTAAGATAATTTCATGTTGGCATCTCCAACAAAAGTCAAGATCATTTGCAGAAAAATGAACTAGACTTGTTGTCATAAGTTTGAACATCAGTAGAGGGCCGAGGCATTCCTTGTCAAAGGAGATAAAATTTGTATTGACATTGTTGAGAGTTTGGTTTAACAGATTTCCAAATCTACTTGCCTGCATATATTTTGTATCAATAGTATAGTATAAGGGTCTAAGAATATGACAAGTCAAGTTTGTATCCCAGGAAAATACAACTAACACTTGTGTCAAAAGCTACTTACAGTTAGTTTAGAAGTTATCTTTTGCTGGTTAAACACCAACTTATAGCATAGATGTCCTAGCTTTCACATCAATATAAGAAGGGAGGTTTAGTAAACGAGAAAGAACCAACTTCTAATAACTTTGGAGTCAGAAAACAACATTTTAGCCTATGTTTTACAAGGAAAAACAATGAAACCGAATATGCTAATTTTATTCAGTGCACTCAAAATATTGCCATCAGGCCTAATTCTAGGCTCAGGCTGGACTAAATTATTGCTTTTAGCATCACTTAAATTGTAACTGAACAAATGGTTGTTAATTACACACAATATCTTCAGTTTGATGTGACCGATGCAGTTGGAGTTTATGTTTCTCTATAGAAATATATCCAGCAAATTTTGGCTTCCCAGATGCCACAGGAGCTGCTTTGGTAGCCACAAGAGGCCTGCAACCACACATTAAATTAGTAGGAAATGCATTAGAACAAGCACTTGGCATGATGAATATGCAAAGTTTTGATCACTTAATATTATGCTTCTATAAAGTTTCTTCCCTCTTAATATGACACAATAAATCAAGGACTACATTTAATCAACACAAGCAACCAAAGTTTCTTAAAACAGGGCCAATACTCTACATCATCCCTGGAAATCCTAATTCAAAACATCTGTCATAACAACATTCATCAAAAGAGTGCAGAAGATTAGAGGCAATTTTAAGCATGAATCAAGAATGCACTTTGCACAATCAAAGACATTGTACCCATATGACCATATGCAAAAACAGAGACATTGTACCCATCCAATGCAGATTGAACCAAAGGTTGAATCTCTTGAAAAAATACACAGGGATATGTCCTTCCCTCTGTTGCGAAGAATGCAACAAACTGATTTTAGGATATGAATGCCTCTGTTGTTTTTCTGATAATGCAGTTCCACAAAATGCACGTCGCCCTGTCTTCAAAGATAAGAAGATCTTAACTTAATTCTACTTAAGACTAAACAATCTTGACTCACCCCTCAATAACTCCCATCTGAGATACTCATCATTGAATAACCATTTGAAACACCCAATACACCCTCAATCATAGAAACAACCTGAAGCTGATTTTATTGGTAACATACATAGATTGACTTCTCGCATAAGCTAACAGATATGCATGAGAAGTAATGTCCCTTTGGGGACTATACCATGTAATTATCCTCCTAAAAAGAATGAGAAGATACAATCTATACATAGGTAAATTGAACTCAAATCAGGCTTCATCTGCCACAGAGAAACAGAACTGGCAAAACCAAATGATCTTTTTAATTATGGGATACTTGATATATCAACAGAGATCCAGAACAAAGAAAATTCACATAAAAAAAATTTGCAGTGATGTTCACTTTCCCAGATTAAAAGGATCATGTATCTATATTGAATGAGAGTTCACAACATATCTGGTAAAAAACAAGGTATATAGAATGAGTCTTGATACATATGTTACAACTATATGGCTTTTTATTTAATATAGGTTGCAGGGATACTTCCACTTCAGGTTTTTTATCAACTTCATTTTTGTCAGTAGCAGTGTTTTACTTTAAGAAAAATTAAAAGCTAAAATTTTTCCTTTTGGTTAAAAAATAAAGTGCCATTGGAAAGGAAAAAATAGAGAGAATATTTAAATTCTTAAGAGCTTTGTGGACACACCTGGCCAGCATAAATAAGAGCCAGCATATCCCATCCTATGTTTACTATGTGCGATCTTCCACCCTCCAAGTGTGTATAGACCTGATTCAATGATAATGATTTTAAGCATTTAAAAATTGACAAGTATAAAAATTTGTACGCATTAAGACACTATCATATGACTCTTAAAATGACAGTAAACAATTTATTGAAAAAGTACATGTCATGTAGAATATAACTGAAATAATGAGGAAATGACCCCAAGAAAATTGAAAATGACCAAAAGAAACATACATAAATATATGTTTCACTTAAAGTTTAGTTTGTTATACTCGTGAATTCTTGATGACTTCGTCTTTTACTTAAATTCAGTTGCTGCCACAAAGGAAAATAATATCATCCCCTCTCTAAACCCCATCAGTAAATCTCCCCTCTTCCAATTTCAAACAAATATGCATCAAACATGTCTATTGCAAGCAAGATCGAATTCCAAGGTCTACAGTAATCACTTTGGTATGCAAAGTTGCACAACAAAAAATTTTAAAGTCCAGTAGTTAAAGCTGCACTGCAGTTTGATTTTATTTTCCCTGATGCCCCTCATGTTGCAAGACACTTGCACTTGGGATTTTCATCACAACACTTGTGATGTTATGTCACAAGAATCGATCTTGCAGGACTACATTGCTAGAATTTTGATGTGCTAACCTATTGGATAATCTGATGCTGTTGTGTGTGAAATGAGATGTTCTAACAGTGGTTAGTGGATGAGATAGTATGGTTTAGGTTTTTAGCTTTTGATGATGTGGTACACCCTCTTCTGATAGTGTTGATATGTTTGAAGTGGTACACCAGCCTTGTACATACATGATGAGGGAAATTTTGGGTTATTTGAGTTTGGTTTGAACACATGGAAGGTTTAGTGTAAAAGCACTGTAGCGCATCTAGCCTGTTTTCCATGGAATGCCCTCTTTCTTGGCATATATGTTGAAAGCAAGCATACATCAAAGTAATTTTTTATGGCTTGGAATTTTGGCACACATCCCTATGGAGCACCTCCTTCTGTCCATGGTTTGAGAGATAAAATTCACAGTATTTGTGTGTGGAAGCTAAAATTCAGTGTCATTTCAATACACATTCTTCTCATGGGTCAAACTATTTTTTATGGGAGAAAACATGTATTGATGTCTACAATGGTAGAACTCATACAACCATGTTTACAAAAGCCCAAATTTACAATCATAAACTCAGCAAAAATATATTCAATACTCTAAGAGCCTTCAATCCACAAAACATAGAAAACTAGCTAATACTAAGTTAATATAATCCTGATCCATACATAGCCTCAAAACTATAAACTAGACAAAACATCACAAGATAATTTCGGAACAGAGATTGCCCAACAACTCTCATTTGACAGTCAGATGAGAATCTTGCTTAGTGAATCATTGGCAACCGAACAGGTCATCCACCAAGAGCTCTACTTCAACGATCGTTTCCTGCTGACAGTTGGGCAAATTGTCCATAATAAGTTCCAGATTGATAAGCACTTTCATTTTGAATTCTCCATCATTTTACCATGAATCAATGATGCTCTCAATTCCAATGTAAACCCCAATTGGTACAAGGCACTGCACATTTCCTACTTAAACCAGTTCTCAGCCTCATCTCTCTCTCCAATGTGGGTCCTAATTTGTTTGATGGTATTAGGTATACACTCATCAGAAACTCAAACAAAACAGCCAAGGAGAAAGATGAATGATGGAGGTAGTGGCTTTTATCAAAGTGGAGAATGTAGATGGAACTACGGCAATATGGATTCAGGTAGGAATGGATATGCACAAGGCATGGTTGGTAGGGGATGGGGTTATTAAGCATTGCAACGAGTTCAAATTTGTTGCAAAGCTGGGATTTGTTGGAAGGGAAAGCTTCTTGTCTAGAGTGTAATTTGTCATGATGCTAAGGAGCAAGGTGTGGTTGTAATTATATTTTCTTATGTTTTTTACCTTATTCACAACACCTTTTATCCTTTCAATTTTACATATTCTTCCAACATTAA
Organism: Pseudotsuga menziesii; assembly: GCA_001517045.1. NCBI lineage: Eukaryota > Viridiplantae > Streptophyta > Pinopsida > Pinales > Pinaceae > Pseudotsuga > Pseudotsuga menziesii. The sequence continues at coordinate 108,705 of LPNX010465241.1, read as the reverse complement.
ATCCAAGCAATAGGAAGCACATTAAATAAAAAGCAGATGGGTGCCTCCCCATGAAAAATATACCACCAACTGTATATTTTGTTGCATTATTAGTAACAATTTGTACCACATGTTCTTCTTTAGCCTTCTCAATAATAACTGAGTTTAAGAGCTCTTGAAAGCATGAGGGGACTCTTGACTTGGTCGAAGGCATGATTTTAGGAACATTGTGCCTTTTGATCAAGAAACAATAAATTTTTAATGTTTTTATTTCTTCTATCTTTCCATTCGTCACTCGTGATGGTACAACTCACGTTTGCTTGTGATTGATGATACTCTACAAGAATTGGGGTCACATACTTAAATGTCTCGACTCTCAACCGATGAATGACCCTGAACATTTTCATCAGGAGGGGCGTTGAACCTTGGAAAACAATGGCATTTGCATGAATAGTCCATTGGTAATGAAAGGAATGTCATAATGAATGATACAATAAATTGACAAGAACTTTCATTGCCTGAGGATGTACATTCTTCTTCCAATATGTGTGTCTATGCTAGATTGAGATCCAGGTTGTGTGTGGGGAACACAAAAGTGTGCATTTTCTACCCTTGGTGCTTAGACGAGGAGGAATAGGAGGGTGCATGGGGTTAGGGATAGGGCCATACTCATGCGCATTTTTTTTGCTTGTGCCTATGGTTGTGGACAAATTTTGAGATTCTCCAGAGGGTTCGTATTTGAAGATGACTGCCCCATGACTATCTTCAATTTCATAGTTACTAAAATGACGTGCT
>LPNX010465241.1:78305-105870 GCA_001517045.1 Pseudotsuga menziesii | reverse complement strand
GACAAGAAGGAATAAGAAACACAAATGATAACGAGATAAAGGAGAATGAAAAGAAATTTCTTACCTTTTCCACATTTACAACCATGGCAGCATCCTCAGAGAGATCCTTTGCTTTGTCAAAGAGAAAAGTAACCCTAGCATCTACCTGCCCATTTCCATGCCATTGTTTTACTTCTACCTCTATTATATCTGTAATAAATCTAAAAAGCTCTTCTCCACTTGCCTCAGACCCAAATTTTTGAACCTGCAGTGGGGGAACAAAACCAACTTTCCATTCAACAACTAGCATTGGTAGAAAGCACCAGATGAAAACTGATTTAGCCCTTTAGAATGTGTAACTCCCAAAATTGAATCCTACCCACTGTAAACACTGATAAAATTCAAAAAATGAGAAGTTATTCATCCAGCATAAGACCCATTGTTTGTTAAGAATTGTAGTATTATGTGTATTCCTTGTTCTTTTATGTGTATTCATCCAGCATAAGACCTCCCAAGCCTTTGAGAACATGGCTACCAAAAGAAACATGAAGTCATATTTGATCCCTACGCTCAAAATCTATTGAACCATGAAATCAGGGTTAATCCCTACGCTCAAAATGTATTGAACCATTTAGGTATCTAAATCGAAATCTGTTGAAGCATTTGGATATGTCAATCAAAACCCTTTGGATCGTTTAGATTTCGTGGGTGTGTGAATCAAAACCTATTGAGCATTTGGTATGTCACTAAAACCCATTGAAGCATTCGGGTGTCGTGGTAGAATCCACATTGTGCCCACAGAATAAATAAAATATTCTATATAAAAAGAGAAAAGAAAAAAAAACCCAATAACACCAATGCAGTGGAGTACCAACGTACAATTTTCATTAACCAAATCACTAACCAGATCCACGGCCACAACAAGGGAATAAGCAGCACAGAGCGCATAATAAATACCGTCCTGCCACTTCAGGGATTTGTCAACTTCATCCCACCAATCTGAGGCTGCCTTTAACTGTAAGAAACCTTCCTGGCAAAAACTATGCCAGAAGAACACATCCCTACCCATGGTTTTCAAATACAAAATTCCTTCTAAAGTTACCAAGCAACTATAGATATATTCTGAGGGTCAAAAGACCTGGAGATGGAAAGATTTCTACGGCTATTAGCTTTCAGAGGTTAGTTGCTTGCATCAATGAAGAAAGCATCGAATGAGTTAGTAGTGAGGACCAGAATAGAAGATTTTCCAACAAGCAAGGGGATAAGGACGAAGGACTCTTCCGGCCGAATAGCTTTTTGTGTAAGTGCTAAATCCTAAGCAAGCTCGGGAAGGAACTCAGACATGGTCTCAATAATGTGATCCCTTTGGTCAGGGCACGCCCTAAGGACATCCATTACAGACATCCAGGAGGCATGAGAGGAGAGGCTTTGGATGAGGGAAGTGGAGGAGGGAGTCAAGTAAGCCAGGGCTCGGACTACAAAAGGAGGATAAAGGAAAAGAGGGTATGAGGCTTTAGACTAGCTGCAATGATGAAAAAAATTAAAATGGTTGAACTAACGCGCCGTCTCTTAACTGAAGGTTATTGGAATAGCCGTCGCTTAAGCGACGCTTGTGGCCACACTTTAAAAAAAAATGTATCTTTGTGATTTTTGGTAGGTTTAAAAGAAAAAATCCACGCGCCGTCAGAAGTAACCGTCAGATTTTGGATCGAAATGTAGTAGTGAATTCAGCATCTAAGTTATAACCAATTGAGTCTTGGTTACCTAAGTTAAGCTCTCCATAGATGTTTGGCTCTGTATAGTCCGTATTGTTATGGATCTGGTAAAGCTGTCTGACATCGACTTCCTCATCAATCGGTTCTATCCAGGGTTCTCCTTGGGAAGGATTAATAGGTACAATGAATTTTTGACCATTTCCTTTTAGCTTGATCCGTTCCTTGTCTAAGGATATGGATGCTTTCATTTTTCATCCCCAAGGTCGACCGACTAGCACTGGGAAGGAGCTAGATCCTTCTTTTGGGTCAATAATTTCAAAATCAACATTGGTAGAGATTCCTTTGATGGTCGTGTCGACATCTTTCCACACCCCAATGGGTTCAATGAGACCTTGGTCGACGAGTTTTAGGTAAATGCCTGACTCGTAAAGTCGAGGTCGGCCCATCTTTTCCCATGTATCCCGGGTCATGATATTTACCTGAGACCCGAAGTCGAGCACTACTTGTCAAACGTGATAACCTTCGATTTCCAGGTCAACAAGTGGGTCGACATCATTTTTGTCTTTTTGATTTAGGCTGTAAATGTTCTTAGTTTGTTTTCCACAGTTAGTACTTTTTATTTCATGTAATAAATCAATGAACTAGGCTACGGATTTATCTGTTTGAATGAGTTCGGTTAATTGTTGTGTCGTGCTAGGTCGATTGTTAATAATGCCTTCTTGCTGTGTGATGTCTTGAAATATATGGGTGGCTTCTTGATATGTTTTTTTTCCTTGATAGGATTCGGATAGGTATTTGTGTTTTTAATTTTAATAATTTGGGGGTTATCATGGCCTGTTTTTGTGCCTTTTCGAGTAACGATATGTAAATTCTTAGTAGTTAGCACATCATGCTTTTGTACACAAGACAAGACATTAACATTTTTCTTGTTATTAATTTTTTCTAACATAGTAGGACAATCCTCCAGGGAGTGATCGCCTACTCCACAGTGGTTACAGAATTTAAGATCAGTCCTGTCCTTGTATGGACAGTTGACGTATCGGTGACCTTATTTATGACATATGAAGCATTGGGTGGATCGACGTGGTTGTATGTCACGATTCCCGACGAATCGACCTCTGCCTCCATATCCTTGTCATCGATTGTCGTATCGGCATTCATATCGTTGACCATCGTGTCGTTGTCCAGTCTGCTCGTGGGGTGGGTTGTTTTGCTCAGGATTTTGTGCCACAGCGTTGGTTTGATATACCACATGGTAGTTCTGTCAGTTCTTCAAATTTAGATGACAGTCGGTAGTATTGTGACTTTTGGTCTCACATATGGCACACCAGGAAGCCCGACCGTTTTTCATGTTAAACGGACAGTCTGCTGTCGAGTGGTCCCCGTGGTCCTGGCAAATGTTGCAAAACAACTTAGTTTGTACAAAGCAGACGTCTTGTCGGCTATATTGCTGTCGGCAATTATCCTTCGAATGACCAGCCGTGGAGCAGTTGGTACACCATATTTCCTGATTCTTGAGGGTCATTTATTTCAAAGACTTCTGCACATTCTCGAGCTGTTCCTCTAACCTATGGTCCGTCGGATAGGTAGGTATGTCTTCGTCCATCTCGACCTGCAGAGCTTTTGTTAGCGCATATTCATATGTCTTGAACATTTCCAGATTGATATGTCGGTTTACTTTCTGTGATAATCCCGCAAGGAACCATTGAATTAGTAGTTGTTCATCAATAACATAATCTAATTGGCTTAATTCCAATGTTTTTCATAGTCGCATACTGTCTCCCCTGGCTTTTGCTGTGTCGTTTTCAGCTTTTTGGTGGCCAGGTGCTTGGCATCTGGGGTTTTGAAAAACGATAAGAATTGCGCCTTAATTTTGGCTTTCGTTGCTCTGGGCTTCCTTTTTGAAAAGTTTATGTACCATGTCAGGGCCCTTTTTCATAAGGCTCCCGCGAACCGAGCCATTTGTCGGTCTTCATCCGTCACCTAGTTTGCTTCCCAGGTCGACTCACAGATGAACCAATGTTGTCTAGGGTCTTCATCCCCCTTGTAGAGAGGAATGTGAGCTGATCCGTGACCCATGTCTGAATCACTTTCACTGCTCTCAGAAGTTGGTGGGTTTGGAGGTGTGGGTGGTGGTGAAAGTGGTAGGGTTATTGATATAGTTGGGCTTGTGGGGTTTTGGTCGACGGAACTTGTGCTCCCGTTGGTGGTCAATTCTTATTCGACATACAGTGGGTTGTTGTGGATTTCTACTGTTGATGGTCCACTGCAATTTTGTGTGTGCAGGTCTGATTCTTTGATTTCTTCTAAAGCTGTACTTGGAGGGGGGGTGCTCCTTCATGTGTCAGTAAGAGTAAGTGGATACTTCGGAGGGAGTGTGCCACTTGAATCGTCACCCAGTTCCCTTCGAATGGTCGACGTATGACAAGATGTTGTCCGGTGTACGTGTCGTCTCCTAGTCGACTCCAGATACTATAGTCACTAGCTCTTAGTCGGAGGTCTTCTTCGACAATAGTCTATATTCTGGTATGTGGATTTAATGGGGAAAGGGTTATTCCGTCGTCGGGGGATCTTAATTGGAGAGCTTCCGGCTGCTCTATCCACACTTCTTCCTCTGTAGGGGACACCTATTATTCTACGCCCTCTTCCTGTCGGTCATGACTCGACTCTGGCGGATTCTCTTCACGGTCATTCTCCCTAGGGTTTTGTTCTCTGCGCAGCCCTGTGGCTCTTTCGCATCTTGCTTCCCTCCTTTGCTGTCTTTCGTCGCTTTCGAGTTTCTGAATGTCTGACATACTTTTATACAATACTATTTCTTCGAGTCCTCTACGGTCGAATTTTCATTACTGGTGACTAATACTGGATTCTGGTCGACTAGGATCGACTACGCTTTACCTTCGACACATGACCAGCTACCCCCCCATAGCCTACCCGACACTTTTTAGAGAGCTCGGATAGTTCTGTCTATTTGCTCAGGAAGTATTCCCACTCCCTTTCAGCAATAAATTTCTCCCACTTCCTCTGCTTTTTCACCTAGTTGGTGTTTGCTGGCTGTTCGCACAATGGTGGTCTAGGTTCGACGATGTGGCCTGCTCCGTTCTCTATCAAGAATTTGAACAGCAAGGTCGGGAGGGAGCATAAGAATTTTTTGGTGAAATCTGTGTAAAATTTCGCTTTGACAGTTTCCACTGATGTTCTGTCTTCGACCGCTTGCTCCTCACAGAAGTCGTCGGTGATTTTCTCAAACCACTTAGACAAATTTGTCCAGCCTCCTTGGATCAGTTTGTCTAGCAACTGCTATTCTTTAGTCACGTCTAGATTTCTCATCCAGAAGCTACTTCAGAAGTTGTGGCACTGATTCAACGAATTTTTCATGTGCCTCTGTGAAAAATCTTGCTTTGGCTTCAACGACTGTTAATCTGTTTCTTCTTGCGTAATTTTGCAAGTAGTTCGCAACTTTACGGTCCCACCATTCCTTGATCTCCTGCTCTGGTATCATATGTGAGCATATATTTTATACATGTACTACCGGCAACGGAACCAATGTTGTAATCTCACAGATCACATAAGCTTACCAATAATACATACTAAAACATAACTATAAATTAGAGACAAGAGACAAGAACAGATAGGGAAACAGATTCTATTATTACAATGATTTCATACAAGGCAGAGAACTGAACTGAGTTCTTGCTTGGCTCAACAGCCTAATATATACAATTTATAAAACAGTTACAAAATAACTACCTGTCGGTTCGGTGAACCGACATGATTGTTAGTTAGTCGAACTAATCTTTCTAGTTAGTCGGTCGACCGACTTAGTCGGCTGATCGACTAAGTCGGCCCATCGACTTAGTTGGCTGATCGACTAAGTCAGTATTCATTCAATTCGACTTCGTCGACTTGCTCCTTCTACATTAAACAAGCTCCACACCCAGTTTGTTTATGTGCTCTGCCTTTCTTCTAGTGATCTTGGTTTTATAACTTCCAATTTCTAACATGGTATCAAAGCAGTTCTAGAAGCCATTGTCAAAAGCTATGGCTTGACATTCTGAGGCCTCCCCTCACCAATCCGGGAGAAAAAGTGACTTGGAAACTTCACCCAAGGGAAGGAGCATCTATTGATGAAGGAAAAATGTAGCTCTAAGAAGTTTCATTTTTGACCCAATTTCAGTGCATAGTTTTGGCTCGATCTTATCTCCACTCAAGTCACCTTGATAAGGCACATTAACCTTTGGATTCAGTTTCACAAGATTTCAAACTTCAGTTTTGAATTAGCTACTAGTAGGTTTTCTAGTTTAAATATGTAGGCAAGATGATTGGAATGAAGGTTGAAGATCATCTTGATGGAGCCACAAACTTCATCTCTTGGAAGTCTAGAGTTCTCATCTTAGAAGAAAATGATCTCTTAAAACTTGTCAATTAGAAGGTTCCAGAACCAGACACTGAAGCAGACAAGTCTCATTGGAGGAAGAGTGATGCCAAAGCAAGAAGAATCTTGGTAGACTCAGTCAGTATCGTTTGTTTCCTCAAATCTTGCAAAAGAAGATGACTAGAAAGATGTTCAAAACCCTAAAGGAATGATGATTGTTAATGGCCAAGCCTGATTTGTATGGGTGACGACATTCAAATTCTGTTCATTATACACCCTTAGTGGTCGGTGGTGGACCACCATAGTGTTAGTGGGCACCCACTAACACCTAGTGTTATACCAAAATCCTATCACCATCATGTGATAAGACATTTGACATGCCTACTTGCCCTGAATCCTAGCTTATGGAGTGGAAACTAAATGGTTTTTCATCAATCTATCATACAAATTCCTAGCACCGCACATGTTTTGTAGGCAAGGAGCTATGCCACCACTTGTGTCCAGTTAGCAGCCCATGGTGCCACCACCTAAATCCAGTGAGCAAGAAGTGGTTCTGCCTCAAAACACCTGTCAGCAGCTTCAACTGCGCAGTGCCTGGTAGGCCCTGTTCCAGACTTTGTATTTTGATTTTTGTGTGTTTTTGGCTTACTTTTTGATGAAAATGAAGTGTGATATTGTATATTCTATAGTCTCTTTGAGTGTTATATTCCCTCTGCATTCAAAGAGATTTTATGTTTCTTGCATTGGAGTTTACATTCTTTTCTTTGCTTGAAACCTGTTGCTCCTTTCTGTAGATATCATTCATTGGAATTGGAAATATACATTTCATTTTCATGTGTAGGATTTGGTTTGTTTTGGACTTGGAATGCATGAGTGATCCATGTTGTTTTAAGTCTTTCTTTGCTTGGGGTGAATCTTGTTTCCTTTTGCATGCTGATTTTTTCAGTGCTTGATAGGAGAGATTGGTTCTTTGTTTCCTTGTCTGTTTCAAAGAGAACTTTTAGTTTTCTCTCTCTTTTGCTTTATTCGCAAGCTTGTTGAATGATTTTCTTCTTGTTTTGTGCATGATTGTTTGAAATTATAGATCTTACTTTCCTTAAGAAGAAACATCTATTTTCAGCTTTGCGTGCATTAGAGTTAGATTTGTTTGGAAATGTTAGTGAAATCATCTTTCCATTGAGTTTTTATGCGTCTTTTTCAAGGATGAAAAGATAGGAAACTTTTTTATTTATGTTATATGTTCTCTAGATATCTTTATTATTTTCTTTAAATATTGTTTGGGGTGCATTGATATTTTACTTTTCATTTGAAAAGATAGAATTGCATTTGCATTTGGGTGTGCATTTTTGGGAAGAAAACAAAATCTCTCTCCCTCTCTTAGGTAGAATTTCATTGAAGAGGAAAACTTGCATTATCATATAGATCAGTGTGCATCTTTTTTAAATTCAAGTTTTCACTCCATGTTTCCACCTAAATGCACAATATAAAATTAACGGTAGTACTAGGTTAAAACTTTTAGCAATTTGAGTGATAAGTTAGAGACGTGTTCAGGCGTCGATAAGTGTAGGAGCTGTCATTATTTGTCAACATTACATCCCGGGACTCGTGAGGTTCTTCCACATACCGTAGGTATATCAAATGACCTTTAATGTACCCTTGAGGTATATAGAAAGGTACTTCACTTACTTGATTGTATATCGGAAAGCCCCTTGTGAATGGTTATGCATTAGACAACACTACTATCGATTTGAGCTCCCTCGTACCTTGCATATATCAGGAGGCCCTTTTAGGAATCCTCAATCCATCTGAGCTATCCTTTTGGCCTATCCTGTGAGGTTCCTGACTCTTATCCACTCCTTTCACATGTTTGCTTATTTCTTTAGTTTGAGTAGTACTTGCCTGTGCATGGTAGTTAGGGGGTTATTAGAGAGTTTAGAGATGGCATCCTCATCTGGGACTACCACTCAAGGGGTCTCTTTCCAAGGTGTACCTTTTGTATTTATCTCCAAGTGAAGGTATTGGTCCTCCCTTTATTGCCACTCTAAATATTCCTGGATTAACTATATGATTACCAGTCTGGATTTTTAATTTGGTAATTCCTGTCACACCTAATGTCTCAAATGTCACCTCTCCTCCAGGAGAGGATCAACCTCAATCTAATCCCTCTCCTTCTTCATCGGTTGTGGCTTCATCCCTTTCTTCTTCTTTGCTTGACCAAAGCTCTATGGTTAGTAGTCATGTGGATAAGAAGAAGAAGAAAGGGAAGGGTAAAAAGAAGAGGGATAAGAAAGAGAAAAACAAACAACCATCTGCTCTTGATGGTGCTTGTTCTAAGAGAACACCTGGAAAACCCAAGTTCCCTTGTAAGATTTGCAAGGGGGACCACCTTCTTAAGGAGTGTCTTGGTCTCTCTCATGTATAAGAAGAGTGGTCTGGAAGATCCAAACCGTCTGTGTCATCAACCTCTGATCATCATGTTGACGATACTCCCTCAAACAGTCACCCATTGGTAAAAGGTCGTAAGGGTAAAGTCTTGTATCCTTGTTTGATATGGAAGGCTATGCATCGTACTTTTCTTTGTCCAAGCATGGATGAAGCTTCGCGTTGGTTGGAAAATATTACTGATCATCAACAGGTGATTCCAACAAGTGATAGTAAGTTATCACTCGATCCCCCACTGGTTGACCAAGTGGTCGATTCGGATTTATCTGTGGTTGATCCCACTCTTCCTTTGGAGAGTGAAGTTAAAGAGGTCGAGTCGGTGTCATTTCCACCTGATCTCGCTCTTTCATCAGAGAGTGTTAAGACTAAAGTAGTCGCTTTGACCAAATCTTTGTCTTGTTCTTCTCTTCCAATAGAGAATGAACCAAAACCTGCTGAAGTTTTTATGCTTCATTCTGATTGTTCTTGACAAGAGGAAATTTTGTTTGTTTCGACAGAACCCTCTCCCAGTAGTGAGGTTATTTCCTTTGACTGGAGTAACCTAACAGAGTCTTGTATTCATTCGAGTGTTCCTTTTCAGATAGTTGTGAATGTTACTACTAGGCGGATACTTCGCACTATTGTTGACGAAGGGGCTTCTGTTAACATTCTATCCTCAACTGCTTGGCAAGGTTTAGGTTCTCCTCAGCTTGTGCCATCCACCGATCTGATACTAGATTTTAATCGAAGACCTACTACACCTTTAGGGACCCTTCCTTATTTGCCTATTACATTAGGAGGAAAAACTATCTGTATTAATGTTATGGTGGTCCAAGGTCCTTTAGATTTCAATATGCTCCTTGGACATGATTATGTTTATGCCATGAAGGCTGTTGTGTCCACACTCTTTAGAGTTATGCATTTTCCCCATGATGGGAATATTGTGACCTTTGATCAACTTTCCTTTGTTACACCTGACCATCGCATTACTCCTAGTAATCAGACAGCCCTGAATGTGCTCCATGTTCTTGTGGTCCCTCCCCTTTCTTCTAGTTAGCTTCTTCCCATCATAGGTAAAATGGGGGGCATGGCTCCAGCCTTTGGACTTCATACTGGAGTTAATTTGCTAGCTTCTTATGTAAGGGGGAAACCTACCAACCTCTGGATATCATGTTGGGTAGGAGAAGGTTTTAGAGCATAGTTTACTTTTGGTTTCAAGCTCGTTAAAAAATAAAACCACTCCTTAAGCATAGTTTACGCTTTTGGTTTCAAGCTCGTTAAAAAATAAAACCACTCCTTAAGCATAGTTTACGCTTTTGGTTTCAAGCTTGCATAAAAATGAAACCATGTCTAGAATGAAACCATGTCTAGAGCATAGTTTACTTTTGGTTTCAAGCTCATTAAAAAATAAAACCACTCCTTAAGCATAGTTTACCTTTTGGTTTCAATATTGCATAAAAATGAAACCATGTGTTGAGCAAAGTTCCCATTCTGTGTCAAGCTCGTTAAAAAATGAAATAGCACCTAGCCATCATGTTAGTTTTCCTTGAGAAAATTTCCCATTCTATGTCAAGCTCGTTAAAAAATGAAATAGCACCTGACCATCATGTTAGTTTTCCCTGAGCAAAGTTCCCATTCTATGTCAAGCTCGTTAAAAAATGAAATAGATCTCCCCAGGCATAGTTTACCTTTTGGTTTCAAGCTTGCATAAAAATGAAATCATGTTCCAAGCATAGTTACCTTTTGTTTCAAGCTTGCATAAAAATGAAGGAGATCCCCTTCCCCTGATTTGAGTCTTCACTTTAGTGTTAGAACTTGAACCTTTTCCTGCCTGATTTTCATTCTTCCTACCCCCCTGGTGAACATTTTCATATTAGTAACTAGGTTTTAGGTTGGGTATGGAAGAAGAATCATCAGATGAAACGAAGCTTGGGGGCATGTTGAGCCACTAGCAACCATGCTAGGGGTAGGCTTCGCTAGCAATCATGCTGGGGGAAAGATTCCAACATCTGTATATCATGTTCATGGGATTTTTCAAGCATAGTTTACCCATTGGTTTCAAGCTTGCATAAAAATGAAACCAATCTTTGAGCTTAGTTTATTACTTTTCCATGCTCTGGATTCAAACATGAAAAAGGTTGATGGAGTTCTCTTTAAACTCTTTTTAGGCTCCCTATATATGAAAAGATCGTCGAGCGATCTTGTCTTCTTCATGCTCATTAAAGTATTTGAAGAGTCATCCGTCCGACGGTAGGTTATCTCTTTCTCGACTTGGATAGGACTATTTACAAGAAAGGAACACTCTAGCCAATCATGACTGGAAGAGTTCTCTAAGGTATGATTTTACACTTTTTCGGGCCTTAGAGACTAAATCATATGAAAAAGGACCCCCATGGTGTTTTCTTCCATATTCGTTTAGACTCTCAAACATGAACGATATCGATTTTTCTTTCAGTGGACTTGTTAAATTAAACACTGAGAGACCCGTTTTGGGAACGAACCCCTCCTCTCTCATGTTCGTAAAACATATGATACTGGACTTGTCTTCTGACAAGCTATATCGAGTGTTTGTTACCCTCTTTGAACTCGTAAAACTGAAAAGAGCCACTCATCGATCATGATGGGGGAAATGTGAAGGGAATTATTTTGCAAATAATGGTAGTTGTTTGTCATTACCTTTGAACATGGCACTTGTCTGCACAATCATGTCGGTCAATTGGGTATTCAGTTGATCTCTGTGACGATCCACTTTCATGAGTCATGTCAATCCTTTGAGTCTTTCAAAAGAATGCATTGTCCACTGTCGTATTGTGTATCTGTCCTATCTAGTCATGCTGCCAAGTCATTTTGTTGTGCCTCCCAATGTTCAAAGGGGATCTGAAGAAGTTTTACCTCTACAGTCTACACATTCTTTGTGTCAGCATATTTGAGTCAGTCATATGGTTACTACGTTCACATCATTCCAGAACTATGTTTCGAGTTTCGTGTCGTCGATGTGGGACTCATCATGGCCCTCCTTCGATGAGAATATTCCCGTCGACATCAGCTCATCATCCAGGAAATAGTCTTAGAAACAATATTTAGTACCTTGTGTTAAGTCAGAATTTTGTTTCTTCATTTTTGGTAATTTTGGTTTGAGTGATATTTTCTTTCAAGGCTTTCATTTACTTTATTTTGATTTTGCCCTCCTTTTTGGAAAATTTTTGTTTAGTATTTATTTGAAATTTTGAGTTTGCTTTAGAAATTTTGAATCTTAGACTATAGGTTAGTTTTTGATTAAGGGTTTTTTAAAGTTGTTTTATCAAATGGTGGACTCCTAAGGCATATTTTGAGCATACCTACACTCAAGCAACTTTTAAAATCTTATGCAAAATATCAAAAAGCTGAAAAGGAGCGAAAAAATAGCACCAAGGATATTCTTGTAGCGCTGGAGCAGAAAATTACAAAGGGCGCGCTACAAGAATATCACGGCCCTCTTATTTTCCAATTTTCAAGCAAATTTTCGTCATGATTTTAATTTGTGGGTGACTAATCTCATTTGGTGATCTGTTTGATACATGTTAGCTTGAGTTTTAGCACGATTCTAGGTGGTTTTGAGTCAAGAAACAAATCATGGCCATCATTGCCCATAATGCGGGATTGGTTTGACAGTTAGCAGTAAATATCAGCCTAATGTGGCATGATTTACCTTTCACATGCATTGTCAGAGGAAAAGAAGGCTCGTGAAGTAAATCAAACCGCTAGAAAGGTGGATTATGTTGCTGCAGAGCAGAGACAGAGTTATGAAGGCCAGCGAAAATTAGGGCTTTTCAATCCCGTTACCTGCAGTCAAAGTAATCACATAAAGACATCTGTACACACAAGGAAAGGCAGTTGACAGCTCAAGACATAGGTTTAAACCATTGCAATTGAACAGTTGGTAGGTATTTCAATATTAACCCCTATAATTGAAAATTTGGGAATTTTCTCGCTGGAGGTCGTTTTGGAAAAATTAGTTGAGGCAAGAGTTAAAATAGGTTCCAAAGTGAAATGTTAACCCCAGAAATAACTGCCTGGAGCTGTTCTGAAGAATTTTATTGAACAGAGCATCAAAATAACCCTAAGCTTAAAGCATTCAGTTTTTAGAACTTCGAGACAGTTTGAAGGAAAGTTGTTTATGTTTTGGCTCTCTAATACACTCAGAAAACTTTGATATTGATACAGTATGGGTGTAATGAGCTGACTGATTAAGATTCCTGTCAGACCTAGTGCTAATTTGATTCATAGTCTACAGGAAGCAGCATTGGAATGAATTGTAGACTATTTTATTATGCTCATCCCTTACACAGGAAGTCTTCAGTAGACTAAGAAGCCAGTGAATTGTTGTCACATATGCAAAGTCAATGGTTTTGAAGAATGAGGTTGGCATTGATACACAGGGTTGGAGGAGAATCCCTTGGCTGATTGAATAATGTGTACAATACCTAATTTCTTTAACAATACAGAGCAAACTGAATACCAATTTGCAACAGCACCTAGATTGATATGTGTGGAAGTTTTTTGTTTTGGAAACTGATGAAAGTTGTAGGGATTTAATGAGCTGAAAGAGATAGGTGTGGGATGAACAGTCTGCAATAAATCCTAAAGTGACAACAGAGTTCATTTATGAAAAAAAAAATTTGTGCAGAGATGTTCATGAATCATGCTGACAGGGTGTAGATACTGATACACAGTTTGCTTGACAGGTTGAAGATGGTCTTTTGTTTAAAAAAATAGTCTGATTGGTGATTAAGTTTCAAATCTTTTGCAGTTATCCTACATACAGATTTAATTTGCATTGTTAGGACAAAGCAACATGGAAGCCCTCGGTGATGTTAATTTGTCCTATTATTGAGATGTTTTACTTCACCTTTTAAAACATACAGGTCTGTGCAGAAATGTGCAGGAATTGTGAAGAATTTTGAAGGAGCAGAAAATCACTTTATAAAGCATCTTCTGAACCCTAAAACCAGACAGCTTCTAGTTTCTGAAGGGAAAAGATGGGCAAGAGTGGCCAAAGTGGTAAAATCAATAGGGCTGAGCCCACTGACTTAACCTGGATTGAGAAGCTCCCTGATTGTGCTGAATTGTTCCAACAGGCAGGTTGGCTAAATTTCTTCAGGAAGATAGATGGATACAATGCACAAGTGTCTTGTAAGTTTGCTCAGGGTCTAAAAGATGATATGGTTAGTTTTTATGCTCTCAAATTTAAATTGACTGTAGGACTAATTCCAGAGGCTACTGGGATCAGTAATGAGGGTGAGCCTTGGTTCAAGAAATTACCTTTTGACTTTGAACCTCACAGATACCTGTTACCCAATGTGAATCCTGATTGGAATAAAGGTATTCTTATCCAAAATTTCAGAAAAGAGTGGGTTGAGCCAATTAGAATATTGCAAATCTATGTGACTTGTGAAGGCAGGTATTCATATGTATTTAAGTATCACTTTAGATTCCTTCAACATATGGTGGGAGTCTCAAAAATTAACTTGCCTTTCTTCTTTTTGAAGAGCCTGCAGAAAATGTCCAGCAGGGTAAAACAGCATGAAGATCACACATCCCAGTCAATTTTTCATCATGGATTGATCAAGCCGATCATCAGTACTGTGTTGCAGCAGGAAGGAAGAACTTGGGACTTTTTTCTATTTTGGTCTGGTATTCATGTCAAAAAGGAAGAACAACAGCCAAAGAGGCAAACTGATAAAGGAATTGTGATGATGAAGAAGCTAGGTCATAAACCTAAGCTTTAGGACAAAACTGAGAAAACAACTGAGCAGATGGAAGAAGAGATTAAATCTAAAGTATTTTCAGCAAGCAGTAAAGGCAAGTATTCACTCTTTGGAGACCAAAATCAGCTGCTACAGCCCACAGTACCTGCAGAAGATTCTGAAGAAACTAAAACTGTTGTTGAAGAAAAAGCTGCTATACCTGAGGATTAAGTTCAAACCAAACCAAGAAGTCCACTCACCATCCTCTCAGATGATGAGGGATATCTACTAGAAGAAGAGCAGTCACAGCCCATTGATGAACCAGAAGGCAGGCATGGAACTTGTGAAGAATTCCTCACCTCAGACATCAAAGCAGCTAAACCTCATAAGAAGAAAAAGAAGGCTGTAACTTCATATTGGAGGCCTAAAACTAGGCCAACCAATAAATTGAGATGGAATATGAAGAAGATACTTAACCCTAAACTGGATTCCAAACAAAAGACTGTTTTAATTGATACTACTTCAAGTGAAGAAACAGAAGTTGGTAAAATAGACATCAAAAACAAAGGAAAATCAGTGGTTAGACCTTCTTCTCCTAAACCTGCTGTGTTAAAAAGATTTCCATAGTCTACAAAAGAGACAAGTCAACCTGCTTCTAAATTATCTGAAATAATTTTTGAGATAAAAGATAAACTCTTAAAACAACAGGAAGAAGAAAAGGCAAAAGCATGTCCTCTTGAAAATCAAGAATGGGAGGAAGAAGATGAAGCTATACTCAGGCAAGCAGGAATTATAGAAGAGTCTATTATTCCTGTTGATTTCTCAGATTTTTTAATGTAGGATGCAAATGTACTGGAAAACCCTAGTTTTGATGATGAAAGCTTGCAGGAAAGTGTTCAAAAATACAAGCAATAGGTATAACAATTACAAGAGACTAATGATAGTTTATTTAAAGTCAACAAGGGGCTTATAGAGGAGTTACAAGATGTCCATAATCATTTCTTAGAGCTACTAGAAGTGTCTAAAGAAGTGCTAAAAAGGAAGAAAGCTACTGACAGGTATTCTACAAAGCTAGAGAAGACAGTTTAAAGTTTACAGCAGGAGAATGAAGACCTTCAGAAAAAGATAGCTGATATGGAAAAGAAACATAAAAGAGCAAAGAGGAGGTCTCAAAACCTAGATGGTATAGCACTACTTGCTGAAGCAGCGAAGGAGATTTGAATCAGTTATGCTTTAATTAATGTATCTATTTGATAAACAGTTTTTGTTAATGATTTGCTATTTTTAGCAATTTTGTAATTTTGTAAAAATGTACTTTTTACTTTACCTTAGTAAGTCGATGGAGACAGTTAGGATTAGTGACCTAACTGATTTTGTAGAAGATTACTATTTAGAGGAGTTAGAAAGACATTTTGGGGGTTCGATTTTTGAGAGCTTTCAGGAGGTCTTCAAGCTCAGTTGGTTTCCAGACTTGTTTATGAGTAAGGTACATAGCTCTTATATGTAGTGGTTGATGAAACTATGAGATATTTATGACTTTTATCCTTCAGTTGTTTGTATTGGCTTCATTTTTCATCTGTTTAGTGGCTTAAATTGACAGATTCATTGCTGGTTAATGTGTGTTTGCTGGTAATGCCTGTTATTTATGTATGAACCTCAATGTTGTTTTTGATTGGATATTGTTATATATATCATGCATCTTCATTGTCTATTGTTTATGATTTAGTAGTTTCCTTACTTATGAATGTATTCCCTGACTGTTTTCAAAGTTCATAACCAAAAACACATTGCAGAAACCCTAAACCTTGATTTTATTGAGTTTTATATTTGAGTGTCTTGGCTTGTTTCTTTGGCCTTAGAAACAATTTCTGACACAAACACCTTGAAATCTATATGCCTTAATGACAGATTCTCTCGCTCTCAACATAGGTTCACATTATTAACCTTTGATCGATAGAATCAACTAGGTGTTTGACATTAAGACATCTATTTGCACTCAGTACATTGTACTAGGGTACCTTGGGGATCATTGACATTAATGGTGATCTCCCTCGCACTTGTTAACGGTTCACATCATTGGTCGGTAATCAAGTGATTTCTACCATGTTCTACTTCAAATCATTGTAATCACATGGATAGAATCGTACTTTGTGAAAGACGAGACGAAGACCCTGGGAATTTGTTTAAAAGCGCTCATTGCTTTTTCCCCATGTTGCAATGGAGTTTTGTATATCTAGCATGGATCCACATTTGTATGGTCGTGGCTATGCTCAAATTTGCGTCTGTATGACATAGATCTACGTTGTATGTCTGGTAGCTATGTCCAAGTTTGAGTCCTCTATCACATGGATCTACGCTATATTCTAGTAGCCATGCTTGTTTATTCCTCTCATGGATCTGCCTTGTATTGGTATGTAGCTATGAGTTTGGTTACTTGTGTCTATGAGTCAACATACTGATGTACTACAGATGCCTACTTGACTGCATACTCCGATCAAACTGACATTTTCATCTCCTGGTGATGACTTGTTCTCAAAGCTCTCATTTCTCGTATCACTCTAAGAATCATGCTTTGGGGGGAATCCTGTTATACCAAAATCCTGTCACCTTCATGTGATAAGACATTTCACATACCTACTTGCCCTGAATCCCAACTTCTGGAGTGGAAATTAAATGGTTTTTCATCAATCTGTCATACAAATTCCCAGCACTGCGCATGTCCCTTTATCCAAGAGTGGTACCCCTACTCACACCACCGTTCATCGGTTGTCCACAAGCAGTGCCACCACCCGTTTCCCTTGGTCCATAGGCAGTTATTACCATAACCGCTCTATCATAGAAGGATAAGCGCGGTACCCTGGGTAAAAAGGGAAAAAGAGAATTTTCTCGAGGCTTCTAGATGATAAGCCTCTAGATATCCATTATCCCTACTATTGTGGGTTGGTTGAGCTTGAGATCCCTCATCCTAGGATATTAGAGGCCACCTCACCCACTAATTTCTCAACCATATCTATCCATTAAAGCCCTATAAATATGAGCTCATAGCCATGGTTGAGGGGAGAACATTGAAGGTATTGTTATGCTGTTGGATTGATTCTTGGCCCAAGATCATTTGGAGAGCGCATAGAGAGCTAGAGTCAGAGCTTTTTGGGATGAAGAGCTAGTTTCATGGAGATGCATGTCAACACTAAGGCTTGGTTATAAACTTCTTCATATTTCTAATGCAAGTTGATTTTCTGTCCCATATATATTGTTGATGTTTGATTTCAGATATATATTGCTAGATTCGTTAGTCACTAGCATAGATTAGTAGATCATATTCTGGTTGCTTTGATTTGTTTCGTGTTGATCTTGATTGCAGGTACACAGGTGGAATATCAAAGCCTTGTATTCCTGATATCTGTAGTTTCTAGGGAGAGTTATCAGCCTTTATGATCTATTTGTTCTAGGTTTGAACCATTCAGATCAGTGGAACACCTTGCTGTCCGCAGGAGGTGAAATATTCCAGCTAACACCTTGGTGGTCCAGCACTGACCACTAAGGGTGTATAATGGAAGGAATTTTAACACCATCGGGGATAGAAGTCAGGCCTGGCCACTGACACTATTGTGGTCCACAATCGACCTACAAGGGTGTATGACGAATTGCATTTAAAGGCCACTGAGAGTAGAATTTAGGCTCAGTCAACATCCATTTGGATGTACATCGTTTTCTATTGAAAGGTCTAAGCTCAGGGGAGACAATAGTGTTGTATTTTCTATGGTTCGGAGGTGATAGATCACCACCATGGTTAAACAAGCTCCACACCCAGTTTATTTATGTGCTTTGTCTCTCTTCTAGTGATCTTGGGTTTACAATTGCCCATTTTTAACATGGTATGAAAGAAGTTCTATAAGCCATTGTCAAAAGCTGGGGCTTGAAATTTTGAGCCCTCCCATGAACGATCTAGGAGAGAAAGTGAATTGGAAACTTAGCCCAAGGGAAGGCACATTATTGATGAAGGAAAAATCCGGTGCTGAGAAGTTTCATTTTTGAACCAATTTCAGTCGATATTTTTGGCTCGATCTTATCTCCTCTCAACTTGCCTTGATAAAGCACATTAACCTTTGGATTTAGTTTCACAAGATTCCAAATTTCATTTTTGACCTAGCTCCTACTAGGGTTTCTAGTTCAAATATGTAGGAAAGATGATTGGAATGATGGTTGAAGATCATATTGTTGGAGCCACAAACGTCATCCCTTGGAAGTCTAGAGTTCTCATCTTGGAAGAAAAATATCTCTTAAAGCTTGTCAATAAGAAGGTTCCAGAACTCGACACTGAAGAAGACAACTCTTATTGGAGGAAGAGTGATGCCAGAGCAAGAAAAATCTTGGTAGACTCAGTCAAGGATCATTTGGTTCTTTAAATCTCTCAAAAGAAGAGGACTAGGAAGATCTTCAAAAACCTAAAGGAATGATGATTGTTAATGGCCAATACTGACTTGTATGGGCAATGATGTTCAAATTCCATTCATTATAAACCCTTAGTGGTCAGTGGTGGACCACCACAGTGGTAGTGGGTGCCCGCTAACACCTTGGAGATCCACCATCGACCACTGAGGGTGTATAATGGAAGGAATTCTAAGGCCATTAGGGATAGGAGTCAGTATTGGCCACTGACACTATTGTGGCCCACAATCAACCTACAAGGGTGTGCGACAAATGGAATTTAAAGGCCATTGGGAGTAGAATTTAGGCTCAGTAAACATCCATTTTGATGTACATCATTCTCTATTGAAAGGTCTAAGCTCGGGGGATACAATTGTGTTGTATTGTCTATGGTTGGGAGGTGATAGATCATCACTATGGGTAAACGAAATCCACACCCAGTTTGTTTATGTGCTCTGTCTTTCTTCTAGGGATCTTGGTTTTGCAACTGTCAATTTCTAACATGGTATCAAAGTAGTTCTAGAAGGCATTGTCGAAAGCTAGGGCTTGACATTCTGAGGCATCCCCTCACCAATCTAGGAGAAAAAGTGACATGGAAACTTTGCCCAAGGGAAGGCCATCTATTAGTGAAGGAAAAATCCAATTCTAAGAAGTTTCATTTTTGACCCAATTTTGGTCCATACTTTTGGCTTGATCTTATCTCCTCTCAACACGCTAAGGCACATTAACCTTTGGATTCAGTTTCACAAGATTCCAAATTTCATTTTTGACCTAGCTCCTACTAGGTTTTATAGTTCAAATCTGTAGGCAAGATGATTGGAATGAAGGTTGAAGATCATCTTGATGGATCCACAAAATTCATCTCTTGGAAGTCTAGAGTTCTCATATTGGAAGAAAATGATCTCTTAAATCTTGTCAATGAGAAGGTTCTAGAACGAGACGTTGAAGAAGAAAAGTCTCATTAGAGGAAGAGTGATGCCAGAGCAAGAAAAATATTGGTAGACTCGGTCAGGGATCATTTGGTTGCTCAAATCTCGCAAAAGAAGATGACTAGGAAGATGTTCAAAACCCTAAAGAAATGATGATTGTTAATGGCCAATCCTGACTTGTATGGGTGATGATGTTCAAATTCCGTTCATTATACACCCTTAGTGGTCGGTAGTGGATCACCATAGTGTTAGTGGGCGCCCACCAACACCTTGGTGGTCAACCACTGAACACTGAGGGTTTATAATGGAAGGTATTTTAAGGTCGTTGAGGATAGAAGTTAGGCTTGGCCGTTGTGGGCCACTGACACTATTGTGGCCCACAATTAACCTACAAGGGTGTATGACAAATGGAATTTAAAGGCCACTGGGAGTAGAGTGTAGGCTCGGTCAACATCCATTTGGATGTACATCATTCTCTATTGAAAGGTCTAAGCTTGGGGGAGACAATATTGTTGTATTTTCTATGGTTGGGAGGTGATAAATCATCACCGTGGTTAAATTAGGTCCACACCCAGTTTGTTTATGTGATATACCTTTCTTCAAGTGATCTTGGTTTTATAACTTCCAATTTCTAACATGGTATCAAAGAAATTCTAGAAGCCATTGTATAAAGCTAGGGATTGAAATTCTAAGGCCTCCCCTCACCAATCCAGGAGAAAAAGTAACTTGGAAACTTCGCCCAAGGGAAGGCGCATCTATTGATGAAGGAAAAATCCAGTTTTGAGAAGTTTCATTTTTGACCCAATTTTGGTGCATAGTTTTGGCTCGATAATATCTCATCTCAACTCACCTTGATAAGGCACATTAACCTTTGGATTCAATTTTACAAGATTCCAAACTTCAGTTTT
Source organism: Pseudotsuga menziesii (assembly GCA_001517045.1). NCBI lineage: Eukaryota > Viridiplantae > Streptophyta > Pinopsida > Pinales > Pinaceae > Pseudotsuga > Pseudotsuga menziesii. The sequence goes on along the minus strand of LPNX010465241.1, from coordinate 85,392 downwards.
GACCTAGCTACTACTAGGGTTTCTAGTTCAAATATGCAGGCAAGATGATTGGAATGAAGGTTGAAGATCATCTTGATGGAGCCACAACCTTCATCTCTTGGAAGCCTAGTGTTCTCATCTTAGAAGAAAATGATCTCTTAAAGCTTGTCAATTAGAAGGTTTCAGAACCAGACCCTTAAGAAGACAAGTCTCATTAAAGGAAGAGTGATGCCAAAGCAAGAAGAATCTTGGCAGAATCAGTTGGGGATCATTTGGTTCCTCAAATATCGCAAAAGAAGACGACTAGGAAGATGTTCAAAACCCTAAAGGAATGATGATTTTTAATGGCCAATTTTTATTTGTATGAGAAACGATGTTCAAATGCCATTCATTATACACCCTTAGTGGTCGGTGGTGGACCACCATAGTGTTAGTGGGCACCCACTAACACCTTGGTGGTCCACCACCGACCATTGAGGGTGTATAATGGAAGGAATTTTAATGCCATTGGGGATAGAAGTCAGGCTTGGCCACTGAAACTATTGTGGCCTACAATCAACCTACAAGTTTGTATGATAAATCGCACTTAAAGGCCACTGAGAGTAGAGTTTAGGCTCGATCAACATCCATTTGGATGTAGATCGTTTTCTATTGAAAGGTCTGACCTCCGGGGAGACAGTCACCCACTAACACCTTGGTGGTCCACCACCGACCACTAAAGGTATAGAATCGAACGAATTTTAATTCCATCGGGGATAGAAGTCAGGCTTAGCCATTGACACTATTGTGGCCCACAATCGACCTACAAGGTTGTATGACGAATCACACTTAAAGGCCACTGAGAGTATAATTTAGGCTCGGTCAACACCCATTTGGATGTAGATCGTGTTCCATTGAAAGTTTTGACCTCGGGGTAGACAATAGTGTTGTATTTTCTATGGTTCGGAGGTGATAGATCACCACCGTGGTTAAACGAGCTCCACACCCAGTTTGTTTATGTGCTTTGTCTCTGTTTTAGTGATCTTGGGTTTACAACTGCCAATTTTTAAAATGGTATGAAAGAAGTTCTAGAATCCATTGTCGAAATATAGGGCTTGAAATTTTGAGGCCTTCCCTAAACGATCTAGGAGAAAAAGTAACTTGGAAACTTAGCCCAAGGGAATTCACATTATTGATGAAGAAAAAATCCAGTGCTGAGAAGTTTCATTTTTTACCCAATTTTTGTCCATAGTTTTGGCTCGATCTTATCTCCTCTCAACTTTCCTTGAAAAAGCACATTAACCTTTGGATTTAGTTTCAAAAGATTCCAAATTTCATTTTTAACCTAGCTCCTACTAGGGTTTCTAGTTCAAATATGCAGGCAAGATGATTGAAATGAAGGTTGAAGATCATATTGTTGGAGCCACAAACTTCATCTCTTGGAAGTCTAGAGTTCTCATCTTGGAAGAAAATGATCTCTTAAAGCTTGTCAATGAGAAGGTTCCAGAGCTCGACACTGAAGAAGACAACTCTCATTGGAGGAAGAGTGATGCCAAATAAAGAAGAATCTTGGTAGACTCAATCAGGGATCATTTGGTTCCTCAAATATCGCAAAAGAAGATGACTTGGAAGATGTTCAAAACCCTAACAGAATGATGGTTGTTAATGGCCAAGCTTGACTTGTATGGTCAATGACGTTCAAATGCCATTCATTATACACCCTTAGTGGTCAGTGGTGGACCATAACAATGTTAGTGGGTGCCCGCTCACACCTTGGTGGTCCATCACCGACCACTAAGGGTGTATAATGGAAGGCACTCTAAGGCCGTTAGGGATAGGAGTCAGTCTCGGCCACTGACACTATTATGGCCCACAATCGACCTACAAGGGTGTATGGCGAATGGAATTTAAAGACCATTGGGAGTATAATTTAGGCTCATTCAACATCCATTTTGATGTACATCATTCTCTATTGAAAGGTTTGAGCTCGGGGGAGACAATTGTGTTGTATTTTGTATGGTTGCGAGGTGATAGATCATCACCGTGGTTAAACGAGATCCACACCTAGTTTGTTTATGTGCTCCGCATTTCTTCTAGGGATCTTGGTTTTACAACTACCAATTTCTAACATGGTATCAAAGTAGTTTTAGAAGGAATTGTTGAAAGCTAGGTCTTGACATTCTGAGGCCTCCCCTCACCAAGTTAGGAGAAAAGGTGACATGGAAACTTCTCCCAAGGGAAGGCACATCTAGTGATGAATAAAAAATCCAATTCTAAGTAGTTTCATTTTTTACCCAATTTCAGTCCATAGTTTTGGCTTGATCTTATCTCCTCTCAACTCACTAAGGGACATTAAACTTTGGATTCAGTTTCACAAGATTCCAAATTTCATTTTTGACCTAGCTCCTACTAGGGTTTCTGGTTCAAATATGCAAGTAAGATGATTGGAATGAAGGTTGAAGATCATCTTGATGGAGCCACAAACTTCATCTCTTGGAAGTCTAGAGTTTTCATCTTGGAAGAAAATGATCTCTTCAAACTTGTCAATGAGAAGGTTCCAGAACTAGACGCCGAAGAAGACAAGTCTCATTGGAGGAAGAGTGATGCCAGAGCAAGAAGAATCTTGGTAAACTCAATTAGGGATTATTTGGTTCCTCAAATTTCACAAATGAATACAACTAGGAAGATGTTCAAATCCCTAAAGGAATGATGATTGTTAATGGCTAAGCCTAACTTGTATGGGCGATGGCGTTCAAATGCCATTTATTATACACCCTTAGTGGTCGGTGGTGGACCACCACAATTTTAGTGGGCACCCACCAACACCTTGGTGGTCCACCACTGAACACTGAGGGTGTATAATTGAAGGCATTTTAAGGCTATTGGGGATAGAAGTTAGGCTTGGCCACTGACACTATTGTGGCCCACAATCAACCTACAAGGGTGTATGACGAATGGCATTTAAAGGACATTGGGAGTAGAATTTAGCCTTGGTCAACAACCATTTGGATGTACATCGGTCTCTATTGATAGGTATGAGCTTCGGGGAGACAATAGTGTTATATTTTCTATGGTTGGGAGGTTATAGATCATCACCGTGGTTAAACGAGCTCCACACCCAGTTTGTTTATGTGCTCTGCCTTTCTTCTAGTGGTCTTGGTTTTACAATTGCCAATTTCTAACATGGTATCAAAGTAGTTCTAGAAGCCACTGTCGAAAGCTAGGGCTTGACATTTTTAGGCCACCCATCACCAATCTAGGAGAAAAAGTGACTTAGAAACTTCAGCCCCCTCTCATTAATCCAGGATAAAAAGTGACTTAGAAACTTTTCCCAAGGGAAGGTGCATCTATTGATGAAGGAAAAATCTAGTTCTGAAAATTTTCATTTTTGACCCAATTTTGGTCCATAGATTTGGATCAATCTTATCTCCTCTCAACTCGCCTTGATAAGGCACATTAACCTTTGGATTCAGTTTCATAAGATTCCAAACTTCATTTTTGACCTAGCTCCTACTAGGGTTTCTAGTTCAATTCTGCAAGCAAGATGTTTGGAATGAAAGGTTGAAGATCATCTTAATGGAGCCACAAACTTCATCTCTTGGAAGTCTAGAGTTCTCATCTCTTCTAATATCCCAAATATTGATATTTTCTATTTCTATGCAAAGTTACTGAAATAGCCAGGAATGCAAACTGCCATGCAAAATTTCCCTATTTTATAGCTGAAATTATGGTTAGGATTTGTAGGATAGAATGAACACTTACCAGTGATAAGAAGGATGAATATGCTCCAAAGAAAATATGCATGCACGATGAACTGATTTGATGAAGAAATGACCTCATTTTCCGCTATAATACCCTGGTAGTTTGAATCAGCTAATTGTGACGTTTTTGCTGAAGGGATTGTCAGTTTCTACTGAAAGTAGGTCGGAGGGTAGGTGTGTCCATGCTGGAGAGGATGGCCAGAGCATGTAAGAGTTTTGACCTCTCCAGATTCCCTAGCGAATTGATCTACCAATCTGCTACTCACGCCCCCACGCCTTTGTAATCTGCTGCTCGCTGCCCCAGGTGCACAATCTGATCATTGATAATCACTCAAGGCAGTAGAGTGATCCTATCAGAGAGGATGTAGGCCACATGCTGAATAAATATGATGATCCAAAGTCCTGGCAAATAACTAGGGTTTTCTAGCTAAATGCCCCTAGTTGTACGGATGTACATGCAAATAATCTTCTTGCATATACTGGAACACTGGATAATGATGAATGCAATAGTCATGGTGACAAACTTGGATGGTTTATATTGAGGGAGACTAGGGTAGATATCTCACTGTCGAAACCTCGTTAGCTAAAGACGCCATCTCCAACCCCAACTGCTATGGCTGCACGCTGTGCTGCTACTCAAGAGCTCCAAAATCAATAATCATCAAAAGTAAAGTCTCCATTCACTTTATCTTTATTTTATAACTTCAAATTACGAAAACCCTAAATTTTGACCTAATTAGGTCACTTTAACTTCTAATTTGTAGTTGAATTGCATGCATGCGCATGGAGACTTAATTGGGTGCATGCATCATTAAATAATGCTTAGATGTCATGCATGTCAGTGGCCTTTGGCTCCGGTGGCCCTCTTTGACCCAATGGTGATATAATATTAATGCCATATATTTTCTGTATATGGCATTAGTCTTCATTTGATTCCCTAACTGTTAGTACCTACTCGAACCTATGGGAATAAGATAGTGTTGGTTGGGACAGAAATCAACAACAACAACATATGTGGGACAGGGAATAAGATACAACAACATATGTGGGAATAAGATACAACAACATATGTGGGACATAAATCAACTTGCATTAATGAAATATGAAGAAGTTTACAACCAAGCCTTAGTGTTGACATGCATCTCCATGAAATCAAATTCTCATCCCAAAAAGCTCCGAATCTAGCTATTTATGCTCTCTCGAAATGATCTTGGGCCAAGGATCAATCCAACATCATAACAATACCTTCAATGTTCTCTCCCTCAACTATTTCCATAAGCTTGTATTTATAAGGCTAGATGGATAGGGTAGGTTGAAAGATTTGTGGGTGAGGTGGCCTATGGGAATAAGATACAACAACATATGTGGGATAGAAATCAACTTGAATTAATGAAATATGAATAAGTTTACAACCAAGCCTTAGTGTTGACATGCATCTCCATGAAACCAATTTCTCATCACCAAAAGCTCCGAATCTAGATCTCTATGCTCTCTCCAAATGATCTTGGGCCAAGGATAAATCCAACAGCATAACAATACCTTCAATGTTCTCTCCCTCAACCATGGCCATATGCTTGTATTTATAAGGCTAGATGGATAGGGTAGGTTGAGAGATTTGTAGGTGAGGTGCCCTATAAGATCTAGGATGGGTATATTCTCTATTGGGCTATGGGAATAAGATACAACAACATATGTGGGACATAAATCAGCTTGCATTAATGAAATATGAAGAAGTTTACAACCAAGCCTTAGCGTTGACATGCATCTCCATGAAACCAAATTCTCATCCCTAATAGGTCTGAATATAGCTCTAGTATGCTCTCTCCAAATGATCTTGGGCCAAGGATCAATCCAATAGCATAACAATACCTTCAATGTTCTCTCCCTCAACCATGGCCATAAGCTTGTATTTATAAGGCTAGATGGATAGGGTAGGTTGAGATATTTGTGGGTGAGGTGGCCTCCAAGATCCTAGGATGGGGGATCTCGACCTCAATTGGCCCACTACAGTAGGGATAAGGGATATCTCAAGGCTTATCATCTAGAAGCCTCGAGAAGCTTCTCTTTTTCCCTTTTTACCCAGCATGTTTGATCATATTCTTGTTGCTTTGATCTGTTTCGTGTTGAGCTTGATTGCAGGTACACAGGTGGACTATCAAAGCCTTGTATTCCAGATATCTACAATGTCTAGGGAGATTCTTCAACCTTAGTCCTCTATTTGTTCTGGATCTGAACCATTCAGACCAGTGGAACACCTTGCTATCCGCAGGAGGTGAAATATTCCAGCTAACAAATCTGGCGACTCCGCTGGGGAATAGTTGTGTATCAGTTGTTCTGATATTCCTCATCCTGCAACTCTTGTCCGAATCCTATCCATCTAGCCTTATAAATACAAGCTTATGGCCATGGTTGAGGGAGGGAACATTGAAGGTATTGTTTTGCTGTTGGATTGATCCTTGGCCCAAGATCATTTGGAGAGAGCATAGAGAGCTAGAGTTGGAGCTTTTGGGGATGAGAATTTGGTTTCATGGAGATGCATGTCAACACTAAGGCTTGGTTGTAAAATTATTCATATTTCATTAATGCAAGTTGATTTTTGTCCCACATATGTTGTTGTTGTTGTGATTTTGCATATATGTTGCTAGATTCCTTAGTCACTAGCAGAGATTAGTAGATCATATTCTTGTTGCTTTGATTTGTTTCATGTTGAGCTTGATTGCAGGTACACAAGTGGACTATCAAAGCCTTGTATTCTAGATATCTATAGTGTCTAGGGAGAGTCTTCAACCTCTGTCCTCTATTTGTTCTGGATTTGAACCATTCTGACCAGTGGAACACCTTGTTGTCCGCAGGAGGGGAAATATTCCAGCTAACAAATCTGGTGACTCCACTGTGGAATAGTTGTGTATCAGTCATTTTGATCCTCCTCAATCTGCAACTCTTGTCTGAATATAGGATCCTTCTTCAACTCTCTGTGATAAAAATCCTGTTATACCAAAATATTGTCACCATCATGTGATAAGACATTTGACATACCTATTTTCCTTGAATCCCAGCTTCTAGAGTGGAAACTAAATGGTTTTTCATCAATCTTACATGAAAATTCCCAGCACTGCGCATGCCCCTCTATCTAGGAGCGGTACCCTTATTCACATTGCCCATCATCTATTTCCCATAAGTGGTGCCACCGCTTGTTTCCCTTGGTCCATAAGCGGTTATTACTAGAACCACTCTGTTACTGAAGGAGAAACGCGGTACCCTGGGTTAAACCAGAAAAAGAGAAGCTTCTCGAGGATTCTAGATGATAAGCCTTGAGATATCCCTTATCCCTACTATAGTGGGTTAGTTGAGCTCGAGATCCCCCATCC
>LPNX010465241.1:22150-78062 GCA_001517045.1 Pseudotsuga menziesii | reverse complement strand
GACCAGATCAAGCTCGGGGGTCCTGAGAAGTCGCTGTTTGAGCGCTCTCCAGGAATTGGTAGGGAGGAACGGCCTCCCATTGCTGTTGTTGTCCACATCGGTTTAACATGTTTTTCATTCATATCTTTATTATCTTTCTGTGCATAAATAAATAAACAGTATGATTGTTTAAGTATCAGAAAAGAATTGTTAGTACTTTGAACTGTTGGTGTACAAACTTGTTAGTATTACCATGTTTTTCCACACGTGATACCATCAGGTAGTACTCTAGCATGGTATCTCAAAGCTTAGAAGAAGTATCTCCTAAACTGAGTTCCCTAGTTTATTTTACTTTTATTTCAATTTTTTTACTGTGTAGTTATCTTTTATTTAAGCTATCTCACTTGCAGCTTTTATTTAAATCTGAATTGTATTCTGTTCTCTGGAAAAGAATTAACTGTGCATGAAAAAGAAAGACTAGGTATACTTGAAACATAAGTAATATTCATTTCTTTTCTGTATAAAGTAAATACATTACAGATTAAAGATTTAGGTATTATCAGTAGGGTTTAGTATTTTTACATTATAGTAAAAGAAACCAGAATTTCTGCATATCAGTATTGCTATCAGATCTACAACATACTTTGTGAGTGGTCATTTTAAAAGAAATAGACCTTATTTTTATGTAGAAGTGTTTTTATTGTAATTATTAAGAGTTTACTTAAATATTAAACAAAAATGAAGAGACCTTAAACTCAAAGATCAGTAATAATATATTATATTAATAATACTCTTATTTACACCTTTGAAATAATAATAATTTCTAAGTAACTATGTTTCTAGGGTTGGATTAAAACATGATGTTATATATATATGTAATAAGTATATAGATAATTATTTATAAATAAATATCTAATATAATATCATACAGAATAGAAAACAGTATATAATTATGTTCTAGATTCTAGAATAGAATTTATATAAATAAAGATATTTAAGAACCTAAATTAAACCCAATATTATCATGATGGAATGTTTATATAATATTAATTATTATAAATTATAAAAGTAATTCCTAACTGTAGATTTAGGATTTAAAAACCCTACATAAGTTAAACTATATAACTATAGTAAGGAAAACAAAAAAACTGGACATTATAACCTTGTTTTTATTTCATTCTGTACATTACTTATATATATAAAGTACAAGTTAAATAAACAAATCAAGACATAGTTAAATATAAATATATATATATAAAATAGAATTTAGAATGCAAAGTACAGAGTGCTCCATCATGGAGCTGGAGCGTTATTAAAAACTAAACATAAATAAATTTTAAATAAACCATTTAAAACACTCACAGCTAAGTTAATAAAAGGATAACCATTAAGTATTCTTTTCGAGAACTGTACATTACAGCAAGGGAGAAAAATCAGATGCACACATTAATTTAAACACTTGGAAGATAATTACTAAAAACATTTAATAACCTTCACTATAAATGCAAGGCTAAAGGCCTATAAAGATAACCATAACGAACTGTAAAATCAAGGCTCGAAGCCTGTCTGTAACATTTCACATTTTTTTAAAATTAACTCAAAGGCTTAAAGCCTGTAACCCTGTCTTAAAAACCAAAACATGCAAGTAATTAACAGTTTACATCCATGGCCGTAGCCGGTTAAGCTCTTAAAGAGCTAGGGTTTAACCCGAAATCAAAACATTACAACTATCAACCCTCGCCATACCATTTTACAAGTAAAACTTTAAACACAGTCTCGGCCTGAAGCCGTAACCTTTTTATCACAGGGATAAACCCTAGTGAAACGTGGAAGTATTCGACAGATAGGCGAAGAGCAAGGAAACCAAGAAAACTGTTTATGCACCTTGTCAACAAACAGCATGGAGACGGACATCAAAGGACCGGGCTTACCAGGAAGCGCCGAGCTATGTCTTCTGTGCGCAGCAGCTACGACCTTGAAGGGTAAGTCTGCCATCGAAGGGCAGATAACATTGGAAGGCAAATCTGCCAAACAAAGAAAAATCTTAAGTTAGTAACCCTAACAGTTACATAACAAACAACACTTAAAATAAAATGCACATTATATTTCTTAATCGCTTACCTGCGAAGGGTCAAGCAGTAAGCAGACTGGAACGAGGGTGCTAGAACCCTTTCCTCACTGGGAGAATCGAACAGCCCTCGACAGAGCCCACAAAATAACAATACAACACAGCCTGCAAAGAATCAACACAGCCCACGAAAGAGCTACACAATACAGCCACGAAGGGCAATGTAACACAGCAACACAGCCTGCAAAGAATCAACACAGCCCACGAAAGAGCTGCACAGTACAGCCACGAAGGAGCAATGTAATACAGCCCACAAGGGAGCAATACAACGCAGCCACGAAGGAGCAGTGTAATACAGCCCACAAGGGAGAAATACAATGCAGCCATGAAGGAGAAATGCAATACAGCCACAAGGGAGAAATACAACGCAGCCCACGAAGGAGTAACCCAACACAGCCCACGCAGGAGCACAACGAAGGCGGTTACACACCAAGCTGTCTCCAAGCAAAATCGACTAGCAAGAACCACTAGGGTTGACAGAGGAGAGCTCAAAGCCTGCAGGCGAGAGGAGGACTGAATCGTTTTGGAGGCAAGTCAACTTATATTGCCCAATGCATGGCGAGGAGACAGCCACGTTATCCCATAAATTTTTGCCAATAAGTGGGTCGATCCCTAATGTTTCGTATCTTTGTGTTTTGCCAACAAAATCATTTCGGGAAAGTTCCATATCATTGCTTTTGCCAAACTTAATCACGTTTTGAGGGCGCTACATAATCACCTTCAACCTTGACCTGCATAAGGTCAAACACTATAATGTTAGTAATCAAGTATGAAAACAAATATTACATTGCAATATGTATAAACTATATCCTATTTTATGTTAACCATAGTGTAATATACTTTACATTCAACGAAGCATTATAACTTTGGAATAATGGCTTGTAATGTTAAAGCCAGAACATTGATCCTCATACTAAACCATGAACTACAAAGATTACTTGTTATTGTTAAGTCTAGTGCAGTAATTGGAGTTTAAAAGTTACATTAGGAGACCTCACTTGAGGTTAGTTCACTTGATTATAGTATAATCAAGGATCTTAAATTACAAAACTAATGAAATCTAATTGTAGAGTTTAGTCGCATGAATTATACAGTATATACCTTGCGACCAATTACCCTAATGTAATAACGTTAACAAGGAGTCTAACCCATGTTTTTACTTGTCAAGTGTTATTGTTTTATGAGTTATTTTCTCGAGTGACCATGTGCAACATGGGAAATAGTTATTTTATCATGAATTATATTATTATAAATGTCTATGTCCATAATTATTCAAGAACTCTGTTGATTTACATGAATGGAACTGGTGATAATAACCATTCAAATTAAGGGGCGACATTTAAAACTGTAATGGCCTCTTGTCAACCTTTAAATTCGCTAATGAACTTTACTCTTATAGCTGTTACTAGTACTAGTAATTTCAATAATTTTTATAGGCAACATTGGAAAAGAAATCTATGTAAATTGCCATCCTTATCTCTGAATGTTCATTCAACTGAAGAGTTCATAGATATAACTGGAATTGACAATCCTTATCTTTAGTGTCTTTTAACCTTTCTCATCATATTTTGTTTTATATCAAAAATGAAATAAAGGAGCCTATACCTGTAGAGGCTGAATAGTCCGTTTAACATGCGTTCTATTTATTTAGTTCTCTACTGAAAGCACTTGATAACAGCATATGATTTATTTACTCTAGAATGATCTGTTAGCAGCAATCCCAAACACTTTACCTGTCAATCTGTAAGATAAAGGAAAATTGTGTGCGTTAGCTTTACAGCTAAGTAAGCCCAGTCTAATGTAGTATATCTACTTGCTGTTGCAAACAGAGAACAATCAGAAAACTGAAGAAAGAAAAACTCAACTAACATTCCAACCAAGTAATGATCTTACAGTTACAAACTTAATAGCATTAACTAAACAGTATTTAACGATTGTGTTAACATACAATTATGCTATTTAAAAGTTTTTAAATTTTTTGAAAAATTTGGGGTTTTGACACCTAGGATCTTGGAGGCCACCTCACCCACAAATATCTCAACCTACCCTATCCATCTAGCCTTATAAATACAAGCTTATGGCCATGGTTGAGGGAGGGAACATTGAAGGTATTGTTATGCTGTTGGATTGATCCTTGGCCTAAGATCATTTGGAGAGAGCATATAGAGCTAGAGTCAGAGCTTTTGGGGATGAGAATTTGGTTTCATGGAGATGCATGTCAACACTAAGTCTTGGTTGTAAAATTCTTTATATTTCAATAATGCAAGTTGATTTATACCCCACATATTTTTTTGTTGTTGTGATTTCGCATATATGTTGCTAGATTCCTTAGTCACTAGCATAGATTAGTAGATCATATTCTGGTTGCTTTGATCTGTTTCATGTTGAGCTTGATTGTAGGTACATAGGTGGACTATCAAAGCCTTGTATTCCAGATATCTATAGTGTCTAGGGAGGGTCTTCAACCTTTGTCCTCTATTTGTTCTGGATCTGAACCATTCAGACCAGTGGAACACCTTGCTGTCCGCAGGAGGTGAAATATTCCAGCTAACAAATCTGGTGACTCCACTAGGGAATAGTTGTGTATCAGTCATTCTGATCTTCCTCAGTCTGCAACTCTTGTCTGAATCCATGCTCCTTCTTCAACTCTCTTCAGTCATATCTATTCTCTGACTGACTCCGTTTGGGTTTGAAACCTCCAGATCTGTTCATATCTGAGTCATTTTGGTCTTTTATGCTCTATTTCCATACTCAGTTCAATAGTATTTTCCCTGATCTAGTCTTTTTCTGACTTGATCCATTCTTCTTCTTATGTTTTGGTCATCTATAGGGAGCCGTGCCTATGCAGTGTACGAGGAGCAGTGCCACCGCCTAAATAGAGTGAGAAGTACACAGTGCCACTGCTTGTATCCTGTTGGTGAGAAGCGGTGCTGGGATAGTACCACTTTGTCAACACATGAGAAGCATGGTGCTAGGTAGGCATCATTCCAAAGCCTCTTTTTCTCATTTTTTTTTGTAAAAATTTGAGTTGATTTGCTTTCAAAATAAAAAAAATAAAAATATTTAAAAAAAAACAAGCCAATGTATGAATCCATAGTTATTCTCAAGAGTTTTGATTGATGTTGGTTTTTTAAAGCTTCATAGTTGGCTTTGAATAGAACTTGGTTTTGTCAGATCTCTGATTTCTGTCTTCTTTGATAGAACACGAAAATATTCATTTCTGTTTTTCTGCATTTGTTATACATGATTTTTGTATGTTTTTTCCTTTTTTCATAAATTTGTGGAAAAGTGCATATGAAAGTTATTGTATGATTTTGTGATTAGTTCATTCACACTTTAGTTGAAAAATATGAACACTTTTGTATAAAGTTGTAACAATCTTTTCTTGCTTTTCATTAGAGGTCTCACTTCTTTTTTAGTTCAAAAGAGAAGCTTTTGTTTGTTTCAGTTAGGAATGGATCATATAAGCAATTTGTTTCATTGTTATATGGGATTTACTCTATGGTTCAAATAAATTGAACCTCTCTCTCCCTCTCTTAGGTAGAATTTCATTGAAGAGGAAAACTTTCATTATCATATAGATCAGTGTGCATATTCTTTAATTTCAATTTTTCACTCCATGGTTCCACCTAAACGCACAAGATAAAATTAAGTGCTAGCTTAGGTTTAAAATTTTTAGCAATTTATGTGATAGGTTAGAGACGTGTTTGGGCATCATTAAACGTAGGATTTGTTGTTAGTTTTCCACATTACATCTCGGGACTCGCGCGGTTCTTCCACGTACCATCAGTATATTGAACGGCCTTTCACGTACCCTTGAGGTATATAGAAAGGTACTTCATGTACTCGATTGTATATCGAAAGGCCCCTTGTGTACAATTATACATTAGACAACACTACTACCGATTTGAGCTCCCACATACCTTGTGTATATTGGGAGACCCCACTAGGATACCCTATCCATCTGAGTTATCCTTTTGGCCTATCCTATGGGTTTCCTGACTATTATCCACCCATTTCACATGTTTGCTTGTTACTTTTAGTTTGAGTAGCACTTGTTATCTGTACAGTTAGGATTTTTTAGAGGAGAGAGATATCTTTGTTTCATAGTTATGGCTTCACCTTCCAGGACTACCAACCAAGAGACTCCTTTACCAAGCATGTCTTTTGTGTTCCCTCCATATGGGGATGTTGGTGCTCCTCTCATGGATACGTTAAGCCTTCCTGGATTGACTATTGGATTACCTATTTGGTTATTCTCCAGTCCAGTCATCCCATGTAAACTAGTTGCGTATGATCCTAATCCTTCATCTCAAGAGAATCAACCTCATTTTAATCCCTCTCCTTCTTCACCAGATGTGTCTTCTCCCGTTTCTACCTCTTCACCTGTTGAAAGTTTTCGTACTACTAGTCAGGTGGATAAGAAGAAGAAGAAAAGGAATATTAAGAAGAAGAAAAACAAACAAACAACCAAGTCTCAACCAATCACTCCTCCTTGTGTGGACAGTGTTGATGTGCACACCCAAATACCGCGTAAACCCAAATTCCCTTGTAGGCTTTGCAAGGGTGATCACCTTCTGAAATATTGTCATGGTCTGTAACTAGTTTTAGAAGAGTGGTCTAAGGTTTCCAGGAAACCCATGTCATTAGCCTCTAGTCATCATACTGATGATTCCCCCTCAACCAATGACTTTATGGTTAAGATTCGGAAGGGTAAAGTCAGAAATCCTTGCTTGCTTTGTAAGGACATGCACTTTACTTACCTTTGTCCTCTCATGGATGAAGCTTCTAAGTTGTTGGAAGATATTATTGTTTCTTGTCAACGGCTTCCAACAGGTTATCATAAGTTGTCTCTTGAACCCTCATTGGTTGTTAAAGTGGTCGATCCAGTTCTAACCTCAGTCGATCCCACTCTTCCGTTGAAGACTGAAATTGAAGTGGTCAATCCAGGTCCATCCTTAGTTGATCCCACACCTCCTTTGAAGGGTGAAGTTAAAGTGGCTGATTCAATTTCATCTGCGGTCAATCCCACTCTTCTTTTGAAGAGTCAAGTTAAAGTGGTCGAGTTGACATCATCTCCACCCGATCCCACTCTTTCATCCGAGAGTTTTAAGACTGAAGTAGTCATTTTGACCAAATCTTCATCTTGTTCATCTCTTCCAGTAGAGAATGAACTTAAACCTGCTGAAGTTTTTATGCTTCATTCTTATTGTTCTTGACAAGGGGAAATTTTTTCTGTTTCGATAGAACCCTCACCAAGTAATGAGGTTATTTCCTTTGATTGGAGTAACCTAATAGAGTCTTGTCTTCTTCAAGTGTTCCTTTCTAGATATTTGTGAATGTTACTGCTAGGCGGATACTTCACACTATTGTTGACGAAGGGGTTCTGTAAGTATTCTATCCTCAATTGCTTGGCAAGATTTAGGCTCTCCTCAGCTTGTGCCATCCACCGATCAGATACTAGCTTTTAATCGAAGACCTACTGCACCTTTAGGGACCCTTCCTTATTTCCCTATTACATTAGGAGGGAAAACTGTTTGTATTGATGTTATTGTGGTCCAAAGTCCTTTAGATTTCAATCTGCTCCTCGTATGTGCTTATGTTTATGCCATGAAGGCTGTTGTGTCCACACTCTTTAGAGTTATGTATTTTCCCCATGATGGGAAAATTGTGACCATTGATCAGCTTTCCTTTGTTACACCTGACCATCGCATTACTCCTAGTAATCAGACTGCCCTGAACGTGCCGCATGTTCTTGTGGCTCTTTACCCTTCTAGTTAGCTTCTTCCCATCATAGGTGAAATGGGGGGCATGGCTCTAGTCTATGGACATCATAATGGAGCTAAGCTACTAGCTTTTATGAAATGGGGGAAACCTACCAACCTCTAGATATCATGTTCGGTAGGAGAAGGTTTGAAAGCATAGTTTACCTTTTGGTTTCAAGCTCGTTAAAAAATAAAACCACTCCTTAAGCATAGTTTACCTTTTGGTTTCAAGATTGCATAAAAATGAAACCATTCCTTTGAGCAAAATTCCCATTCTGTGTCAAGCTCGTTAAAAAATGAAACGGATACATGTGAGCAAAGTTCCCATTCTATGGCAAGCTTGTTAAAAAATGAAATGGATTTCCTTAAGCATAGTTTACCTTTTAGTTTCAAGCTTGCAAAAAAATGAAACCATATTCCAAGCATAGTTAGATTTTGTTTCAAGCTTGTGTAAAAATGAAAGAGATCCCCTTCCCTTGATTCGATTCTTCACTTTAGTCTTAGAACTTGAACCTTTGCCTGCCCGATTCTCGTTCTTCCTACCCCCCTAGTGAACATTTTGACATTAGTAACCAGGTTTTTAGGTTGGGTATGGAAGAAGAATCGTGAGATGAAACGAAGCTTGGGGGCATGTCGAGCCGCTAGAAACCATGCTAGGGGTAAGCTTCGCTAGCAACCATGCTGGGCGTAAGATTCCAACCTCTGTATATCATGTTAATGGGATTTTTCAAGCATAGTTTACCCATTGGTTTCAAGCTTGCGTAAAAATGAAACCAATCCTTGAGAATTCTTTCAACTGATATTCAAGCTCGTTAAAAACAGTAAGATGGTGTTGAGCTTACTTTTCATTTTCTGTGCTCTGGTTACAACATGAAATTTGGTTTGAGCTTAGTTTATTACTTTTTCATGTTCTAGATTCAAACATGAAAAATTCTAATGTAGTCTTCTTTAAACTCTTTTTAGGCTCCCTAAATATGAAAAGATTGTCAAGTACTTGTCTTGTTCATGCTTGTAAAAGTATTTGAAGAGTCGTCCTTCTGACGGTAGGTTATCTCTTTTTCGTTTCAGATAGGACTATTTATGAAAAAGGAACACTCCAGCCAATCATGATTGGAAGAGTTCTCTAAGGTATGATTTTATACTTTTTCGGGCCTTAGAGACTAAATCATACGAAAAAGGACCCTTTGGAGTCTTCTTCAGTATTCGTTCAGACTCTTTAAACATGAACTATACCAAGTTTTCTTTCAGTGGACTCGATAAATTAAACATTGAGAGACTCATTTTAGGATCCAACCCCTCCTCTCTCAGGTTCGTAAAACATATGAGTTTGGACTTGTCTTCCGACAAGCTATATCGAGTGTTTGTTACCCTCTTTGAACTCGTAAAACCAAAAATAGGCACTCATCAATCATGATGGGGGAAATGGGAAGGGAATCATCTTGCAAATAATGGCAATTGTTTATTGTTACCTTTGAACATGGCACTTGTCTGCACAATCATGTTAGTTAATTGGGTATTCAGCTGATGTCCATGATGATCCACTTTCATGAGTCATGTCAATCCTTGGAGTCTTTCAAAAGAATGCATTGTCCACTGTCACATTGTGTATCTATCTTGTTTAGTCATGCTGCCAAGTCTTTTTGTCCTACCACCCAATGTTCAAAGGGGATTTGAAGAAGTCTTACCTCTGCAATCTACAGAGTCTTTATGTCAGTATCTTTAAGTCAGTCATATGGTTACTACATTTACACTATTCCAGAACTATGTTTCGAGTTTTGTGTCATTGATGTGGTACTCATCATGGCCCTCCTTCAATGAGACTATCCTCATCGACATCAACTCATCATCTGGGGAATAGTCTTAGAAACAATATTTAGTACCTTGAGATATGTATGCCTTAATGATAGATTCTATAGCTCTTGACATAGGTTCACATCATTGACCTTTGATCGATAGAATCGACTGGGTGTTCGACATTAGGACATCTATTCACACTCAGTAGATTGTACTAGGGTACCTTGGGAGTCATTGACATTAATGGCGATCTCCCTCGCACTTGTTAATGGTTCACATCATTGACCGGTAATCAAGTGGTTTCTACCATGTTCGAATTCAAATCATTGTAATCACATGGATATAATCGTATTTTGTGGAAGACGAGATGAAGACCTTGGGTATATGTTTAAAGCGCTCATTGCTTTTCCCCAGGTTGCGATGGAGTTTTGTATATCTAGCATGGATCCACATTTGTATGGTCGTGGCTATACTCAAATTTTCGTCTGTATGACATAGATCTACGTTGTATGTATGGTATTTATGTCCAAGTTTGAGTCCTCTATCACATGGATATACACTGTATTCTAGTAGCCCTGCTTGTTTATTCCACTCATAGATCTGCCTTGTATCGGTCTGTAGCTATGAGTTTGGTTACTTGTGTCTATGAGTCAACATACTGATGTACTACAGATGCCTACTTGACGACATACTCCAATCAAGCCAACATTTTCATCTCCTGGAAACAACTTGTTCTCAAAGCTCTCGTTTATCATATCCCTCTAAGAATCATGCTTTGGGGGGCATATTGTTATACCATCATGTGATAAGACATTTGACATACCTATTTGCCCTAAATCCCAGCTTATGGAGTGGAAACTAAATGGTTTTTCATCAATCTTACATGAAAATTTCCAACACCGCGCATGCCCCTTTATCTAGGAGCGGTGCCCTTGTTCATACTGCCCATCATCTGTTGCCCATAAGTGGTGCCACTGCTTGTTGCCCTTGGTCCATAAGTGGTTATTACTAGAACCACTCTATCACTGAAGGAGAAACATGGTACCCTAGGTAAAAAGGGAAAAAGAGAAGCTTCTCAAGGCTTCTAGATTATAAGCCTCGAGATATCCCTTAGCCCTACTGTAGTGGGTCAGTTGAGCTCAAGATCTCCCATCCTAGGATCTTGGAGGCCACCTCACCCACAAATCTCCCAACCTACCCTATCCATCTAGCCTTATAAATACAATCTTATGGCCATGGTTGAGGGAGGGAACATTGAAGGTATTGTTATGCTGTTGGATTGATCCTTGGCCCAAGATCATTTGGAGAGAGCATAGAGAGCTAGAATTGGAGCTTTTGGGGATGAGAATTTGGTTTCATGGAGATGCATGTCAACACTAAGGCTTGGTTGTAAAATTCTTCATATTTCATTAATGCAAGTTGATTTCTGTCCTACATATGTTGTTGTTGTTTTGATTTCGCATATATGTTTCTAGATTCCTTAGTCACTAGCATAGATTAGTAGATCATATTTTGGTTGCTTTGATTTGTTTCATGTTGAGCTTGATTGCAGGTACACAGGTGGACTATCAAAGCCTTGTATTCCAGATATCTACAACATCTAGGGAGAGTCTTCAACCTCTGTCCTCTATTTGTTCTGGATCTGAACCATTTAGACCAGTGGAACACCTTGCTGTCCGCAGGAGGTGAAATATTCTAGCTAACAAATCTAGTGACTCCGCTGGGGAATAGTTGTGTATCAGTCGTTCTGATCTTCCTCAGTATACAACTCTTGTTTGAATCCAGGCTCCTTATTCAACTCTCTTCAGTCAGATCTACTCTTTGACTAACTCCATTTGGGTTTGATACCTCCAGATCTGTTCAGATCTGAGTCATTTCGGTCTTTTATGCTCTATTTCCATACTCAGTTCAATAGTATTTTCCATGATCTAGTCTTTTTCTAACTTGATCCATTGTTCTTCTTGTGTTTTGGTCATCTATAGGGAGCCGCACCTATGCAGTGTACGAGGAGCGGTGCCACTGCCTGAACAAAGTGAGTAGTAAGCGGTGCCACCACCTGTATCCCGTTGGCAAGAAGCAGTGCTGGGATAGTACCGCTCTATCAACACATGAGAAGCACGGTGCCAGGTAGGCATCATTCCAAAGCCTGTTTTTCTCATTTTTTTTTATAAAAATTTGAGTTGATTTGCTTTCAAAATAAAAATAAAAAAAAATTTAAAAAAAAAACCAAGCCAATGTATGAATCCATAGTTATTCTCAAGAGTTTTGATTGATGTTGGTTTTTTAAAGCTTCATAGTTGGCTTTGAATAGAACTTGGTTTTGTCAGATCTCTGATTTCTGTCTTCTTTGATAGAACAAGAAAAGATTCATTTCAATTTTTCTTCATTTGTTATGCATGATTTTTGTATGTTTTTTCCTTTTTTCATAAAGTTGTGGAAAAATGCATATGAAATTTATTGTACGATTTTTTGATTAGTTCATTCGCACTTTAGTTGAAAAATTTGAACACTTTTGTATAAAGTTGTAACAATATTTTCTTGCTTTTCATTAGAGGTCTCACTTCTTTTTTAGTTCAAAAGAGAAGCTTTTGTTTGTTTCAGTTACGAATGAATCATATATGCAATTTGTTTCATTGTTATATGGGATTTACTCTATATTTCAAATAAATTGAACCTCTCTCTCCCTCTCTTAGGTATAATTTCATTGAAGAGGAAAACTTGCATTATCATATAGATCAGTGTGCATCTTCTTTAATTTCAAGTTTTCACTCCATGGTTCCATCTAAACACACAAGATAAAATTAAGCACTAGCTTAGGTTTAAAATTTTTAGTAATTTGTGTGATAGGTTAGAGATGTGTTCGGGCATTGTTAAACGTACAAGCTGTCATTATTTGTCTGCATTAGATCTCGGGACTCGCACGGTTCTTGCACGTACCGTCGGTATATCGAACAACCTTTCATGTACCCTTGAGGTATATAGAAAGGTACTTCATGTACTCGATTGTATATCGGAAGGCCCCTTGTGTACGATTATGCATTAGACATCACTACTACTGATTTGAGCTCCCATGTACCTTGTGTATATCAGGAGACCCCACTAGGATACCCTATCCATCTGAGTTATCTTGTCCTGTGAGGTTCCTGACTATTATCCACTCCCTTCACATGTTTGCTTGTTGCTTTTAATTTGAGTAGCGCTTGTTATCTGTACAGTTAGGATTTTTTAGAGGAGAGAGATTTTTTTTGTTTCATAGTTATGGCTTCACCTTCCGGGACTACCAACCAAGAGACTCCTTTACCAAGCATGTCTTTTGTGTTCCCTTCATATGGGGATGTTGGTCCTCCTATCATGGCTACGTTAAGCCTTCCTGGATTAACTATTGGATTACCTATTTGGTTATTCTCCAGTCTAGTTATCCCATGTACACCAGTTGTGTCTGATCCTAATCCTTCATTGCAAGAGAATCAACCTCATGTTGATCCCTCTCCTTCTTCACCAGATGTGTCTTCTCCCGTTTCTACCTCTTTGCCTATTGAAAGTTGTAGTACTAGTAGTCAGGTGGATAAGAAGAAGAAGAAAAGTAAGATTAAGAAGAAGAAAAACAAAAAAAAACCAAGTCTCAACCAATCACTCCTCCTTGTGTGGATAGTGTTGATCTGCACACCCAAAGACCGCGTAAACCCAAGTTCCCTTGTAGGGTTTGCAAGGTTGATCACCTTCTGAGAGATTGTCATGGTATGTCCCTAGTTTTAGAAGAGTGGTCTAATGTTTCTGGGGAACCCATGTCATCAACCTATGGTCATCATACTGATGATTCCCCCTCAACCAATGACTGTATGGTTAAGAGTCAGAAGGGTAAAGTCATAAATCCTTGCTTGCTTTGTAAGGACATGCACTTTACTTACCTTTGTCCTCTCATGGATGAAGCTTCTAAGTTGTTGGAAGATATTACTGTTTCTTGTCAACAGCTTCCAACAGGTTATCATAAGTTGTCTCTTGAAACCCCATTGGTTGTTAAAGTGGATGATCCAGTTCTAACCTCGATCGATCCCACTCTTCCGTTGAAGACTGAAATTGAAGTGGTCAATCCAGGTCCATCCTTAGTTGATCCCACTCTTCCTTTGAAGGGTGAAGTTAAAGTGGTTGATTCAGTTTAATCTATGGTCAATACCACTCTTCTTTTGAAGATTCAAGTTAAAGTGGTCGAGTCGACATCATCTCCACCTGATCCCACTCTTTCATCCGAGAGTGTTAAGAATGAAGTAGTCGTTTTGACCAAATCTTCGTCTTGTTCTTCTCTTCCAGTAGAGAATGAACTTAAACCTGCTGAATTTTTTATGCTTTGTTCTAATTGTTCTCGACAAGGGGAAATTTTTTCTATTTCTATAGAACCCTCTCCAAGTAATGAGGTTATTTCCTTTAACTAGAGTAACCTAACAGAGTCTTGTCTTCATTCGAGTGTTCCTTTCCAGATAGTTGTGAATGTTACTGCTAGGCGGATACTTCGCACTATTGTTGACGAAGGGGCTTCTATTAGTATTCTATCCTCAACTACTTGGAAAGATTTAGGCTCTCCTCAGCTTGTGCCATCCACCGATCAGATACTGGCTTTTAATAAAAGACCTACTGCACCTTTAGGGACCCTTCCTTATTTGCCTATTACATTAGGAGGGAAAACTGTTTGCATTGATGTTATGGTAGTCCAAGGTCCTTTAGATTTCAATCTGCTCCTCGGACGTGATTATGTTTATGCCATGAAGGCTTTTGTTTCCACACTCTTTACAGTTATGCATTTTCCCCATGATGGGAAAATTGTAACCATTGATCAGCTTTCCTTTGTTACACCTAACCATTGCATTACTCCTAGTAATCAGACTGCCCTAAATGTGTTGCATGTTCTTGTGGCTCTTTCCCCTTCTAGTTAGCTTCTTTCCATCATAGGTAAAATGGGGGGCATGGCTCTAGTCTATGGACATCATAATGGAGCTAAGCCGCTAGATTTTATGAAATGGGGGAAACCTACCAACCTCTGGATATCATGTTCGGTAGGAGAAGGTTTGAGAGCATAGTTTACCTTTTGGTTTCAAGCTCGTTAAAAAATAAAACCACTCCTCAAGCATAGTTTACTTTTTGGTTTCAAGCTTGCATAAAAATGAAACCATTCCTTTAAGCAAAGTTCCCATTCTATGTCAAGCTTGTTAAAAAATGAAATGGATACCTGTGAGCAAAGTTCCCATTCTATGTCAAGCTCGTTAAAAAATGAAATGGATTTCCTTAAGCATAGTTTACCATTTGGTTTCAATCTTGCATAAAAATGAAACCATATTCCAATAATAGTTACCTTCTGTTTAAAGCTTGTGTAAAAATGAAACAGATCCCCTTCCCTTGATTCGAGTCTTCACTTTAGTGTTAGAACTTGAACCTTAGCCTGCCTGATTCTCATTCTTCCTACCCGCCTGGTGTCCATTTTGACATTAGTAACCAGTTTTTTAGGTTGGGTATGGAAGAAGAATCGTGAGATGAAACGAAGCTTGGGGGCATGTTGAGCCACTAGCAACCATGCTAGGGGTAAGCTTCGCTAGCAATAATGTTGGGGGCAAGATTCCAACCTCTGCATATCATGTTAATGGGATTTTTCAAGCATAGTTTACCCATTGGTTTCAAGATTGCGTAAAAATGAAACCAATCCTTGAGCATTCTTTCAACTGATCTTCAAGCTTGTTAAAAACAGTAAGATGGTGTGGAGCTTACTTTTCATTTTTCATGCTCTGGTTAAAACATGAAATTTGGTTTGAGCTTAGTTTATTACTTTTTTGTGCTCTGGATTCAAACATGAAAAAGTCTAATGGGGTCCTCTTTAAACTCTTTTAAGGCTCCCTAAATACGGAAAGATTGTTGATTACTTGTCTTCTTCATGCTCGTAAAAGTATTTGAAGAGTCATCCTTCTGACAGTAGGTTATCTCTTTTTCGGTTCAAATAGGAATATTTATGAAAAAGGAACACTCCAGCCAATCATGACTGGAAGAGTTCTCTAAGGTATGATTTTATACTTTTTTGGGCCTTAGAGACTAAATCATACGAAAAAGGACCCTTTGGAGTCTTCTTCTATATTCATTCAGACTCTGTAAACATGGATGATACCGAGTTTTCTTTCAGCGGACTCGATAAATTAAACATTGAGAGACCCATTTTGGGATCGAACCCCTCCTCTCTCAGGTTAGTAAAACATATGAGTTTGGACTTGTCTTCCGACAAGCTATATCGAGTGTTTGTTACCCTCTTTGAACTCGTAAAACCAAAAAGAGGCACTCATCAATCATGATGGGGGAAATGGGAAGGGAATCATCTTGTAAATAATGGCAGTTGTTTGCTGTTACCTTTGAACATGGAACTTGTCTGCACAATCATGTTAGTCAATTGGGTATTCAGCTGATCTCCGTGATGATCCACTTTCATGAGTCATGTCAATCCTTTGAGTCTTTCAAAAGAATGCATTGTCCACTTTTGCATTGTGTATCTGTCCAGTTTAGTCATGCTGGCAAGTCTTTTTATCGTGCCACCCTGGTGTCGCCTTTCACACATGTGTGTCACGTGGCAGAAATATTCAAGCCACTCGGTGTGTCCTTGGGGGCAAGTCTTGAGTGAAGGCTGTCACCTTGTTCTTGACTCCTCCGTTTAGGATCAACTCCTAATGGAGCCAAGTGGGGTAGACCATATTAAGTTGCCAAGGAAAAATTATTTATTATGGTGATGTTAAATTGAATGAGTTACTTAGGAGTTTGAAATTTAACCATAAACAACCATAGATGACAATATACAAAATGAGCGCACGAAAGCACAATGCTGAGACACAATATATATAGCAAAAAAATAGCCAGTTCCTTAAAATGGAGTCAATATATAATCAATGTACTTGCATGTGCTTGGAGTGAATGTTTTGCAATTGCCTCTTGGTACGTTTTAAGTTAATGTGAAATATGAGTTGATTAAAATTAGGCGAAGGGGTGGACTCCAGATATACCCGAGAGTACTTGGAGTATGTCCAAAAATAAACCTTCACGGCTACCTGCAAGGAATATGTGGGCTGAATGGAGTCTCTAGGGCTATTGTTCACAATGCACCCATTAGGGTGTGACAGAGATCGGTGCCCTGAGGTCACATTTCAGGAGTTCCCGCTTCCTTTGAGTATTTTGCCACCGTAATGGTTTGATCTAGGTGTTGGATTTTCACCTGATGGTTTTTCAATTTGGGAGAGTGAATCCTAATTATTCTAGTCACTCAAGTGCTTTTGATGCAGCTTGACTGATCGGATGAACCGCAGCCAAGTGCAGAGCATACACACCGGAGTCTTGTCAATTTTAGTAAATTTTGAGATGGGTGTTCTTGTTAAAAAGAAAACCCTCCAGGAACCTCTTTAGATCCAAGTGGATCTCAATCAGGGAATCAAGGAGGGGTTAATTTTATAATAGCTGATGAAACAATTGATGAAAAGGAAAACACAGATACACAATTCCGGTTTTCTAATTAGTCCAACCACGCATCTCTTTCCCCTTTCGGGTCAATTAGGAGTCATGGGGTAAGTATTAAGATTACTTTGAAATCTCAAATATGGAATATGGAAATGATAATAAATCAAAGTATACTACTCTGCAGATTAGAACTACACTAGATTGAAAAGAGATGAAGAAAAAGTAAACAATTGACACCGACACAAATCCCCCTAGGGGGGATGGTGAATAGGCTCGAAAGAGCCTATTCAAAAGGACCTCTTCTTTTTATTAGCAGTGATTTACAATATCAGCAAATTGAAATTGATGCACTTTGTTCCTTGTTATCTAGGATCCAAAGGCTTACAACAAGCTTGTAACAAGCTTGAATTAAAACACAGCGGTGGGGGAAGCTTCCGGGAAGCTCTGGTTCATCTAAGAGTCAGAAATTTGGCAGAGTATCCTTCTATTTTATGTTAAACCTGATAAAAAAAAAGTGAGAAATTAAAATCAAATGTTCCCAAAAACACTTTTAAAGTGTTTTGGGTCACCACGCTAATTACCAAAAAAAAACTAAGTAAAAATTGTTAAATAGGGGTAATCTAATTTCTGCAAAAAGGAACCAAGGAAAGCAAGCTTTCCTTGGGATATTGGCTTGCTGTTTGGGCAGCCAATGAGATGTGCACTTTTATTTCAGAATTTAAATCTTTGAAGAACAAAAAAGGAAGCTTCCGTATGAGCAAGCTTTAGATCTATGCTTTAGCTACTTGCAAAATGGGAATTTCCTACACCTAGATCTATCTTTATGAACTGATATTCTTTATGAAATTATAGATATAATCAGCAAAAATATTATAAAATAGATCTAACAATATATATTCAATTCTTAGAACTAGATATGATCATACGAGGAAGAGACAGGTAACCAGAAGATTGATTTTAATAGAAAGGAGGAAGAGAAGGGGAAAGGCCCATTATTGGATGGATCTGCAATGGAAAGTTGTTAGTGGAATAGAGAGGAGAGATGCATTCACAAATTTTTTGGATGTACAGTGGAGTCAAAATATATCCACAGCTCATCCAATGCTTGCTACCTGAAAGATAAACACACAATCCTGCATGAAACCTCATGAGATCTGGATATATATATGAAAAGAGACAAGAATTACATGCAAATAAACTTATTAAACATGTATAATCTAGATCCTCAAACATAAATGCTATGAGATATAGAAAAAAAACAATTAACCTTACTTTCCCTGTTAGAAAAATAGGACCATAGAGCAATAACAATTATACAGTTAAATCAATAAACAAGATGCAAAACAAATTAAAACAGTACAGAGAGACACAGATATAACATGGTTCACCCAAACGATGGGCTACGTCCATAAACAAATTTTTCAGTCCTTTTATTTCAGTCCAGAAAGATGAAGGGACTGCAAATTTTTCAGTCCTTTTATTTCATATGCCCATTTACATGCAAACTGCTCCATTACATTTTTTTTATGTGCCTTCATGGTGACTAATCATAGCAACTCTACCACTGCTGCACTTGCTGGACCTTGGAATTGGCAAATTTCTTCTTTTCACCTTCATGCTTTAAGGCCAACAGAAACTGAGCAGGAACTCAGTTTCTCTCTGGTTACTCCCTTTGTCAACATGTCTGTAGGATTCTAACTAGTGTGAATCTTTTCCAGTTTTAACAGTTCTTCATCTAGAACATATCTTATGAAGTGGTACTAGAGTTCTATATGTTTAGTCCTTGAATGAAAGACTAAGTTCTTTGCAAGATGAATGACACTCTGGCTATCACTGTACAGCCTACTATTCTCCTATTTCTTACCCAATTCTTCCATGAACCTCTACAACCAAATCATGTCCTTACTAGCCTCTGTAGCAGCAACATACTCTGCTTCCATTGTTGAAAGTGCAACAACCTGTTGCAGTTTTGAAATCCAACTCAATGCTGTTCCACCTACAGTGAACACATACCTTGTGGTGCTCCTCCTGCTGTCTTTATCACCATCCATATCTGCATCAACATATCCCTGTAGAACAGTGTCTGAACCTCCAAAACATAATGCATGAGAAGTGGTACCTCTCAAATACCTGAGAATCCACTGAACTGCTTTCCAATGCTCTTTACCTAGATTATTCATATACTTACTCACAACTCCCACTGCGTGTGCAATATCTGGTCTTGTGCACACCATGGCATACATCAAGCTCCCAACTGCTAATGAATAGGGAATCTTGGACATGTAATCTATCTCTTCCTATGTCTCTGGACACATATGCTTGCTTAGTTTGAAATGGATTTCCAAAGGTGTGCTGACTGGTTTTGCATTCTGCATTCTAAACCTCTGCAACACCTTTTCTATGAACTCAACTTGAGACAATGTCAATTTGCGATTTTTCTTGTCTCTTGTTATTCTCATTCCAAGGATTTGCTTTGCAGCACCCAAATCCTTCATCACAAATGATTTAGCTAGTTTTCTTTTGAGCACATTTATATCCTACATGTTAGACCCTGCGACAAGCATGTCATCCACATACAATAACAAGATAATATATCTTCTGTTATCTAGCCTCTTGAAATAAACATAGTGGTTAGAATGACATCTATCATAACCTTGTTCTGTCATAAACTTATCAAATTTTAAATACCACTGCCTTGGAGCTTCCTTCAGGCCATACAAGCTCTTCTTCAAACTGCAAACCAAATTCTCCTTCCCTTTGACCTCATACCCTTGTGGCTACTGCATATAAATCTCTTCCTCCAAATCCCCATGGATAAAGGCCATTTTTACATCTAATTGTTCAAGATGCAAATCTTCTACCACCACTAGACTTAAAATAGTTCTAATTGAAGTCATTTTAACAACAGGAGAAAATATTTCATCAAATTCTATACCTTTCTTTTGTGCAAACCCCTTTACAACAAGTCTAGCCTTGTACCGCTTCTTTCCTCCATCTTCTTCCTTCAACCTGTAAACTCATTTATTCTGCAATACCCTTTTTCCTGTAGGCAACTTAACCAGATCCCAAGTCTGGTTTCTTACCAATGAGTTCATCTCCTCATCCATGCCTTGCTCCCACTTCTTTCTAGTTTCTACCTGCATTGCTTCTTCAAAACATTCTGGCTCACCAGAATCAGTCATCAATAAATAATACAGCGAAGGAGAGAATCATTCAGGGGGTCTACTTAACCTGGTAGACCTTCTTATAGTTGTAGGATTTTGAGGTACCTGCTGCTGCTCTTGATTTTCTGGTGCTTTTGGAACTTCATTTTCTTTGATTTCATCAAGCACTGTGTACTCTGTGTTTTCCTTTTCTTCTTTCTTTCCCTGCAATTGATCTTTGTACATGACCTTTTCATTGAATACTACATCTCTACTCCTAATGATTTTGCGATTTTTAAGATCCCATAAGCGATAACCAAAATCATCAACCCCGTATCCAATAAAGGTACATTTCTTGGATTTAGCCTCAAGCTTTGTTCTATCATCTTTATCAATATAGACAAATGGTTCACAACCAAAAGTTTAAAAAATGAGTATTTTACTTGTTTACCTGTCCATGCCTCCTCTAGAATTCCACCATCCAAAGCGCTTGAAGGCCCTCTATTTATTAAATAAACAGCAGTGTTTACAACATCAGCCCAAAACTGTAAGGGGAACCTTGCATGGAATCT
The DNA here is from genome assembly GCA_001517045.1 of Pseudotsuga menziesii. NCBI lineage: Eukaryota > Viridiplantae > Streptophyta > Pinopsida > Pinales > Pinaceae > Pseudotsuga > Pseudotsuga menziesii. The sequence continues at coordinate 57,208 of LPNX010465241.1, read as the reverse complement.
CATACACCTTGCACCTTGTCAATATCTTTGAGTCAGTCATATGGTTACTACATTTACATAATTCCAGAACTATGTTTCAATTTTCATGTCATCGATGTGGGACTCATCATGGCCCTCCTTTGACGAGACTATCCCCGTCGACATCATCTCATCATCCAGGGAATAGTCTTAGAAACAATATTTAGTACCTTGAGATCTGTATGCCTTAATGATATATTCTCTCACTCTCGACATAGTTTCACATCATTGACCTTTTATCGATAGAATCAACTAGGTGTTCGACATCAAGACATCTATTCACACTCAATAGATTGTACTAGAGTACCTTGGGAATCATTGAAATTAATGGTGATCTCCCTCGCACTTGTTAACGGTTCACATCATTGATCGGTAATCAAGTGGTTTCTACCATGTTCAACTTCAGATCATTGTAATCACATGGATAGAATCATATTTTTTGGAAGACGAGACGAAGACCCTGGGTATATGTTTAAAGTGCTCATTGCTTTTCCTCAGGTTGTGATGGAGTTTTGTATATCTAGCATGGATCCACATTTGTATGGTCATGGCTATGCTCAAATTTGTGTCTGTATGACATAGATCTATGGTGTATGTCTGGTAGCTATGTTCAAGTTTGAGTCCTTTATCACATGGATCTATGCTGTATTCTAGTAGCCATGCTTGTTTATTCCACTCATAGATCTGCCTTGTATCAGTCTGCAGCTATGAGTTTGGTTACTTGTGTCTATGAGTAAACATACTGATGTACTACATATGCCTACTTGATGACATACTCTGATCAAGCCAACATTTTCATCTCCTAGCAATGACTTGTTCTCAAAGCTCTTGTTTATCATATCCCTCTAAGACTCATGCTTTGGGGGGCATCCTGTTATACCAAAATCCTGTCACCATCATGTGATAAGACATTTGACATACCTATTTTCCCTGAATCCCAGCTTCTAGAGTGGAAAATAAATGGTTTTTCATCAATCTTACATGAAAATTCCCAGCACCGTGCATGCCCCTTTATCCAGGAGCGATACCCTTGTTTGCATCGCCCATCATCTGTTGTCCATAAGTGGTGCCACCGCTTGTTGCCCTTGGTCCATAAGCGGTTATTACTAGAACCACTCTATCACTAAAGGAGAAACGCGGTACCCTGGGTAAAAAGGAAAAAAGAGAAGCTTCTTGAGGCTTCTAGATGATAATCCTTGAGATATCCCTTATCCCTACTGTAGTGGGTCAGTTGAGCTCGAGATCCCCCATCCTAGGATCTTGGAGGCCACCTCACCCACAAATATCTCAACCTACCCTATCCATCTAGCCTTATAAATACAAGCTTATGGCCATGGTTGAGGGAGGGAACATTGAAGGTATTGTTATGCTGTTGGATTGATCCTTGGCCCAAGATCATTTGGAGCGAGCATAGAGAGCTAGAGTAGGAGCTTTTGGGGATGAGAATTTGGTTTCATGGAGATGCATGTCAACACTAAGGCTTGGATGTAAACTTGTTCATATTTCATTAATGCAAGTCGATTTATGTCCCACATATGTTGTTGTTGTTGTGATTTTGCATATACGTTTCTAGATTCCTTAGTCACTAGCTTAGATTAGTAGATCATATTCTGGTTGCTTTGATCTGTTTCGTGTTGATCTTGATTGCAGGTACACGGGTGGACTATCAAAGCCTTGTATTCCAGATAAATACAACATCTTGGGAGAGTCTTCAACCTTTGTCCTCTTTGTTATGGATCTGAACCATTCAGACCAGTGGAACACCTTGCTGTCAACAGGAGGTGAAATATTCCAGCTAACAACGAAGAAATAACCTCATTTTCCGTTGTAATACCCTGATAGTTTGAATCAGCTAAGTGTGACATTTTTGCTGAAGGGATGGTTAGTTTCTACTGAAATTAGGTCAGAGGGTAGGTGTGTCCATGCTGGAGAGGATGGCCAGAGCTAGCATGCAATAGTTTTGACCTCTCCAGATGCCCTAGCGAATTGATCTACCAGTCTGCTAGTCACACCCCCACACCTCTGTAATCTGCTCCTAGTTGCCCCAGGTTCACAATTTGATGGATGATAATCACTAAAGGTAGTAGAGTGATCCTATCAGAGAGGATGCAGGCCACATGCTGAAAAAATATGATGATCCAGAGTCCTGGTGAATAACTTGGGTTTTCTAGCTAAATGCCTCTAGTTGTACAGATGTAAATGCAAATAATCTTCTTGCATATGCTGGAACACTGGATAATGATGAATGTAATAGACACGGTAACAAAATTGGATGGTTTATCTTGAAGGAGACTAGGGTAGATATCTCACTGCCGAAACCCTGTTAGCTGAAGACGCCGTCTACAACCCCAACTGCTGTGTCAGCACGTTGTGCTGATACTCAAGAGCTCCAAAATCAATAATCATCAAAATTAAAGTCTCCATTCACTTTATCTTTCTTTTATAACTTTCAACTGTGAAAATCCTAACTTTTGACCCTAATTAGGTCACTTTAACTTCTAATTTGCAGTTGACTTGCATGCATACGCATGGAGACTTAATCGGGTGCATGCATCATTAAATAATGCTTAGATGTCATGCATGTTAGTGGCCTTTGGCTTAGGTGGCCCTCTTTGACCCAATGGTGATATAATATTGATGCCCTATATTTTTTGTAGATGGCACTAGTCTCCAGTTGATTCCCTAACTGTTAGTACCCACTTGAACCTATGGGAATAAGATAGGTTAACGGGTGTTCTCAGGGTGGTTTAGTTAGAATGGGACATTACACTCCTACTAGGGTTTCTAGTTCAAATATGCAGGAAAGATGATTGGAATGAAGGTTGAAGATTATATTGTTGGAGCCACAAAATTCATCTCTTGGAAGTCTCAAGTTCTCATCTTGGAATAAAATGATCTCTTAAATCTTGTCAATGAGAAGGTTCCAGAACCAGATGTTGAAGAAGACAAGTCTCATTGGAGGAAGAGTGATGCTAGAGCAAGAAGAATCTTGGTAGACTCAGTCAGGGATCATTTGGTTCCTCAAATATCGCAAAAGACGACGACTAGGAAGATGTTCAAAACCCTAAAAGAATGATGATTGTTAATGGCCAAGCCTGACTTGTATGGGAAACAACGTTCAAATGCCATTCATTATACACCCTTAGTGGTCGGTAGTGGACCACCACAGTGTTAATGGGCACCCACTAACACCTTGGTGGTCCACCATTGACCACTGAGCATGCATAATGGAAGGCATTTTAAGGTCATCGGGGATAGAAGTCAGGCTTGGCCACTTACACTATTGTGGCCCACAATCGACCTAGAAGGGTGTATGACGAATAGCATTTAAAGGCCATTGGGAGAAGAATTTAGCCTCGATCAACACCCATTTTGATGTACATCATTCTCTATTGAAAGGTCTGAGCTTAGGGGAGACAATAGTGTTGTATTGTCTATGGTTGGGAGGTGATAGATCATCACCCTAGTTAAACGAGCTCCGCACCCAGTTTCTTTATGTGCTCCATCTTTATTCTAGGGATCTTGCTTTTACAACAGCCAATTTCTAACATGGTATCAAAGAAATTCTACAAGGCATTGTTGAAATCTAGGGCTTGACATTCTGAGGCCTCCCCTCACTAATCCAGCAGAAAAAGTGACATGGAAACTTCGCCCAAGGGTAGGCACATGAAGGAAAAATCCAGTTCTAAGAAGTTTCATTTTTAACCAAATTTTAGTCCAAATTTTTGGCTCGATCTTACCTCCTCTCAACTCACCTTGATAAGGCACATTAACCTTTTGATTTAGTTTCAGAAGATTCCAAATTTCATTTTTGACCTAGGTCCTACTAGGGTTTCTAGTTCAAATCTGCAGGCAAGATGATTGGAATGAAGGTTGAAATCTTGATGGATCCACAAAATTCATCTCTTAGAAGTCTAGAGTTCTCATCTTGGAATAAAATTATCTCGTAAAGCTTGTCAATGCGAAGGTTACAAAACTAGATGCTGAAGAAGAAAAGTCTCATTGGAGGAAGAGTGATGCCCGAGCAAGAAGAATCTTGGTAAACTCAGTTAGGGATCATTTGGTTCTTCAAATCTCGCAAACGAAGACGACTAGGAAGATGTTCAAAACCCTAAAGGAATGATGATTGTTAATGTCCCATCCTGACTTGTATGGGCGATGACGTTCAAGTGCCGTTGATTATACACCCTTAGTGGTCGGTGGTGGACCACCACAGTTTTAGTGAGCGCCCAACAACACCTTGGTGGTCCACCACCGAACACTGGGGGTGTATAATTGAAGGAATTTTAAGGCCATCGGGGATAGAATTCAGGCTTGGTCACTGACACTATTGTGGCCCACAATCGACCTACAAGGGTGTATGACGAATGGCATTTAAAGGCCGTTGGGAGTAAAATTTAGGCTCAATCAACATCCATTTGGATGTACATCGTTCTCTATTGATAGGTTTGAGCTTAGGGGAGACAATAGTGTTGTATTGTCTATGGTTGGGAGGTGATAGATCATCACCCTGGTTAAATGAGATCCACACCCAGTTTGTTTATGTGCTCCGTCTTTCTTCTATGGATCTTTATTTTACAACTACCAATTTCTAACATGGTATCAAAGTAGTTCTACAAGGAATTGTCAAAAGCTAGGGTTTGATATTCTGATGCCTCCCCTCACCAATCCAGCAGAAAAAGTGACATGGAAACTTCACCCAAGGGCAGGCACATCTATTGATGAAGGAAAAATCTAGTTCTGAGAAGTTTCATTTTTAACCCAATTTCAGTCCAAAGTTTTGACTCGATCTTACATCCTCTCAACTCGCCTTGATAAGGCACATTAAATTTTGGATTCAGTTTGACAAGATTCCAAATTTCATTTTTGACCTATATCCTACTAGGGTTTCTAGTTCAAATTTGAAGGCAAGATGATTGGAATGAAGTTTGAAGATCATATTGATGGATCCACAAACTTCATCTCTTGGAAGTCTAGAGTTCTCATCTTGGAATAAAATTATCTCTTGAAGCTTGTCAATGAGAAGGTTACAGAACCAGACGCTGAAGAAGAAAAGTATCATTGGAGGAAGAGTGATGCCAGAGCAAGAAGAATATTGGTAAACTCAATTAGGGATCATTTGGTTCCTCAAATATCACAAATGAGGATGACTAGGAAGATGTTCAAAACCCTAAAGGAAAGATGATTTTTAATGGCCCAGCCTGACTTGTATGGGTGATTACGTTCAAGTGACATTGATTATACACCCTTAGTGGTTAGTGGTGGACCACCACAGTGTTAGTGGGAACCCACCAACACCTTGGTGGTCCACCACCGGACACTGAGGGTGTATAATTGAAGGAATTTTAAAGCCGTTGGGGATAAAATTCAGGCTTGGCCACTAACACTATTGTGGCCCACAATCGACATACAAGGGTGTATGACGAATGACATTTAAAGGCCATTTGGATTAGAATTTAGGCTCGGTCAACATCCATTTGGATGTACATCGTTCTCTATTGATAGGTCAGAGTTCGAGGGAGAAAATAGTGTTATATTGTCTATGGTTGGGAGTTGATAGATCATCACCGTGGTTACACGAGCTCCACACCCAGTTTGTTTATGTGCTCTTCCTTTTTTCTAGTGGTCCTTGTTTTACAACTACTAATTTCTAACATGGTATGAAAGCAGTTCTAGAAGCCATTGTCAAAAGGTAGGGCTTGACATTCTGAGGCCTCCCCTCATTAATCTAGGAGAAAAAGTAACTTGGAAACTTTTCCCAAGGGAAGGTGCATCTATTGATGAAGGAAAAATCCAATTCTGAGATGTTTCATTTTTTACCTAATTTTGGTCCATAGTTTTGGCTCAACCTTATCTCCTCTCAACTCGCCTTGATAAGGCATATTAACCTTTGGATTCAGTTTCACAAGATTCCAAACTTCATTTTTGACCTAGCTCCTACTAGGGTTTCTAGTTCAATTCTGCAAGCAAGATGATTGGAATGAAGGTTGAAGATCATCTTGATGGAGCCACAAACTTCATGTCTTGGAAGTCTAGAGTTCTCATCTTGGAAGAAAATGATCTCTTAAAGCTTGTCAATGAGAAGGTTGCAGAACCAGAAGCTGAAGAAGACAAGTCTCATTGGTGGAAGAGTGATGCCAGAGTAAGAAGAATCTTGGTAGACTCAGTCAGGAATCATTTGGTTCCTCAAATCTCGCAAAAGAAGACGACCAGGAAGATGTTCAAAAACCTAAAGGAATGATGATTGTTAATGGCCAAGCTTGACTTGTATGGGAGACGAAGTTCAAATTCCGATCATTATACACCCTTAGTGGTGAGTGGTGGACCACCACAGTGTTAGTGGGCAACCACCAACACCTTAGTGGTCCACCACCGACCACTGAGGGTGTATAATGGAAGGAATTTTAAGGCTGCTGGGGATAGAGGTTAGGCTTGGCCACTGACACTATTTTGGCCCACAATCGACCTACAAGGGTGTATGATGAATGGCATTTAAAGGCCCTTGGGAGTAGAATTTAGGCTCGGTCAACATCCATTTGGATGTACATCGTTCTCTATTGAAAGGTCTGAGCTCGGGGGAGACAATAGTGTTGAATTGTAATGTTCCCAAAAGTGACATGAATGCAAACCCTTAAAGTGACATGCATGCAAACCCTAAAGGTGACATGCAAACCCTAAAAGTGACATGCATGACATCTAAGCATTAGTTAATGATGCATGCACCCAATTAAGTCTCCTTGCACATGCATGCAAGTCAATTGCAAATTATAAGTTAAAGTGACCTAATTAGGTCAAAAGTTAGGGTTTTCATAGTTGGAAGTTATAAAAGAAAGATAAAGTGAATGGAGACTTTACTTTTGGATTATTATTATTTTGGAGCTCTTAAGAAGCATACAACGTGCAGCCACAACAGTTGGGGTTAGAGACGACGTCTTCAGTAACGGGATTTTGGCAGTGAGACATCTGCCCTAGTCTCCTTCAGAATAAACCATCCAGGTTTGTCACTATATCTATTGCATTCATCATTATTCAGTATTCCAGTATAAGTTCGAACGTTATTACAGATTCATCTGTACAACTAGGGACATTTAGATGGGAAACCCTAGTCATTCACCAGGACTCTGGATCACCATATTTCTTCTGCATGCAGCCTGCATCCTCACTTTTAGGATCACTCTACTGCATTGGGTGATTATCAGCTATTAGATTGTCCATCCGGGGCAGCTAGCATCAGTTTACAGGTTTGTGGGGGCGTGAGTAGCAGACTGGGAGATCAATTCACTCGGGCCTCTGGAGAGGTCAAAACTCTTGCATGCTTTGACCATCCTCTTCGGCACGGGCACACCTTCCAACTGAAACTAACCATCCCTTCAACAAAAACATCACACTTGTTTGATTCAGCCATTCGGGGTATTGCAGCAGAAAACAAGGTCATTTCTTCATCAGCTCAGCTCATCTTGCATGCGTATTCTCTCTGGAGCATATTCCGCCAGCATATCAGCAGTAAGTGTTCATTCTATCCTGCAAACCCTAACCCTAATTTCAGCTATAAAATAGGGAAATTTTGCATGGCAGTTTGCATGCCTGGTTGTTTCAGTAAATTTACATAGAAATAGATAATATCGGGATTTGGGATATTACAATGGTATCAGAGCATGATTTTTTCCAGCTGTGGGCACATAGCAATTGAATAAAAGTTCATGTTGATGCATGCGTGTACATGCAAATGCATGTTAGTAATGTTGGTGAAGTGCATGTCAGAACAAAGGTTTTTCTTTGCTAGGTTGTGAGAACATGAAGACAATGAGAAGGATCTTGACTGGAAATTGGAAGAGGTTAGAAATACTTCAACACTTCCCTCGATATCAGGAGTATCTAACCTTGGGTGATGAGGTATATGCAACATTTTCCTTTCAATATTATTACACCATCAAGTTCAGGAGCCAGCCCAAGGATTTGGATGAGGATCTCCTTAAAGGCATATTTGGGGGAGGGAAGAAAGATGAGCATGAAGTAGAGGTTGTTGGTGAGATTCATTGGGATTTAACAGTACATCATGATGATGTGCATGAGGAGATAGCATTAGAGCCATCCTGTGAGTCTAGCAACACAAACACATTCGTTAGTCAGATTGTGGACAAGCTGTGTGATGAGTTGGAGTTGGTACACTCTTCATAACCTACAGCAAGAGTCGAGACAGTTATGACAGGCGGAATACATGAGGTGCAAGGAAATGAGCATAGTAGTTGAGACAATGAGCCACACATGGAGGTTAGGGAGAGTTTATACATGCATGAGATATAGATTCTAGATGATAGTCACCGGAAGAAGATTGAACGTGTTCAAGAAAGAATTCTAGCAATGAAAGAGAGGACCAAGATACTCCGAGACACCATAGTACAAGGTGTTGAGCTTACTGTTCTTCGAGTTGTATGTACTGAGTCAGCGATCAGGCTTTCTAGTATTGAAGAGCAGTTATATTTCTTGATGGGGAAACAAAAGAAACATACTATTGCATTTCAAAGCAGCCCTCTTCAGGAGTACATAGACAAGGCTTGTGGTAGCTTGAGTCCACATTTCCATAATGGCAGATGGTTTTTACAGGTTGGCCAGGATCGAGAAAATGACCCGCAGCATATGAGCATTCCAGTTGAAATTAGAAGGGTAGAATGTCAAATTGGTAGGATTATTCCTTGTGATGGTGCTTATGGACAAGTTACTTTTTGGGGGTTGGATTGGAGAGAGATTAAGAGTTGGTGTCCTATTGAGTGGGCGATTCTTGGGAAGACATTCCTAGACAAGGGTATAGTCCCACAAGAGCCTTCAAATATTTGGGATGAAATATGCGCAAGTTTGCATTGGGATCCAAGTGGAAGAACTTATGAGGGATGGATATAGTGTTTACTGATGGTGTTACTTGGGAGTCTACATGATGCTCCTTGTATCGATAATACACAGGGTAGTGATGGATGCATTTTGACCTCTGCAATTCTCAGATTGATTTGGGACCCTGGGATTACAGTGACTGACAGTTTAGTGATTGCTAGAGGGTGCTTTTAGGAGGTCTCTGTTGATGGTACCATACAGTGCAGTGTTTTGAGTAGAGGGTGCTACAAATATCCTAGGATAATTTGGGACCCTAGGATCATCCTTGGATTCATTTGGTTTAGTTGATTGATTGTGAATTTGCGTTGGCATTGCTTGAAGACAAGCAATCTTTGGCGAGGGAGGACTGTAATGTTCCCAAAAGTGACATGCATGCAAACCCTAAAAGTGAGATGCATGAAAACCCTAAAAGTGACATGCATGCAAACCTTAAAAGTGACATGCAAACCCTAAAAGTGACATGCATGACATCTAAGAATTATTTAATGATGCATGCACACAATTAAGTCTCCATGCGCATGCATGCAAGTCAACTACAAATTAGAAGTTAAAGTGACCTACTTAGGTCAAAAGTTAGGGTTTTCATAGTTGAAAGTTATAAAAGAAAGATAAAGTGAATGGATACTTTAATTTTGGATTATTATTATTTTGGAGCTCTTGAGAAGCAGCACGGTGTGCGGCCACAACAGTTGGGGTTGGAGACGGTGTCTTTAGCTAATGGGATTTTGGCAGTGAGACATCTACCCTAGTCTCCTTTGGGATAAACCATATAGGTTTGTCACCATATCTATTGCATTCATCATTATTTAGTATTAATGTATAAGTCCGAAGGTTATTGTAGATTCATCCATATAGCTGGGGGCATTAGCTAGGAAACCCTAGTCATTCACCAGGACTCTGGATCACCATATTTCTTCCGCATGCAGCTTTCATCCTCATTGATAGGATCACTCTACTGCATTGGGTGATTATCAGCTATTAGATTGTCCATCCGGGGCAGCTAGCATTAGTTTACAGGGTTGTGGGGGCGTGAGCAGCAGACTAAGAGATCAATTCGCTAGGGCCTCTGGAGAGGTCAAAACTCTTGCATGCTTTGGCCATCCTCTTCGGCACGGGCACACCTTCCTTCTGACTTATTTCCAACTGAAACTAACCATCCCTTCAGCAAAAATGTCACACTTGTTTGATTTATCCATCTAGGGTATTGTAGCAGAAAACAAGGTCATTTCTTCATTAGCTCAGCTCATCTTGCATGCATATTCTCTCTGGAGCATATTCTGTCAGATTCTTAGTGGTAAGTGTTCATTCTATCCTCCAAACCCTAACCCTAATTTTAGCTATAAAATAGGGAAATTTTGCATGGCAGTTTGCATGCCCGACTGTTTCAGTAAATTTGCATAGAAATACAAAATATCAGGATTTGGGATATTACATGTATTGTCTATAGTTGGGAGGTGATAGATCATCACCGTGGTTAAATGAGCTCCACACCCAATTTGTTTATGTGCTTTGTCTTTCTTCTAGTGTTCTTGGTTGTACAATTGCCAATTTCTAACATGGTATCAAAGCAGTTCTAGAAGCCATTATCGAAAGCTAGGGCTTGACATTCTGAGGCCTCCCCTCACTAATCCAGGGGAAAAAGTGACTTGGAAACTTCGCCCAAGGGAAGGCACATCTATTGATGAAGGAAAAATCCAGTTATGAGAAATTTGATTTTTGACCCAATTTTGGTCCATAGTTTTGGCTCGTTCTTATCTCCTCTCAACTCGCCTTAATAAGGCACATTGGCCTTTGGATTCAGTTTCACAAGATTGAAAAATTCATTTTTGACCTATCTCCTACTAGGGTTTCTATTTCAAATCTGTAAGTAAGATGATTGGAATGAAGGTTGAAGATCATCTTGATGGAGCCACAAAATTCATCTCTTGGAAGTCTAGAGTTCTCATCTTGGAAGAAAATGATCTCTTAAATCTTGTCAATGAGAATGTTCTAGAACCAGACGCTAAAGAAGACAAGTCTCTTGGAGGAAGAGTGATGCCAAAGCAAGAAGAATCTTGGTATACTCAGTCAAGGATAATTTATTTCCTAAAATATCGCAAAAGCATATGACTAGGAAGATGTTCAAAACCCTAAAGGAATGATGACTGTTAATGGCCAATCCTATCTTATATGGGCGACGACATTCAAATGCCGTTCATTCTACTCCCAGTGGCCTTTAAATGTCATTCATCATACACTCTTGTAGGTCGATTGCGGGCCACAATAGTGTCAATGGCTAAGCCTAACTTCTATCCCCAGTGGCCTTAAAATGCCTTCCATTATACACCCTCAGTGGTCAGTGGTGGAACTCCATAGTGTTAGTGGGTGCCCACTAACACCTTGGTGGTCATCCATGGACCACTGAGGGTGTATAATGGAAGGAATTTTAAGGCCGCCAGGGATAGAAGTCAGGCTTGGCAGTTGACACTATTGTGGCCCACAATCGACCTACAAGGGTGTATGATGAATGACATTTAAAGGCCATTGGGAGTAGAATTTTGGCTTGGTCAACATCCATTTGGATGTAAATCATTCTCTATTGAAAGGTGTGAGATCAGGGGAGACAATAGTGTTGTATTTTCTATGGTTGGGAGGTGATAGATCATCACCGTGGTTAAACAAGCTCCACACCCAGTTTGTTTATGTGCTATGTCTTTCTTCTAGTGATCTTGGTTTTACAACTGCCAATTTTTAACATGGTACCCAAGCAGTTCTAGAAGCCATTGTCTAAATATAGGGCTTGACATTCTGAGCCCTTCCCTCACCAATCTAGGAAAAAAGTGACTTGGAAACTTCCCCCAAGAGAAGTCGCATCTATTGATGAAGGAAAAATTCAGTTCTAAGAAGTTTCATTTTTGACCCAATTTTTGGTCCATAGTTTTGCCTCAAACTTATCTCCTCTCAACTCGCCTTGATAAGGCACATTAACCTTTAGATTCAGTTTCACAAGATTCCAAACTTCACTTTTGACCTAGCTACTACTAGGGTTTCTAGTTCAAATCTGCAGGCAAGATGATTGGAATGAAGGTTGAAGATCATCTTCATGGACCCACAAACTTCATCTCTTGGAAGTTTAGAGTTCTCATCTTGGAAGAAAATTATCTCTTAAAATATTGTAAATTATAAGGTTCTAGAATCATATGCTAAAGAAGACAAGTCTCATTATAGGAAGAGTGATGCCAGAGCAAGGAGAATCTTGGTAGACACAATCAGGGATCATTTGGTTCCTCAAATCTCGCAAAAGAAGACGACAAGGAAGATGTTGAAAACCCTAAAGGAATGATGATTGTTAATGGCTAATCTTAACTTGTATGGGAGATGACGTTCAAATGTCGTTCATTATACACCCTCAGTGGTCGGTGGTGGACCACCACAGTGTTAGTGGGAGCCCACTAACACCTTGGTGGTCCACCATCGACCACTGAGGGTGTATAATGGAAGGCATTTTAAGGCCGCTGGGGATAGAGGTCAGGATTGGCCACTGACACTAGTGTGGCCCACAATAGACCTACAAGGGTGTATGATGAATGACATTTAAATGCCATTCAGATTAGAATTTAGGATCAGTCAACATCCATTTGGATGTACATCGTTCTCTATTGAAAGGTATGAGCTTGACTGAGACAATAGTGTTGTATTGTATATGGTTGGGAGGTGATAGATCATCGCCGTGGTTAAGCGAGCTCCACATCAAGTTTGTTTATGTGTTTTGTCTTTCTTCTAGTGATCTTGGCTTTACAACTGCCAATTTCTAACATGTTATCAAAGTAGTTCTAGAAGCCATTGTCGAAAGCTAGGGCTTGACATTCTGAGGCCTCCCCTCACCAATCTTGGAGAAAAAATGACATGGAAACTTCTCCCAAGGGAAGGTGCATCTGTTGATGAAGGAAAAATCCAGTTCTAAGAAGTTTCCTTTTTGACCCAATTTCGGTCCATAGTTTTCACTCGATCTTATCTCTACTCAACTTGCCTTGAGAAGGAACATAAAACTTTGGATTCAGTTTGACAAGATTCCAAACTTCATTTTTGACCTAGCTCCTACTAGGGTTTCTAGTTCAAATATGCAGGCAAGATGATTGGAATGAAGGTTGAAGACCATATTGTTGGAGCCACAAACTTCATCTCTTGGAAGTCTAGAGTTCTCATCTTGGAAGAAAATGATCTCTTAATACTTGTCAATGAGAACGTTACAGAACTAGATACTGAAGAAGACAAGTCTCATTGGAGGGAGAGTGATGCCAGACTAAGAAGAATCTTGGTAGACTCAGTCGGGGATCATTTGGTTCCTCCAATCTCACAAAATAAGATGACTAGGAAGATGTTTAAAACCCTAAAGTAATGATGATTGTTAATTTCCAAGCCTGACTTGTATGGGAAGCGACGTTCAAATGCCGTTCATTATACACCCTCAGTGGTCGGTGGTGGACCACCACACTATAAGTGGGCACCCAGTAACACCTTGGTGGTCCACCACTGACCACTGAGGGTGTATAATGGAAGGCATTTTAAGTCCATCGAGGATAAAAGTCAGGCTTGGCCACTGACACTATTATGGCCCACAACCGACCTACAAGGGTGTAGGACAAATGGAATTTAAATGCCACCTAGAGTAGAATTTAGGCTCGGTCAACATCCATTTGGATGTACATCGTTCTCTATTGAAAGGTCTCAGCTCGAGGTAGACGATAGATCATCTCTGTATTGTCTATGGTTGGGAGGTGATGGATCATCATTGTGGTTAAACAAGCTCCACAACTAGTTTGTTTATGTGCTCTGTCTTTCTTCTAGTGATCTTGGTTTTACAACTACCAATTTTTAACATGGTATGAAATTAGTTCTAGAAGCCATTATCAAAATATAGAGCTTGAAATTATAAGGCCTCCCCTCCCCAAGGGAAGACGCATCTATTGATGAAGGAAAAATCCAGTTCTGAGAAGTTTCATTTTTGACCCAATTTCAGCCCATAGTTTTGGATCAATCTTATCTTCTGTCAACTCTTGTTGATAAGGCACATTAACCTTTGGATTCAGTTTGACAAGATTCCAAACTTCTTTTTTAACCTAGCTCCTACTAGGGTTTCTTGTTTAAATCTGTAGGCAAGATGATCGACATGAAGGTTGAAGATCATCTTGATGGAGCCACAAACTTCATCTCTTGGAAGTCTAGATTTCTCATCTTGGAAGAAAATGATCTCTTAAAGCTTGTCAATGAGAAGGTTCCAAAACTAGACGCTGAAGAAGATAAGTCTCATTGGAGGAAGAGTGATGCCAGAGTAAGAAGAATCTTGGTAGACTCAGTCTGGGATCATTTGGTTCCTCAAATATTGCAAAAGGAGATGACTAGGAAGATGTTCAAAACTATAAAGGAATGATGATTGTTAATGGCCAAGATTGATTTGTATGGCCGATGACGTTCAAATATCGTTCATTATACACCCTCAGTGGTCGGTGGTCGACCACCAAAGTGTTAGTGGGCCCCCACTAACACCTAGGTGGTCCACCACCGACCAGTGAGGGTGTATAATGGAAGGAATTTTAAGGCCATCGAGGATAGAAGTCAGGCTGGGCCGCTAACACTATTGTGGCCCACAATCGACCTACAAGGGTGTATTATGAATGGCATTTGAAGGCCATTGGCAGTATAATTTAGGCTCGATCAACATCCATTTGGATGTACATCATTCTCTATTGATAGGTCTGAGCTCGGGGAAGACAATAGTGTTGTATTATTTATGGTTGGGAGGTGATAGATCATCATCGTGGTTAAATGATCTCCACACCTAGTTTGTTTATGTGCTCTACCTTTCTTCTAGTGGTCCTGCTTTTACAACTGCCAATTTATAACATGGTATCGAAGCAGTTCTAGAAGCCATTGTCGAAATATAGGGCTTGATATTCTGAGGCCTCCCCTCACCAATCCAGGAGAAAAATTGACTTAGAAACTTCAGCCTCCCCTCATTAATCTAGGAGAAAAAGTGACTTGGAAACTTTGCCCAAGGGAAGGCACATCTATTGATGAAGGAAAAATCTAGTTCTGAGAAGTTTCATTTTTGACCCAATTTTGGTCCATAGTTTTGGCTCAACCTTACCTCCTCTCAACTCGCCTTGATAAGGCATATTAACCTTTGGATTCATTTTCAAAAGATTCCAAACTTCATTTTTGAACTATCTCCTACTAGGGTTTCTAGTTCAATTCTGCAGGCAAAATGATTGGAATGAAGGTTGAAGATCATCTTGATGGAGCCACAAACTTCATATCTTGGAAGTCTAGAGTTCTCATCTTGGAAGAAAATGACCTCTTAAATCTTGTCAATGAGAAGGTTCCAGAACCAGGTGCTGAAGAAGACAAGTACCATTGGAGAAAGAGTGATGCCAGAGCAAGAAGAATCTTGGTAGACTCAGTCAGGGATCATTTGGTTCCTCAAATCTCGCAAAAGAAGATGACTAGAAAGATGTTCAAAACCCTAAAGGATTGATGATTTTTAATGGCCAAGCCCGACTTTTATGGGTGACGACGTTCAAATGCCATTCATTATACACCCTTAGTGGTCGATGGTGGACCACCACAGTGTTAGTGGGCGCCCACCAAAACCTTGGTTGTCCACCACCGACCACTAAGGGTGTATAATGGAAGGCATTTTAAGGCTGTCGGGGATAGACTTTAGGCTTGGCCACTGACACTATTGTGTCCCACAATTGACCTACAAGGGTGTATGATGAATGGCATTTAAAGGCCATTGGGAGTAGAATTTAGGCTCGGTCAACATCCATTTGGATGTACATCATTCTCTATTGAAATGTTTGAGCTCGAGAGGTTATAGATTATAACTGTGGTTAAACGAGCTCCACACCCAATTTGTTTATGTGCTTTGTCTTTCTTCTAGTGATCTTTTTTGTACAACTACCAATTTCTAACATGGTATGAAAGCAGTTCTAGAAGCCATTATCGAAATCTAGGGCTTGACATTTGGAGTCCTCCCCTCACTAATCTAGGAGAAAAAGTGACTTGGAAACTTTGCCCAAGGGAAGGCACATCTATTCATGAGGGAAATATCCAGTTCTGAGAATTTTCATTTTTGACCCAATTTCGGTCCATAGTTTTGGCTCGATCTTATCTCCTCTCAACTCGCCTTGATAAGGAACATTGACCTTTGGATTCAGTTTCACAAGATTCCAAACTTCATTTTTGACCTAGCTCTGTAAAAAACATAAAATAATAATAAAATAATTAATAATAAACATAATTAACTATAAGATTGAAAGGACATGACCCTTCAAGTCACAATTCCCAAGCCATATTTAATAGGCGGGTCATCAAACATTGTAATCATATTATCTATTATCTTATCTTACCTTTTATCCTATTATCAATTTATACTATCTTATGGCTCATTTGATTTACCAAGTTTTTTGGTGAATATATTTGTATGAGCAAATAATTATCCGCTTCAATCTCCTACTACGGTTGCTAGTTCAAATCTGCAGGAAAGATGATTTGAATGAAGGTTGAAAATCATCTTAATGGAGCCACAAACTTAATCTCTTGGAAGTCTAGATTTCTCATCTTGGAGGAAAATGATCTCTTAAAGCTTTTCAATGATAAGGTTCCAGAACCAAAAACTGAAGAAGACAAGTCTCATTGGAGGAAGAGTGATGCTAGAGGAAGAAGAATCTTGGTAGGCTCAGTTAGGGATCGTTTGGTTCCTCAAATCTTGCAAAAGAAGATGACTATGAATATTCTCAAAATCCTAAAGGAATGATGATTGTTAATGGCCAAGCCTGACTTGTATGGGCGACGACGTCAAATGCCTTTCATTATACACCCTTAGTAGTTGGTGGTGGACAACCAGAGTGTCAGTGGGTGCCCACTAACACCTTGGTGGTCGACCACCAACCTTTGAGGGTGTACAATGGAAGGAATTTAAAGGCCATTGGGAATAAAAGTCAGGCTTGGCCACTAACACTATTGTGGCCCACAATCGACCTACAAGGGTGTATGATGAATGGAATTTAAAGGCCACTGAGAGTAGAATTTAGGCTCGGTCAACATCCATTTGGATGTACATCGTTCTCTATTGAAAGGTTTGAGCTCACGGGAAATAATAGTGTTCTATTTTCTATGGTTGGGAGGTGATAGATCATCAATGTGGTTAAATGAGCTCCACACCCAGTTTGTTTATGTGCTCCGTCTCTCTCCTAGTGATCTTGGTTTTAAAACTATCAATTTTTAACATGGTATGAAAGCAGTTCTAGAAGCCATTGTTGAAAGATAGGGGTTGAAATTTTGATGCCTCCCCTCAATGATATAGGAGAAAAAGTGACTTGGAAACTTCACCCAAGGGAAGGCACATCTATTGATGAAGGAAAAGTATAGTTCTGAGACGTTTCATTTTTTACCCAATTTCGGTCCATAGTTTTGGCTCGATCTTATCTCCTCTCAACTCGCCTTGATAAGGCACATTAACCTTTGGATTCAGTTTCACAAGATTCCAAACTTCATTTTTGACCTAGCTTCTACTAGGGGTTCTAGTTCAAATCTACAATCAAGATGATTGGAATGAAGGTCGAAGATCATGTTGTTGGAGCCAATAAACTTGATCTCTTGGAAGTCTAGAGTTCTGATCTTGGAAGAAAATGATCTCTTAAAGCTTTTCAGTGAGAAGGTTCCAGAACCAGACACTGAAGAAGACAAGTCTCATTGGAGGAAGAGTGATGCCAGAGCAAGAAGAATCTTGGTAGACTCAGTCAAGGATCATTTGGTTCTTCAAATCTCGCAAAAGAAGATAACTAGGAAGATGTTCAAAACCATAAAGGAATGATGATTGTTAATAGCCAAGTCTGACTTGTATGGACGACGCCGTCCAAATACTGTTCATTATACAGTTGTTGCAGCTGCAACAACTCTCCCCAAATTTCTTAAATTTTGGACCCCTCCTCATGATTTAGCATTGTTTTATAATCAATTGGATCCTTTGAATTTTGGTCATGTTTGATTCTGGATGATTCTATAGATTAACTCTCACTGGGTTTTCAATTTTTTATTGTGATGAAAATTATTGAGGGTCACAGTTTTGAGTTTGCTTGCTGGTCGATCGGATTAAGTTTCTTTGTTTTTGGGTCGCCGTTGCGGAGGGTCGCCGGTTTTTATCTGTTGTTGAGCTTTGAAGAGCTATCCGAAACACTTTAATCGTTGTTTACATCGGGCGTTGAAACTATGTTAGTTCGGATACTTTTGTCCTTTTCCTTTCGGCCGTTGCGGCTCCCAAACCGGTTTAGCGTCCAAAGTCCAATTCATTCCGACTGCCGATGCATGTTGACTTTGGTTTTTATTTCCGCCGTTGCAGCTGGGAAAGTATTTTGGCTTCCGATGTAATGTCTTCCGAATTTCGATCGAGCTCTTCCCTCCCGCGTTTCAGATGTCTCTAGCTCTTGTCTCTTCCGCTGTTGCGGCTCTCAAAGTCATTTAGCTCCCGAAGTGTAAAGTCGTTCGACTCCCAGTTAAGCCTCTCCCGCCCACGTTTCGCGTGACTTTAGCCCGTGTCTCTTCCACTGTTGTGGCTAGGAAATCCTTTTCGCATCCAATGCCAAAGCCTTCTGACTGTCGATTTATAATTTTCCCGCCCAAGGGATGCACCTGGCTGTTTTCTTGTGGATTGGCCATTTCATGTGTTTAATTTTAATATTTAAAACACACGAATGATACACGGTAATTGATTGTAGGTATAATTCAATGGACTATTGGGGCGACTAGGTGTCAAGGCATGGCTTGATCAAATCGAAACCGGCAAGGTCGAAAGGAAGACAAAGCGAAAGAAGATATAGAGTCGAAAGCAACAAAAACACATATCTGAAAGGTCCAGCAGTTACTCAATTAATCATGAATAGGCAAAGAAAAATGGAGAAAGGGATATGAAACGCTGAGGAGACGGAAAGGTCATGCATTGGGGGGAAACCCAAACGATTTACTATTTTGTTTAAATACTGGAAAGTTAGAGGTTACAGGGAATTTTTCCCTCAAAAAATTTGTAAACCATTTTGCTTGTAAGAGGAACTATTTCGTTTTACAATCAGAAACTGCAACTTTTTCCTGCTGGAGAAAGTGAAATGTGGAATGTATCAATGTGATTAAATGAACAATGTTGAAGGGGAACTATTTCATTTTCAACTGTTTTTCATTAATTGTGAGAGTGTTTGACTTCCTGAACCTATGTTCTTGTTGAATGTTCTTCAGTATATTTTGTGATGTTTTCCACTGTGAGTAATAAGGGTTGTTCAGAAAACGATTGGCTATCTAGTTGTTTAAATATCTGTAATTGTTCATGTGTCTTGAAAGAAGTATCAACTATCTGTAACTCTTCATAATGCATGTACAAAATGTATTAGTCACCAATAAATGATAATTCTGCTCCCTAGGGATAGTTTAGATAGTTAGTTTATTTTCTTATTATATGTGATTCAGATGCTTGTGAGCCTTAAGATGCGAGGTAAGAACCTGCGCATCACATTGTGACTGCTCCTTGCATTTTTATCACCCTGCATTGTTAATTAGGCACTTGCATTTCATAATTTAAGTCAAAAATACAAAAACTCGGTGGATCGGGCCGTAACCGGTAAAGACTTTGTTTTGTACTTGACCTACGATAGTCAGACCGTAAACCGGATGGATTCCCTATACCAAACAGTCAACAGGCTATGTGGGAACGTTGATTGGGGAGAATCCCTTACTGTGGCTGCGTGCGAATTTCCAGGCCTCAATAGTTTCGGCGCTAGAAGGAGGGCCGACAGTGCATGGCTAGCCGAGGAAACCCATTTTCCTGATATTATTCCACCGGTAACAGTTTTGAAAGCAGTGGGTTTCATAATCCAATTCCGGAAGAAAGAGAACATATATATTATATTGGCAACGAAATTGTTAATGATCTGAGAAGGCATACTAGGGCATACGTAAAGAAGATTGGAGGATTTCCAGTCATCCCTGAATTTCCCAGAAGAGAGTATAAAAAGAAAGATCGTCCTATAGCGAAAGACTCAGTGTTGGTTGGAGACTGGGAAGAGCTTGTAGAAACAGCCTTACAAGAAGTGGTACTACCTTTGAACCAAGAAGGCCCAGGTACCCCTTACAGTTATCCTGCTCACACTCATGTTGGTTCACCCCCTCACTCTCCACCCCAACTCATGGCCGGCGTAAACGCCAATCAACCGCCCAACCCACCGAATCCACCACCCGCATGGAAAGCCAGATCGACGTTAAACCTGACACCTCCATTACATGACCTACCTCAAGCCTTTGACAAGATGTTGCCCAAGTTCGACCCAAATGAGAAAATTCTAGTAGATGATCATCTACAAAGTTTTTACTTGGCAATTGAAGGATTAAGGGCCAGAGAGTATGAAGATGTAGTCTGCAGACTATTCCCGTACACCCTCAAAGGAGCCACAGCATCATGGTACTTTGGGTTGCCTGCTAACTCTATCCCTGATTGGGATACCTTTGAAAGAATTTTCAGGAGGAAGTATGCAACTCAGAAAACTCATGCAGCCCTCATGAAGGGTTGTGCGCGTTGAAGAAAGAAAGAAAAGAAAAGGTGCACAGTTTCACACAAAGTTTTGCAGCATATCTCAAGAATTTATGTGAAACAGATAAGCCTTCGGACAAGGTACTGATTGAGTATTATACTTCAGCTTTAGGCCCTAATTTGGCCATGTTTGCTAAAGGTAGGGCCAAGCCTACTTTGACGGAAACATATGAAGAGGCAGAAGTGGTGGAAGCTGAAAGAGAAAGTATTGAAGATTATCCAGAACAGTCAGGAGAGAAAGGTGTAGGAAGAAAATCCTTATTGTTTACCAAGCCTAAGGAAGAAAATTCGTCAGATCTTGAAAATATGACCAAAATGATGCAGAAACTTTCCAACAAAATCATAGACTTGGAGAAAGAGAAGGAAACACAAAAGTTTTATAAGCCATATTATAAGAAAAGAGAAGATAAGGATCATTCTCAACCTCCTCCGCATAATACAGCATCTATGAATCTGACAGAGGTAGGAATGGTCAATTTCTGCACTTTCCACCAACAGCCACATTCGAAAAAGAATTGTCCTCAATGGATAAACTCTATGACATTGGTCATGAATCAACTGCTAGATTCTAGATTAACAGAAGAGGGAGATGAAGAAAGAAAAGAGAATTCTTCTTCTACTTCCACTAAAGAACAGGAAGAGGAAACCATGGCCTTGTGGAATGATGTCTTGTTATTTGATGCTGAAGAGAAGAAGACTCAGGGGTACAAGGATGTCATGGAATCCAATGTAACAACAAGGAGCCAAGGGACAGTCAGAGAAGACAGTCTTATACTCCCAAAGATTAAGAGGCTGCAGAGAAATGTTAAGAAGAAATTTCAAAATAAATCCTTAGCTGATAAAATTCCAGAATTCACTATTACCAGCCAAAATCCTAGACAAAATGATACAATGGCCAAGCCAAGTGAAGATAAGGAGAATACTGATAAAACTCATCCCACTGAACAACAAATGGATTATGACATCGTGGAGGATTTAAAGAAGATAAAAGTGAATGTTCCACTTCTTGAGATGTGTAAAGTACCGCAGCAAAAAGAAAGACTATTGAGATCCCTTGAAGCATTAGATGAGAGGATGCCTGCTAACAGTCAACCGAAAGAAGAAGAATAAATTGGAGAAACCAGCAGTGGAGGTAAGTCCAAGAACAAGCATCCACCTTTCCTCCTTACTTTTGAAATATTTAACTACAATGTACATAATTGTTTGGTAGACTCAGGGGCAACTGTTAATGTCATGCCGATATCAGTCTGTAAAAAGATTAATGGGAAGCCTAAGCCATCCACGTGGAGGGTTGTGCAGTTGGACAGGACAGATGTAAAAGTAATTGGTGAAATGGAAGATGTCCTAGTCCGTCTGGCATCCAATGACAAAGTATGCCAAGTTATTAACATCGTGGTGGCTGATATACCAGACGCTTACGGTCTTGTCCTGAGTAGAGATTGGTCGGCCAAATTAAATGGATATTTCGCCTCAGATTGCTCGCATCTGTGGTTTCCATACAAGGGAAGTCCGAACCAGATTAAGATTTTAAGGGAACCTCACATGAAGTACAATGTGACTCAACTGGAGGAGAAGAATGTACCAATGGATTCTGTCTTGGGAAACTATTTTATTGAATTGGAACCTGGAAATTACCAAGCAAAAGAATCCAGCAAAACATCTGACACTCAACCTGAGCTCCTTCGATTTTCACAGGCTGATGAGATTGACTGTAACATAGTAAATTTAGCTATAGGAATAGATTCTCCTTCAGTAGTTAGTGATTTTTGGAATTTTTTTTTTGATGGATCTAAGACATTAGAGGGGTCAGGGGTTGGCTGTGTCCTGATCGACCCCCAGAAGAATAAACATTTTCTCTCATGTAGATTAGAGTTTGAATGTACTAATAATACAGTTGAGTACGAAGCGCTGGTGTAGGGCTTAAAGAAAGCGATCGAATTAAAGGTAAGTAATTTAAAAGTTTTTGGAGATTCAGAAATAATTGTAAAGCAAATAAGAAATCAAATACATTGTGTTTCTCCTCACTTAAAGGCTTAACAAAATGAGGTATGGGACCTGCTTAAATGTTTTAATGCATTCAATATTATTTCAATTCCAAGACTAAAAAACGCAGCGGCTGATTTGTTAGCCACATCAGCCGCTAGGTTGGTACCCACTAATAATAGATGCTCTGTTGAACTACTTTTCAGGCCCTCTATACCTAATATGATTACGAACTTACGAGTGTTCGATGATGACTAGCAGATCATAGAATGTTTAACAAATGATGAGGTGTTTAAAGGAGCAATCATAGATGATGAAGAACATCAGGCTGAGATGAAGTATGACAATTTCATTCCTAAAGGAGTCAGAACATTAGAAAAAATGTTCGATTTAAATGAAAAGTTCAGAAGACCAGCCAACGTGAATACCCATAGCTCATCTCTACAGTTCGAGCTGATAAATTTAGGGACTGAGACGAATCCCAAATTTGTGAATCTCGGCAAATGTTGTTCACCAGCAGAAAAAGACAAATTCATCAGTCTATTTAAATAGTATAAAGATGTTTTTGCATGGACATACGAAGATTTGAAAACATACGACACTAGCATCATCAAGCATGTCGTCCCCATTAAAGCAGGCGTCAAGCCATATCAGCAACCGTTAAGAAAAATGCATCCAAAATTGGAACCGCTAATTCAAAGTGAAGTGAAGAAATTATTGGATGCTAGAATCATTTTCAAAGTCAGACACTCTGAGTGGGTATCAAATCTGGTACCAGTAAGGAAAAAGTCTGGAGAAATTAGAATCTGCGTGGATTTCAGGAACCTAAACCGTGCGTCAGACAAAGACAACTATCCTGTTCCACCCATGGAGAAACTGCTACAAATGGTTTCAGGTTCTGAACTGTTTTCATTATTAGACGGTTTCTCTGGCTACAATCAAGTATTGGTAGCTGAAGAAGACAGATTGAAGACAACGTTCAGAATCAAATGGGGAACCTTTTCCTACAGAAGAATGCCCTTTGGGCTGATAAATGTTGGAGCAACATTTCAGAGGGATATGGACATAGCTTTCTATGTATTGATTGGCCGAAGTGCTTTAGTGTACCTCGACGACATTACAATATTCTTGAAGAAAAGAGAAGATCACGCATTTCACTTAAAGCAAATTTTCGAACGCTGTCGAAAATATGGCATCTCCCTCAATCCTAAGAAGTGTGTGTTCGCTGTCACGGAAGGCAAGTTGTTGGGTCACATAGTTTCAAAGAAAGGAATTTATATAGATCCAGAAAGAATCAAGGCCATTGAACAAATCCCCTTGCCCCATAATAAAAGGGGGATGCAATCATTTATGGGAACTATAAATTTTGTTCGAATATTTGTGCCTGATTTCGCTCAAATTGTCAAGCCATTGCAGCAGATGGTGAAGCAAAATGCACAATTCAAATGGACTGAGATTGAAAAGAATGCTTTCAGCAAAATCAAGACTATTTTCACACATGCACCTTCCCTGAAAATCCCAGATTTCGATAAAGACTTTATTCTATACACCTTCGCATCCGATGATTCGCTAGCAGCTGTGCTTACGCAAAAGGAAGATGGGGGGGATGAATTCCCAATATCCTTCATGAGTACTGGTCTACAAGGGGCAGTGTTTAAGGCAGTGAAGCAATTCAGACCTTATATACTAAAAAATCGAACCAAGGTAATAGTCCCCTACCCAGCTGTAAGATCCCTTCTCATATAGAAAGAGTTAGGGGAAAGAAGGGGCAATTGGATAACAGCTCTTCAAGAGTACGACCTTGAATTCAAGCCAGCCTCTATAGTTAAAGGTCAAGGGTTTTTCAAATTGATGACTATAAGTGGGAACAATGAGGAACAAGCCTGGGAGGATGAGGCCGAATTACATGTAATGGATGTATGTCCTTTGTTTACAGCTCCCAAGTCTTGGTATAGAGACCTCGTACATTACTTGCAGGCAGGGCTGTTACCTGAACATTGGAATTCCAAGCAAAGAAGAGCGCTACGTCTTAAATCAGCATCTTATCAAATTGTGGAAGGAATATTATTTAGAAAGAATTATGACGGGGTTCTTCTCATATGCCTAGAAAAGGAAGATGTGAAGAAAGTAATGGCAGAGTTGCATGATGGGCCTGCTGGGGGACATTATTCAGGAGACACTACAGCCCACAAGATCCTCAGGGCAGGTTACTATTGGCCTACGCTTTTCAAATATGCACACGCACATGTCAGGAAATGTGATATTTGCCAAAGGTGTGGTGGGAGACAACCTAAAGCAGCAGCACCCCTAAATCCTGTGATGATCACAGAACCATTCGAGCAATGGGGGCTGGATATTATTGGAGAAATAAAACCAAATTCCTCTCTGTAGCACAAGTACATTCTCATCGCGACTGATTATTTCACTCGCTGGGTCGAAGTTATCCCGCTGCGCAAGATAAATGAAGATGAAGTCATCAGCTTCCTGCAAGATCATATCATGACCAGGTTTGGAGTTCCAGTTTCGTTAGTCTTTGACAATGCTACGTACTTCTCATCAATTAAATTAACCGCTTTTGCTCATGATAAAGGGATAAAATTGCATTATTCTGCTAACTACTATCCACAAGGAAATGGTCTGGCTGAGTCCTCTTACAAAAATATGATTAGAATTTTAAAGAAGACTGTAATAGAAAACCAGAGAAGTTGGCACTCAGCACTACCAAATGCCCTTTGGGCTGATAGAGTCACCCCCAAGTCTGCGATAAGAGTGTCACCATATACCTTGGTCTACGGTAAAGAAGCCATTCTCCCCCCCAACATCATGTTACTGTCTTCCATTATAGCTCAAGAGTCTAGTGGGTCGGAGAATGAAGTTTTACAGATGAGGATATGCAACCTTCTGAAAGCAAAAGAGGCTAGATCTAAAGCCAGGGAATGCTTTAAGAAACAACAGGAGTTAGTAAAGAGATGGTTCGACAAACATAAAGCTGGAACAAAATACTTTGAAGTAGAAGACTTAGTCCTCAAATGGGATCACCCACATGATGAGAAAGGAAAGCATACCAAATTCCATCAGTTATGGGTAGGCCCTTATCAGATTGCAGCAAAGCTTGGCCATTCTACTTACAAGTTGCAGGATCTACAGCGGTGGGAAGAGAACTTACCAATGAATGGTTTGGTTCTCAAGCCTTATTTTTCTTGAGTTTCTTTGAATTCTTTTGTCTTGTATATAAATAAGTTGTTTAGCTATCTTTTGAGTCATGTTTTCTAGTTTGTTTTAAATTTGATTTTTCTTGGTTTCAATAAAGGGAATAAACCCGGTTGCATGGAGAACATTAAAATGTTTGGGAATGATAAACATTCTTGGGTTTCAGACTATGTGTTGCTAAAAGAACTTCTTCCAGTTTAGCAGTTTTCTCGAATAAGTTCTGTGTGCATTGAAGTCATGCTTAAACCCTGTGAAATAAACTAGATTCAGAGAGTCTGGAGTACTATGTTGAGGCTCCATCCACGTCACATTTAAAATGTCCTAAGGGGAGATAGCAAAGGATCCACAGAAAGGAGCAGGGTGAACAGTATATTAAATATAAATGATCCCATGCCAAGAAACGAATGCCAAAAGGCAAATAAGAGTAAAAAAACTCCTATGAAAAGAATTATACATCAAAGAAAATGCTGAATCATAAGTACTAAATTGCTGAAAGATCCTCTCCGTCCGTGAGCTTAAACTTGAAATACACCACTCACACAAAAGTACACTATGGGATAGAGGATCCTGAATTAAAATTGAGTAAGAAAGGCATGTAGGAGGACTCATATGAAAAGGGACAAAAGTCCAAAAGCACAAAAAAGTGCTGAAATGGCATGGGAATGAGAAACAAATGAATATTTCTGTTTACCATATGCTATGATCCTGTGGTGTCCAAGCTATCAGCTACTTGAAGGCAGAAGTAATAATGAAACTCATCCTCTGGCCTCAACAAAGTTATCTGGACTTGAAAATCTTGGTTTCCACTCTCCCAAATTGGACTATCATCAATGATTAAGGGTACACACCTGTCATTTGAGAAATCTGGATAGCTGGAAGAATTCAATAGATGCATTTGCTATTAAACAGTATGTCACTCAAAGATGAATCTCCCAGAGATTTAGGTTCACCAGGTAATCGCCAATTGTTGCAGCTGCAACATTTTGGACCCCTCCTCATGATTTAGCATTGTTTTCTAATCGATTGGATCCTTTGAATTTTGGTCATGTTTGATTCTAGATGATTCTACAGATTAACTCTTGCTGGGTTTTCAATTTTTGATTGTGATGAAAATTGTTCAGGGTCGTAGTTTTGAGTTTGCTTACTGGTCGATTGGATTAAGTTTCTTTGTTTTTGGGTCGCCGTTGCGGAGGGTCGCCAGTTTTTGTCCGTTGTTGAGCTTTGAAGATCTGTCCGAAACACTTAAATCGTTGTTTACATCGGGCATCGAAACTATGTTAGTTCAGCTGCTTTTGTCCTTTTCCTTTCCACCGTTGCGGCTGCCAAACCGGTTTACCGTCCGTAGTCCAAATCGTTCTGACTGCCGATGCATGTTGACTTTGGTTTTTCTTTCCGCCGTTGCGGCTGGGAAATTATTTTGGCTTCCAATGTAATGTCTTTCGACTTCCAATCGAGATCTTCCCACCCTTGTTTCGGATGTCTCTAGCTCTTGTCTCTTCCGCTGTTGCAGCTCTCAAAGTCATTTAGCTCCCGAAGTGTAAAGTCGTCCGACTCCCGGTTAAGCCTCTCCCACCCACGTTTCACGTGACTTTAGCCCGTGTCTCTTCTGCTGTTGCGGCTAGGAAATCCTTTTCATGTTCGATGCCAAAGCCTTTCGACTGCCGATTTATAATTTTCCCGCCCAAGGGATGCACCTGGCCATTTTCTTGTGTATTGGCCGTTTCATGTGTTTAATTTTAATATTTAAAACGCCCTTCCAATGAATGATACACGGTAATTGATTGCAGGTATAATTCAATGGACTATTGGGGGGACTAGGTGTGTCAAGGCATGGCTTGATCAAATCAAAACTGGCAAGGTCAAAAGGAAGACAAAGCGAAAGAAGATACAGAGTCAAAAGCAACAAAAATGCAGATCTGAAAGGTCCAGCAGTTACTCAATTAATCATGAATAGGCAAAGAAAAATGGAGAGAGGGATACGAAACGATGAGGAGATGGAAAGGTCATGCGTTGGGGGGAAACCCAAACGATTTACTATTTTGTTTAAATATTGGAAAGTTAGAGGTTACAGGGACTTTTTTCCTCGAAAAATTTGTAAACCATTTTGCTTGTAAGAGGAAGTATTTCATTTTACAATCAGAAACTGCAACTTTTTCCTGCTGGAGAAAGCAAAATGTGGAATGTATCAATGTGATTAAATGAACATTGTTGAAGGAGAACTATTTCATTTTCAGCTGTGTTTCATTAACTGTGAGATTGTTTGACTTCCTGAACCTATGTTCTTGTTGAATGTTCTTCAGTATATTTTGTGATGTTTTCCACTGTGAGTAATAAGGGTTGTTCAGAAAACGATTGGCTATCTGGTTGTTTAAATATCTGTAATTGTTCATGTGTCTTGAAAGAAGTATCAGCTATCTATAACTCTTCATAATGCATGTACAAATTGTATTACTCACCAATAAATGATAATTCTGCTCCCTAGGGATAGTTTAGATAGTTAGTTTATTTTCTTGTTATATGTGATTCGGATGCTTGTGAGCCTTAAGACTCTTGGTAAGAACCTGTGCATCACATTGTGATTGCTCCTTACATTTTTATCACCTTGCATTGTTAATTAGGCACTTACATTTCATAATTTAATTCAAAAATACAAAAACTTGGTGGACCGGGCCGTAATCGGTAAAGAATTTGTTTTGTACTTGACCTACGGTAGCCGGACCGTAAACCAGACGGATTCCCTATACCAAATAGTCAACTGGCTAGTTGGGAATGTTGATTGAGGAGAATCCCTTACTGTTGCTGCCTGTGAATTTCCAGGCCTCAACAACACCCTTAGTGGTCGGTGGTGGACCACCACAGTGTTAGTGGGTGCCCACTAACACCTTGGTTGTCCACCACCGACCACTGAGGCTGAATAATGGAAGGCATTGTAAGGTCGTCAGGGATAGGAGTCAGTCTTGGCCATTGACACTATTGTGGCCCACAATCGACCTACAAGGGTGTACGATGAATGGAATTTAAAGGCCATTGGGAGTAGAATTTAGGCTCAGTCAACATCAATTTGGATGTACTGTTAGCTGGAATATTTCACCTCTGACAGACAGCAAGGTGTTCCACTGGTCTGAATGGTTCAGATCCAGAACAAATAGAGGACAGAGGTTGAAGAATCTCCCTAGACCCTATAGATATCTGGAATACAAGGCTTTGACAGTTCACCAGTGTACCTGCAAAAAGATCAACACGAAACAAATCAAAGCAACCAGAATATGATCTACTAATCTATGCTAGTGACTAAGGGATCTAGCAACATATATATGCGAAATCACAACAACAACACCATATGTGGGACAAAAATACTCTTGCATTAGAAATATGAAGAAGTTTACAACCAAGCCTTAGTGTTGACATGCATCTCCATGAAACCAGCTCTTCATCCCCAAAACCTCTAACTCTAGCTCTCTATGCTCTCTCCAAATGATCTTGGGCCAAGAATCAATCCAACAGCATAACAATACCTTCAATGTTCTCCCCTCAACCATGGCTATGAGCTCATATTTATAGGGCTTTAATGGATAGAGATGGTTGAGAAATTAGTGGGTGAGGTGGCCTCTAAGATCCTAGGATGAGGGATCTCGAGCTCAACCAACCCACAATAGTAGGGATAAGGGATATCTCGAGGCTTATCATCTAGAAGCCTCGAAAAGCTTCTCTTTTTCCCTTTTTAGCCAGGGTACAGCGCTTCTCCTTCTATGACAGAGCAGTTCTGGTAATAACTACCTATGGACCAAGGGCAATGGGTGGTGGCACCGCTTGTGGACAACCGATGAAAGGAGGTGCGAGTAGGGGTACCGCTCCTGGATAAAGGGGCATGCGTGGTGCTAGGAATTTGTATGACAGATTGATGAAAAACCATTTAGTTTCCACTCCAGAAGCTGGGATTCAGGGAAAGTAGGTATGTCAAATGTCTTATCACATGACGGTGACAGGATTTTGGTATAACAGGATGCCCCCCAAGGCATGAGTCTTAGAGGGATACGATAAATGAGAGCTTTGAGAACAAGTCATCGCCAAGAGATGAAAATATTGGCTTGATCGGAGTATGCAGTCAAGTAGGCATCTGTAGTGCATTAGTATGTTGGTTCGTAGACACAAGTAACCAAACTCATAGCTACAGAGCAATACAAGGCAGATCCATGAGTGGAATAAACAAGCATGGCTAATAGAATACAGTGTAGATCCATGTGATAGAGGACTCAAACTTGGACATAACTACCAGAAATACAACATAGATCTACGTCATACAGATGCAAATTTGAGCATAGCCATGACCATACAAATGTGGATCCATGTTAGATATACAAAACTCCATTGCAACCTAGGGAAAAATCAATGAGTGCTTTTAAACAAATGCCCAGGGTCTTCATCTCGTCTTCCACAAAGTATGATTCTATCCATGTGATTACAATGATCTAAAGTCAAACATGTTAGAAACCACTTGATTACCAGACAATGATGTGAACCATTAACAAGTGTGAGGGAGATCACCATTAATGTCAATGATTCCCAAGGTACCCTAGTACAATCTACTGAGTGTGAATAGATGTCCTGATGTTGAACACCTAGTGAATTCTATCGATCAAAGGTCAATGATGTGAACCTATGTCAAGAGAGAGATAATCTGTCATTAAGGCATCCAGATCTCAAGGTACTAAATATTGTTCCTAAGACTATTTCCCGGATGATGAGCTGA
This sequence comes from Pseudotsuga menziesii, assembly GCA_001517045.1. Classification (NCBI taxonomy): domain Eukaryota; kingdom Viridiplantae; phylum Streptophyta; class Pinopsida; order Pinales; family Pinaceae; genus Pseudotsuga; species Pseudotsuga menziesii. The sequence continues at coordinate 26,747 of LPNX010465241.1, read as the reverse complement.
TGTCTACGGGGATAGTCTCATTGAAGGAGGGCCATGATGAGTTCCACATCAACGACATGAAACTCAGAACATAGTTCTGGAATGATGCAAATGTAGTAACCATATGATTGACTCAAAGATACTGACACAAAGACTGTGTAGACTGCAGAGGTAAGACTTCTTCATATCCCCTTTGAACATTGGGCAGCATGACAAAATGACTTGGCAGCATGACTAGACAGAACAGATACACAATGCGACGGTGGACAATGCATTCTTTTGAAAGACTCAAAGGATTGGCATTACTCATGAAAGTGGATCATCACAGAGATTTGTTGAATACCCAACTGACCAACATGATTGTGTAGACAAGTGCCATGTTGAAAGGTAACGAGAAACAACTGCTATTATTTGCAAAATGATTCCCTTCCCATTTTCCCCATCATGATTGATGATTGCCTCTTTTCAGTTTTACGAGTTCAAAGAGGGTAAAAAACACTCAATATAGCTTGTCAGAAGAAAATTCCTGTCTCATATGTTTTATGAACCCAAGAGACTAGGGGTTCATTCCCAAAATGGGTCTCTCAAAGTTTAATTTAATGAGTCCACTAAAAGAAAACTCGGTATCGTTCATGTTTAGAGAGTCTAAACGAATACAGAAGAAAACTCCATGGGGGTCCTTTTTCGTATGATTTCGTCTCTAAGGCCCAAAAAAGTGTAAAATCATACCTTAGAGAACTCTTCAAGTCATGATTGGCTGGAGTGTTCCTTTCTCGTAAATAGTCCTATCCGAACCGAGAAAGAGATAACCTACCATCGGACGAATGACTCTTCAAATACTTTAACGAGCGTGAAGAAGACAAGATCACTCGACAATCTTTTCGTATTTAGGGAGCCTAAAAAGGGTTTAAAGAGAACTCCATGAGGTTCCTTTACGCAACATAATGTTTTACGAGCCTAGAAAGAATTGGAAACGGACACGACGACTTTTTCGTGTTTTAAGGAGCCTGAAAAAGAGGTGAAAAGAGAACTCCATGACGCTTCTTTACACAATGTCGTATTTTATGAGCCTGGAAAGAAACTTGAACTGGACTCGAAACTTTGATACTATATTTTTATGAGTGTGACAAAGTGTCATAATAAACACTCAATGACCTTTTCCATTTTGTGAAATTATGAAAAATCCATAAACAAACTTTCCAAAGCTTCTTACTAAAGTCAACTTGCAGATGACTCATAAACAAGTGTTAAATGCATTCAAAATCAACATTAAGGGATTATGACAAATAGATTTTGACCAGAACATGATGTAATATCAAAACTATAGTAAGTCAGACCCAAAAAATGTCTATATAAGGCAAGTAAATAGTATAAAATCAAACATTTCACTATTTACCTCTAGCAGAGAGCACTTGGAGCATTTTCTAGCCAGATCTTCCACAGCTGATACCGGGAGTTTCCACCGTTTGTTTTCAGTCTCGTCAATTACAGGTAACATCTAAGACCCTTATCTTTCCTTTCATAGCTTCTATTTTTGGATTTGGTGGGGTTTTGGGCCTATTTGGAAAGCCCTAAAATCCAATATGTGGGCACCGCGGCTACCCCTTACGGGATACACGGTACCACCCGAGAACCGCGCCAAGAATATGGTGGACAGGCGGTTGCACTGCCTGTCTCCAATGGGGCATAAGCGGTGCCAAATGTGGAGAATTTAAACAAATGATATGGGAAACATCCATTCATTGTAATATCCCAAATCCTAATATTTTCTATTTCTAATAAAAAAGGCTGATAGAACTGGGCATGCAAACTGCCATGCAAAAATCCCTATTTTATAGGAAAAATTAGGGTTAGGGTTTGTGAGATAGAATGAACATTTACCACTAATAACCCAGCTGGACTGCTTCAGAGAAATTATGCAAGCACTGAGAGTTGGATCGGAGATGAACTGATCTCCTCTGCTTATGGTGAACCCCCAGCAGCAAGACGCCCCGTCAGAAAAGGATGATGCCCTCAGGGAAGGAGGTGTCCGATGGAGCTACGGATTTGCGAGGCTGATAGCCTTTCCGTGTCGGAGGGAATTCCTGATACAAGAGTGATTTCTGAGTCCTCTAGGTAGGATAGCGACTTGCTTCTGAGAGATAGCTGCTCATGCCCCTGGAATCCTGAAACTGCTGATAACTGTTCCGAATGAGCACGGAGGGATCTGATAATCACCGGGTACCGAAGTATGATGCTGATGATGAGAATGGTGCCTGAGTTTCAGAAGGAAACTGAGATCTGAAGGCCCCATAGCTGATTATGGATTTCCGGCTGAAACCCCCCTTTTACAGCTACACACATGTCCCTGCAACGATCTATACCATATGCTAGATAACTGATGAATGAATAAAGAACAAGTGGTGAACCAGTATGGCTTACCCTGAATAAGACTAGGGTAAATGTTTCACTGCCGAAATCCTATTAGCTGAAGACTCCATCTCCAACCCCAACTGCTGTGATGCTATCCAAGAGCTCCCAAAATAATCATAATCAAAAGTGAAGTCTCCTCTTGCTTTCTCCTCTATTTATAAAGTTCAACTGCGCAAAACCTAATCTTTGACCTAATTAGGTCACTTTATCTTCTAATTTGCCGTTGACTTGCATGCATGTGTATGGAGGCTTAAAGAGTCCATGCATCATTAAATAATACTTGGTTGGCATGCACGAAGGTGGCCTTTGGCCCTGGTGGCCCTTCTTGACCACATGATGATGCCCTAGATCTTCTATGGATGGCATCAGTCCTCAGCTGATTCCCTCGCTGTCAGTAACCGCTCGAACCCACAGGAATCACATAGGTTAGAGGTTTTGGGCCTCAAGGCCTAATTGGAAGAGGACATTACAGTCCTCCCCACTCAAGATTGCTTGTCCTCAAGCAACTTCAAACTGGGATGCTTCAATACCTATTCACCTTCCCAGGTGGCATCCTCTGGCGGTAGTTCTTTCCATTGAACTAAGTATTCCCTGATTACTCTGTTCCTGAGCTTCCTCTCTCTAGTCTGTATGATCCATTTGGGAATCAGTATCAGCAGTCCTTCATCATCTAAAGGGGGAAATTTGGTGGATGGAGCAATGTGTTTCCCAAGGGTCTTCTTCAGACTAGATACATGGAACACATTGTGAATTTTTCTTTCCTGGGGGAGTTCTAGTTCATATGCCACCTCTCCCACCTTCCGGATTATTTTGTAGGGTCCATAGAAGCGGGGTTTTAACTTCTATACTCCTTTATTTTTAAGTGAATACTGTCTGTAAGGCTGGAGCCTTAAGTAAACTAAATCCCCTACCTCAAAGCTCCGCTCAATCTTGTGTTTGTCGGCATACATCTTCTGTTGATTCTGGGCTGTTTGTAAATTATCTTTCAATACTTTTAGGATGTCCTGACTGTCTTGTATCCAATCCTTAGCCTTAGGAGCCCTACTGCCTCCAAATTCCAAATCTGCATAGTCCAAGGCCTCATAACCATATAATGCCTTAAAAGGGGTCATCCTAATCGACATGTGATAGGTAGTGTTGTAGCAATACTCCCCTAGGTGTAGCCATTTGATTCAGGTTCGTTGTTTCCCTGCTACATAGTTCCTTAGATATCCTTCGATCCACTTGTTGACTATTTCTGTTTTCCCGTCACTCTGGGGGTGATAGCTCATACTAGTAGCCAGTTCGGTCCCTACCATTCTGAACAGTTCCTACCAAAAGGCACCCATGAATCTGCTATCTCGATCACTAAAAATAGTCTTAGGTAACCCATGTAACCTGAAGACCTCCCTGAAGAATAACTCAGCTACTTGAGCTGCCGAGTAGTCTAATGATATCGAGAAGAAATGTGCAAACTTGGTAAGTCTGTAAACTACTACATATAAACAATCTCACCCTTGGACCTTGGGCAAGCCTGTAATAAAGTCCATGGAGATGCTTTCCCACTTCTGTTCTAGGATCGGTAGTGGCTGGAGTAACCCTACTGGATGGGTGTTCTCAATATTGTTCTATTGATAGATGCTACATTCCTGGACATGCTGCATAATCTCCCCCTTGAGTCCTTCCATGAGAACCTCTCTCTGATCTGCCTGTAGGTCTTTAAGAAACCTTGATGCCTTGATAAAGGAGAATCATGGGCTGCCTGAATGATCTTTTTCCTCAATGTGGATTCTGGAATGAGGTATATTCTGTCTTTGTAATAGATGATTTCATCCACAATCCTGTACCTGTCATCCTGAATCTGCCTGTCCAATAATTCGCAAGCGAATTTATTTTTGGAGTATTCCACTAAGAGAAGTGCTCTCCAATCCATGGATATACTACTAAGAGATAATGGGGCTGGATGCCTGGATAATGCATCAGCTACTACATTAGTCTTACCTTTCACATACTCGATCTCAAAATCATAGGCTTGTACCTTGCTGACCCATTTCTGCTGTCGCTCATTCAGTTCCTTCTGCTCCAGGAAATACTTGAGGCTATTATGATCGGTTTTGATTTTGAACTTACTGCCCACCAGGTACTGTCTGAATTTTGTGAGAGCATGCAAGATGGCTAGCATCTCCTTTTCATATATGGAGTAATGGCGCTTGTAGTTCTTCAGATT
>LPNX010465241.1:0-19099 GCA_001517045.1 Pseudotsuga menziesii | reverse complement strand
AACTGGGCATGCAAACTGCCATGCAAAAATCCCTATTTTATAGGAAAAATTAGGGTTAGGGTTTGTGAGATAGAATGAACACTTACCACTGATAAGCTGGCTACACTGCTCCGGAGAAAGTATGCAAGCACTGAGAGCTGGATCGGAGATGAACTGATCTCCTCTACTTACGGTGAACCCCCAGCAGCAAGACGCCCAGTCAGAAAAGGATGACACCCTCAGGGAAGGAGGTGTCCGATGGAGCTACGGATTTGTGGGGCTGATAGAATTTCCATGCTGGAGGGAATGCCTGATACAAGAGTGATTTCTGAGTGCTCTAGGCAGGATAGCAACTTGCTTCTGAGAGACAGCTGCTCACACCCATGGAATCCTGAAACTACTGATAACTATTTCGGATGAGCATGGAGGGATCTGATAATCACCGGGTACCAGAGTATGATGCTGATGATGAGAATGGTGCCTGAGTTTCAGAAGGAAACTGAGATCTGAAGGCCCCACAGCTGATTAGGGATTTCTGGCTGAAACCCCCCTTTTACGGCTGCACATGTGTCCCTGCAACAATCTATACCATATGCTAGATAACTGATGAATGAATGAAGAACAAGTGGTGAACCAATATGGCTTACCCTAAATAAGATTAGGACAGATGTTTCACTGCCGAAATCCTATTAGCTGAAGACTCTGTCTCTAACCCCAATTGTTGTGCTGCACGCTGTGCTGCTATCCAAGAGCTCCCAAAATAATCATAATCAAAAGTGAAGTCTCCTCTCGCTTTCTCCTCTATTTATAAAGTTCAAATGTGCAAAACCTAATCTTTGACCTAATTAGGTCACTTTATCTTCTAATTTGTCGCTGACTTGCACGCATGCATATGGAGACTTAAAGAGTGCATGCATCATTAAATAATGCTTGGTTGGCATGCACGAAGGTGGCCTTTGGCCCTGGTGGCCCTTCTTGACCACATGATGATGCCCTAGATCTTCTATGGATGGCATCAGTCCTTAGTCGATTCCCTCGCTGTCAGTAACCGCTCGAACCCACAGGAATCACATAGGTTAGCGGTTTTGGGCCTCAAGGCCTAATTGGAAGAGGACATTACATTCATTCTTTTGATTTGCAATGACTCAAGGATGATATTAATGCATACCATTGTTTTTTTTGGCAGGTCTAGGCATCAAAAATATGGTGATATGGAAGGAAAGAACACATGATGATGAGGATGTTGCTGCTGAAAGGAATGTGGTTTGTATTTTTGTACTCTAGAACTGTGGGCTCTTAAATTTCTTTAGGATACCAAGCATGGTGTCCCATAAGACATTACTAGAACACATATTGAGATTGTGGAATCCAGAACAACAGTATTTCGAGGTGGGGGCACACATACTTACAGTGGAGGTAGAGGATATCTACTTCCTAAATGGATTATCGAGATGGGGTGCCCCCATCTCATTGATGTGGAAATTGAACCCAGGTGTTAGAACAATTACACTCACAAAAATTGCCAATTACACACAAAGGAGACTGAATATGGAGCAGAACACTAATCTGTATTGAATAAGTGTACAATAGCCAACCCTGTGGTGTCCAAATGGTGTCATATCTCTGTAAATGGTAAGCTTAGTAACATGACAACATCAGAAAAATGGCGCTCCAAGAAGATTTAAATTTTTTCAAAGCATCTTCCATGGTTTGCATTGGGAGGTTTCTTGAGCTTTGTCCAGGATCTTGCAGATGCTAGAGTGGGGTTCCTGACGCTGAAGTCCTGTGGAATTCAGTTCAAATTTTTGTAGCTGGAAGGATTATCCATTGTTTGGATCATTTCTCTTGAGCGTTGAACTTTGGAGTCGATATTTTGGCTCCATTTTTTGTTTAAATTTTTGCTGGTGTTCTCCATCAGCTTGGGCTCATTGGATCTTGTGCATGTGGATGTGGATTTTAATTGGAAGCTCGAGGTTGGTTCTCACTTTGAAAGGAGGTCGTGATCTGAGTTTTGTTCTCGGTTCTGTCCTGGGTGGGTCTTGTGGGAGTCTTGCTCTTTGAGGTGGATTCAAGACTCGTTCCTACTCATTGTTTTATTGTTTATTAAAATATCCATCACCTGGTGATTATTGAGTTTTGAAGAGAAAGCGTTAATGGCACACTTTTCGGTGGATGATGTGGTTATGCCGGGTTGTCAGGGTGTTTCAGCATTTTTTCTGGGGATGTGAACAGGGTTATCTGACTTGTCAGTATTGGACGCTTGCTTGGGTTTTGGGCTAGGTGGCTGGCAGACAGTAGGGGCCGGTTTGGAGACAGATGGAGGACCTTGTGGATTATTCTTCTGATGGTATTGGTGAACAGGAGATTTTTATGGGTGGTTTAGCGAATCCGGGGAGGGGTTCGCAGTTGGAGGCGGTTGGGGACATCCAGGTTGGATTGGGGTCAGGTGGACCATGCGGGTCAGCAGGGGGGTTTGGCATGGATGGTATGTATTATGATATGCCAAGAAACCCTTCTACTGTGCTGCTGACAGCTTCTTTTGGGATGGATGGTTTGAGGGCTGAATTGGACTTTTTTTGGTCATCAGAGGGCTTTGGAGCTGGACATTCTTCTGCTGGTTCGCTTGGAAGATATTCGTCACAGTTTGGTCCTGCATTTTGTCTACCGGGGCCTGCTTCTCATTTGGCTGGTTGCTCTGGTGAGGCATACAGGCGGTCGACAGTGAGTGATGGGGTAGGGTCTTTCTCAGTTGGAAATTTGTTTGGTTTGGAAGCATTGCCAGATCTTGGAACTGCGGTGGGATTTTCACCTGGTGAACGGGACGGGGTCTTGCAGGGGATTGGAGGACCTCTGCATGTGGCTGAATCCTTGAAATTACCAAGGAATGGAGGTAAGGGCAAGGTGGAGGTAGTAAAGAAACCACCAAAGGCAGTAAAAATCAGAGTCAGGAAGGAACAGTTGGTATTGGGTGTTGACGTCTCGATGGCAGAAGCCGAGGATCTCTCTCTGGTAGCGGTGGTTGGGCGGGCCCGTGGGAAAATATTTGGTCCCAGCTATCTTCGGAGATGGGCTGCGAAGCACTGGGAGGGCTTGGTGAAACAGCCTCCTGGGATTCGGGTACTTACCAAGGGCTGGTTTTCCTTCATTTTACATAACAAAAGGGAGGTGGAGATGTTCACAACTCATCCATGGGAGATGAATGGAGTGCCAGTACTGCTTAAAAGATGGACACCTTTTTTCGACTCTAAGACTGAAAAGGTGGACAAAGAACTCTTGTGGGTGAGACTTCCGGGCTTTCCTATGAATCTTTGGAACGAAATCCGGTTTGCTGCCATTGGGAACTTCTTGGGGGAATATGTTTTCTCTGATCGAACTTTTCAGGAGTCTAGTTACTATACAGTTGCAAAAATTATGGTTAATATTGATCTCAAGCTGGGAATTTCCTCTGAAATTTCAGTCAAAACAAAGGATGGAGACTTTACACAGTTACTGGATTATGAAGGAGTTTCCTTCCGATGCCACCGTTGCCATGCTTATGGCCACTTGGTTGCTAGTTGTCCATACCCTTATAGGGACAGTGGTAAAAGGATTAAAGAAGTCTTTGATAATGAGAAGGGGATGGGAGGTGAGGAGGTTAGGACAGTAGACGAAAGTGTAGAGGGCGGAACCGCACCGGCTTAGGAGGTGGTTTCGAGACCCAGCATTCAGACAGACAGTGGTAAGGCACAGCTGGGCTGCTCAAAGGTACCAGACACTAATTCTGCTGGATTTCAAACTCCCAAAGGGTAGGGGTTGGGCTCTGAAAGTGTTTCTCCGATCAGGATGGCTTCATCAACGCGGGCAGCATCCAGAAGACTTCATCCGCATTCAGAAATGCATTGGGCTGCGGGTGGGGGCGATTTCTCTGGTGCTCCTCCGTTGGTCAGTTTGGCCTCTATCGTTTCTGTGGCCCCTTTTGTTATGCCACCCTCTGAGAGTTTCGTTTCTCCCTCTATTGTTTCCACAAACCGTTCTTCTAGTTCAGAGAGCAGAAGTATTCGTTATGCTCTTCAAAATAGGGAGATTTCTGTTGAATGTCCGGGAGGGAAAGGGCTATCTGAAGTTGCGAAGAGTGTGGGGGCTCGGGGACGTGGAAGAAAATCTCACCTCTCAAAAGCACAAGAGCGGGCGACAGTGGATGTGGTTATGGGAAAGCAGTCTTCTATTGAGTGGGCACTTAGAGCAGTGAAGGCCCAAGGGGGGTCTGTTAAATGAAATTAATGTCCTTTAACTGTCGTGGGTTGGCGAGTCCCATTAAAAAATCGTCACTTCGAAGGTTGGTGGACCTGAACCAGCCGGATATTGTTCTGTTTCAAAAGACTATGGGGATTAGTGAGGATGTGGTTAGATTGTTGGAGTTTTTTCTCCCGGGATGGAAGTTTGTTGGGATTGATGCTAGAGGTCGATCTGGAGGAGTGGTTTCTAGGTGGAATATGAAGAGCTGTAGATGTGATTCCTCCTAGGGTTTTTCGGCGGGGGTGGGATTGGAGGTGTGGGATGCTCATATTGGAAAGGTGGTAACAATTCTTAATGTTTATGGTCCCTATCTTAATAGGGCGAGTTTTTGGGATTCCTTGTTGAAAATGGAGATCTTTGATGATCGGGAACTGGTTCTTGGGGGAGACCTAAATCTCTCTTTAGTTGTGTCGAAATTTTGGGGGCTAAAGGCATTCCCGGATGCTTTGGCTAATTTATTCATTCAATCTTTTGCCAGAAAAAATTTGATGGATATTATTCTGCCAAAGGTATCCCCTACATGGAGAAATAAGAGAGTGGGGGATCAGAGGGTGGCAAAGAGGTTGGATAGGTTTTTGGTGGCTGAAAGGTTGGCGAATGGGGTGGAGGTGGTTAGGCATTGGGTCGGGTCGGGAGGTATATCATATCACAGTCTTATTTTTCTTGAATTAAGAGGTCGACGTTGCAAGCCTGCTAGCCCGTTCAAATTTAATCCATCTTGGTTGAAGGAAGAGAGTTTTCAAAAGTTGGTAGCGGGAATGTGGGTCCAAAACATTCCGGAGGATGTGGTTTTTGCGGGTGCACACTTTCATAATAATATTCAGAGGGTTAAGCAGGCCACTATTAAGTGGGCGCATGAAAAACGAGTTTCTGGATGAACAAAATCTCAGTGAAAGTGAGGTGGCTATTGATCGACTTCTCAATTCTTGTGGATTGGGATTTCTGGATGCCCATAGCAAGGAGGAATTGCTCTCGTGGGAAAAAAAGAGGAATGATATTCTGTGTGAGAGGGAAGCTACTTGGAGAATGAAGAGCAAGGTGATTTGGTTACATTGTGGGGATGAGAATACTAAATTTTTTCATGCATATGAAAAAGGTCGGAAGTGCTCCAACACCATCTGGGAGTTACCTTCGACTGAAGGTGAGATGGTGTCCAGTTTTGATGGATTGGCTGCATTGGGAGTTGATCATTTTGGAACCCTCTTCAAGGAATAGTTGGGTGCTTCTATTGCTGAGGTCATTCGTGTTGCACAACTCTTCCCTAGGTTTGTGGATGAGGAGGAAAATCAGAAGCTGATGGGGGAGGTTACAGATGTGGAGTTGTTGGCTGTTTTACATTCTTTTCATAAAGACAAGAGTCCAGGACTAGATGGCTGGCCTATTGAATTCTTTTTAGGTTTCTTGGAACTGGTGGGATGTGATTTGTTGGCTGTGGTGGAAGAATCAAGGCAAGAAGGTTTTATCCACGGCCCTATAAACGCTACTTTTATTTCCCTTATCCAAAAATCAGATCATGCTGAAGGGTTTGATGATTATCGACCGATCTCTTTGTGCAATTGTCTTTACAAGATTATCTCCAAAGTAATTTCAATAAGGTTGAAAGAGGTGATGTCTCAGCATATTTCTAGCGAACAGTTTGGCTTTCTAGAAGGCCGACAAATACATGAGCCGATTGGAGTAGCGCAGGAAGGGTTGCATACGATGAAAGTTCAGAAACAGAAAGGAGTAGTGATTAAGATAGAATTATCCAAATCCTATGACCGGGTTAGCTGGCTTTACATCAGAATGCTTCTTACACATTTGGGTTTCTCATATGAATTCACTAGATGGGTTATGGCATGTTTAACCACTATTTCATTTGCTGTCTTAATTAATGGCTCAGCCAGTCCTTTCTTCACAGCAGGGAGGGGTTTAAGATAGGGATGAGGGGTTTAAGATAGGGATGCCCGCTCTCCCCACTGCTTTTTTTATTGGTTGCTGAAGGGCTTAGTCGTTTTATCCATGCTGCAAAGGAGGAAGGAACTTTTCAGGGTATACCTATTTCACAGGCATTGTACATTACACATCTTCTATTTGTTGATGACATTCTTTTGTTCTGTGATGGGTCGAGACAAAGCATCGAAAAATTGTAAGGGGGGCTCAGATTACTTCAAGTTGCAGCAGGAATGCAAGTCAATATAGGTAAATCAACCATTTCAAGTTCAAATTTATCTGAGGAGGAGATTAGAAGAATTGCTGTCAGACTTCCCTACAGGACATTGGCGTTGGATGCAGGCCTAAAGTATCTAGGGTTCTATCTCAAACCCAACTCATATCTCAAGGCGGATTGGGCTTGGTTAGTGGCCAAGTTGGAGAAAAGTTTACATGGGTGGAGTCACAAGTGGTTGTCACGGGCAGGGAGGTTAGTATTGGTCAAATCAATTTTGGAGGCTATACCGATTTTTTGGATGTCTCTCTCTTGGATACCAGTGGGGATTTTGGAGCAGATGAGAAAAATATGCTTCGCGTTCCTTTGGCAGGGGAAGAGTGATCAAAAATCCATGGTTTGGGTTAAATGGGATCGTTTAGCTGTGCCCAAGGCCTTGGGAGGATGGGGTTTAAAAAATATCTTCTTATTTGCAAGAGCCCCGGGGGAAAAGGTTGCTTGGAGGCTTATACATTCTCAGAGTTTATGGACAAATGTGGTTTACCATAAATATATAGCACCTTCTTCCCTTCTGGATTGGATTTGGATGGAAAACAAGGCCAGGGGAAATTGTTTGGTGGTTTGGAAAGCAGTGATAATTTTTTTGACTTAATCGGTTCTGGGATGGTTTGGAGGGTGGGGGATGGAAGTTTACTTCGGATTGGGCTAGATCCGTGGGTGGGATATGAAGGGGCTCATATTCTTTTAGAAGCTTTGAGGCAGCGTTTAAGAGAAGGAAGAATGGTGTTTTTGGCTGATGTGGCAGATCCGGAATTTACTACATTATGGTTTCAGGGTTGGATTGCAGGAGGCAGACTTGGTTTATCTGCACCACTCTTGCTCGAATGGGAACATTATATTTCCAGACTGAGGGATACTCACATCAGACTCAGCAACAGGGTGGATGAATTGGTCTGGGATCATCATCCCGCTGGAAGATACACACCCAAGCTTGGATACATTCAGCTTAATGTGGAAGTCCATAATCGGGAGCTGGTATGGTGGTGGAAAATTTTATGGAAACTGAATTGTCCGGGCAAGGAAAAGATTCTCATGTGGGTGGTTCTTGAAAATAAAGCTCCGACGTGGGAGGTTCTTAAGAGAAGGTGTTATAAGGGACCGGGCTTCTGTGCACTGTGTAGACAGGAAGAAGAAACTACTGCTCATCTTTTTATCAGTTGTGGCTACACAAGGGCGATATGGGAAGATATTTGCAATCTGCTCAGGATTCAGGTTGTTTGGATTGGTCAGAGTGTTCAGGAAGCTTTTTTAAATTGGTGGGAGAGTCGACACACATTATCACTAAGGGCTTTACCGTGCATCTTCATCTGGGGGATTTGGCTCACTAGGAATAAGGTGATTTTTCAGGATTGCGGGTCTCCTTTGGAATCTGTTGTTTCCCAGGCCGTTTCGATTGTTCAACATTTTTGGACATCTGATCGGCCTTGTAAGATCAGAGTTATAAGAGAAGAACAGATTGATAAGTCGATGTCGTGGGGCTACTTTGATGGAGCTGCCCAGGATAATCAACTTCATTGTGGTGGGGGGGGGTTTATATAAAATCGAATCACATTTTTTCCTTTTCTCTGCTGACCTCGGGAGAGGATCTAACAATTTTGCTGAACTTATGTCTCTTAGACTTCTATTACTGTTTGCATTAGAACAGGGATGCCTATCATTACAATTCTTTGGGGATTCCATGTTAGTAATAGAATGGGTAAAAGAGGTTCATCTGTGCAATGTCATGCGACTGATTCCTATTTTAGAAGAGATACTTTTACTCAAACAACATTTCAATAAATTAACATTCACTCATATATACAGGGAACGCAATAGGGTGGCAGACCGGCTGTCCAAAGAAGCATTGCAGCTTGATTATGGTACCTAGAGGATTCAGATGTTAGCTCCCACAGGGGCTTACCGCTACTATCAGCGGGCATTCCATGAAGTTTTAAACACAGGTGATATCATTGTATGAGGATCTATATGCGTGATTAATAACACGATTCAATTATCCTATCATGTTAATATATGGATGATTGGTGTCACTGCTGGTAATTCCATAGGTTCATTCATATGCTGCTATGCAAATATATGGATTTCTTGAAGGAAAGATCCACGACAGGGTGGCTTGGGTGTGATCTCAACGTGGGGTGGCCAGTATATGAAGTCAACGTAGCTAATTGCTTAGACCCATTGACAGTTTCAGGGTTATTTTTGGATTATTGTATAGGAACAATCATTTTTTTGTTTTTACATTACTATGGCTTACAGAGCTGTTTACAGACTCATTTTTTTAATGCTGTTACTATTTTTGTTATTGTCTCTTTGAGACGGGAAAGCTGTGACAATGTTCGTGGGTCTATATTGATCCACCTACATGTGCTATGTAAATTGTTCTTTAATGAAATAAAATTACGAATTTTTCTGAGGAAAAAAAATAGCCAACCCTGTGAAGTCATAGGCTACCACAATAAATAATTACATGAGATATTCAATGCATAAGGATTCCATTCGAATTTGGTCAAAAGAAGGCTTACTAAATCTAAGCAAATCTCCCATAGGTGCATAAAGCAGTTTCCAAATCTGTCTAGGAGCTCACGAATTGGAAAAATCAATTAGGAAAGCTAATAGATGATGGAAGGATAACTCATACATTCTTTTCTTAGGAGAAAAGAGTGGAGGATGATGAGGAAAAAAAACAAGTTAACTTCACCTAGTCAAACTTTCCCAATTGCCTTATGTTAGCACCTGTATTTTACAAAAAAGATGCAAGACCGATGGGAGGCGAGATTTTGTTGATTAAATACTTTGGGCTAAAGATATAGTACAAAGGGGGCTTGATAATCTAAAGAGCAGCCGAGTCGGAAAAGGCCCTGAACCATGGTCTAAAGGAGAAGCAAATCAATGGTTTATACCCTTTCTGCCATCCAGAACATACGAGCAAGATAGGGGAATTTCGGGCCTCTAACAGCCTGCACACATCAAAGGTTTTAACATTGCTCAGAGATGATCTACGGCCCATGTCAAATTCGCTGGCTGAAAGTGCAAGGTGGATAAGGAAATGAAGGGCCAGTAGAATCGCATATAATCCTCCTGATCCTACGGATGAGGATTGGAGACAACAATGATCGACGGGCGTGTTGGTTTCCGGAAAGGTAACGTGCACGCGCGATAACCTTTAGACCACCCAGCGGAAATGGATACGTGCTGCTCGATCCGACAGTTGGAGATCGCAGGATGGTGGATCGACGACGGAAAATGATTCTGGAATGGAGACTTGCGCACCCAATAAACCCCCAGCACCCGGCGGAATATGGTACGTGACGCAATATCGGACGGTTGTTGAACGCCTGGCATCCCATTGACGGCCGAGAACAATTCCGGAGGAAGAACTAGCGCGGAGGATAATTCTGGATTACCCGGCGGAATCTGGTACGCGGTACTTGATCTGACGGTGTAGGAGTGACGGCGGATCACATCAACAGGCGAGGGTGATTCTGCTGAGCAAAGTTGCTCGGCAGATTAAGATGGAAGAGCCCAGCGGAATCGGTAGACGAAGCACGATCCGACGGCCCACCCGCGAAGGCAAAACAGATCGACGGCTGCAGATGACTCCGGGGCCCAAAGTTGCACGACGGTTAAAGCGAGGAGGATCGACGGAAAAGGGACATGCGGCATGTGATCCGAGGGCCAGGAATTCACACAGAAGAGATCGACGGTCAGAAATGAACCCGAAAAAGAAAGTTGCGCGAGGATTAGAGACAAGTAGTGGTTGCGGAAATAAATGCCTCCCACGTGTCAAATCAGGGTGGTCCTATAAAGGCGAAATTGACATCTTCTATGATTATTTTATTTCTCGGGACCCGGCGAAAAGGACCTGTCAATTTGGGCGCTTCCAGCTATCAAGTACCAAGGCGCATTCCGAGCACACGCCTTCACAGTGAGCCAGGTAGGACCTCAAATCCTGTAACTTCTTCGCCCCATTCATAGTATATAAATTGAGAAATGGACCAATAGAGTGAAGCTTCTGTGTCTGGTCGGGTCCCGGACGAAAGAGAAGAGTTCCTGGTAGACAGACACAGAGGTGTCTATGACCCCTTCCTGTCTACAGGAAGTGTGGCTAGTAGTAAAGATAGATTGTGGTCCTGTTTTTTACAGGGAAATGATGTTTTAAATGTATGTAAGTCCTTTTTATATTTTTTCGCCCTGGAACAAACCCTCCACTTCCCTGAATTTTCCGAATGGTGCGCGGCGAATTACTCCCCCTCTCAGAGGGTCATAGTAAGTCAGTTTGCGTCTAGGATTTTATGTAAAATTGATGCTGCAGTAGTTAGAGAAAATCTTAATCTGCTCGAGGATTATCCCAGAAACCGTGAGTCCGTGAATGAAGCCATCCTTGCTGAGTTTTTCCGAAGTTTCCCAATTGATGCTCGCTCTCGATTCCTGTCAAGTATCCTAAAGGAAGGTCAGTCCCTGGAAAACCTCTCCTTACCTTACCCCTTGCATGTTTTTAGAGCTGAGGTACAGTTAGTGATGTCTTTGGTCTGTCAGGTGTTGGGCCTAGATGACGATTGTCATATAGGTCATGTTATCCTTGGTTTCCTGCTAAAAGTCAATTCTTTGAGTCCCGAGTCCCAGTCAGCCCCTGTACTTAATTTAGACGAGTATCTAGCAGAGGCAATCCACCTCCAGCTGACTGAGTTTCCCAAAGTCCAGTTTTTCAGATTCCAAACACATTTGCTCCATATGTTAATATGCTCCAATGTTACCGAATTGAGGTTCTTGAGTACTCTATCCTCTTCTGATTTGCCAACGCAAATCCACCTGACCGAATTCGCCAATTCGGTCATGTCCGAAGTATACAGGTTGCTGTTCGATGGAGAATTGCCCAGGGTTTTCGACGAGATGAAATATTTAATGTAGTCTTCACCTGAAGGGAGGGTGGGAGACTGGTTCTTGTACAAAGATTTCACGGTTTTGAGAGTGTACGGTTATACTAGTCAGCCCTACAGGTTGCCTTCCTTTCTAACTCCAAGAATTTTTGCGTTGGAGTTTATGAGACAAATGTTGTTATCAGAAGAGGAGCACTTCGGTGCTTTCAGGAAGTCTTTAAATATTAAATTTCCTTTTAAAGTCGGCCCTTTCATTTTTAAAGGCAAAGGTGCCCTGACATGTATAGAAAGGTTGATGGAACCTATGGATTTTGTTAAAGATGTAAATATGAATTATGATCCATACTAGGTGATTTCGTTAAGAAAACAGGCAAACAGAAACAAGCCGTTTGAACATCAGGCCGTACAAGGATTATCTGAGATAGCTAATTTGCTCACATTCGCTGACGAGTCCCATGTTGAAACAGAGGAAAATCCTGCATCTCATTCAGAGATCCAGATCACAGAAGGTGTCAGTGTTGCTGCCAAGAGAAGTTTGGCCGAAGCAGAGAATATTGAAGTAGATGAGCAAACATCCCATAAGAAGGCGAAGCTGCTCAAAGGAAGTGAGATCGTGGAGGAAGGGGTGTCCGGAGTTTCCAAAAAGGCTGCTTTGGTTCCCCTGAAGACAGTACAGGTTAGTCAGTTTTCGTTTAAAGGTTCAGAAGATGATAGTAACAGTTTAGAATCCGGTTCCCTGTTCAAATCAAAAGAAGAGCTCAAGACGAGCTACCTAGAGAAGAGGAAGCAATCCCTGGAAGAAACAAGAAATTTGCTTCCAAGGGTAAGGAACCTGCAGAGTTCTAAAACGTCTCCAGTCTCGGCTAGAGACGCGGAGAAGAATACTTTCAAGATGGCTATAGGGAACGATAAAAGAATTTCCGAAATAGAGATCCGTCTGGATAAGATAAGTACTCCAGACAAGATACAATTACATAAGCAAACAAGCGACATTCTTTATTCGGACCTGTTGCAAGCTATGATGAAGATCAGCAAATTGGAGGCGTTGGTTGACAAGTTAGAAATCCAAGTGAGACACGAGAAAGTGGAGAATAAGGAAAATGTTGTTCAGGTAAAGAAACTGCAGGCAGACATCGCCAGTTCAGACAACACCCAGACTGTGAAGAGATTGTTAGAAGAAAAAGATAATGCCCTGCAAGTTCTGAAGAAGAAGTTGAAGATGCCAGGCTCGGAACATGTCCAGTCAGCTGAATTGCTAGCCCTCCAGGAGGAGAAAGACAAACTCTATCAGGAGATGATGGAGTACAAAGGGAGGGCTGGGGAGTTACAAGAGGACAAAGATAAGTGGAATGCCGAAAGGGAAGAACTATTGTCCCAAATTGCAGAGATGAAGAAAGAGCAGAATGTAGAAAAGGAGATTATGGACGAGCTAATAAACCAGACCCCTAGCGGTGATGACTTATCCATTGTAGCTATCCGAAAGCCATTGGATGATTGTTCTGCCGATGAACTGTTGGAGTCTATGTCCCAAGTGAGTTTGAAGGAGGATACTATTAAGGAATTGCAAGCCGAAAATGAGAAGGTGAAAGCCGAGTTAGCCAAGGTTAATGAAAGCAGAACGCAGCTCTTGCAGGACAAGAGCCAATTACAACAGAAGGTTGAGGAATTGAAGGAGAAATGTATTGGAAAGGGCCCCCTTCAGGGGGCAAAGCATATCATCTGGGACACCATAAGTATTGAGATTACCAAGTTTAGGCACTACCTTAACTATATTGATGATTTGTGTGGTTTGATAGATTCAGCTCAGCAAAGATTGAGAGTAGTAAACGAACACATGGTGAAAAGACCTCTCACTACCGCCCAAAACACCCTGGACTTCCTGAATTCGTTAACATATCAAAAGTTGCATGATATAGGCATAAAGGACAGAGTCTCAATAGTCCTGTCAGCAAAGAAAATCGTTCACAAGCACCAGTTAATGAAGATGGTTCAGGACAAATCAGAGGAATTGATGGTAGAGGTCAATAGGTTCAAAAAAGAGTCCGAGAGGCTGTTCGAAGAAGGGTTTCCGTGCTTCTGGAATGAAAAGGGTCGACTGCTCTCACAGGAACATTATAATCACCTGATTGTCAGGGCTCGTATGGACCATTCAAAATTCAATGAGCTGGAGAAAATCTTGTCGGGACAAACCATTATGGACGTGCTATCTGAAGATTTCAAAGTCCTGCAGAAGTTTACAGCTATCAGAGCCAGACTGCCTAAGAATTCCTACGAAACATACATGGAGCTCGAGGTAGCCATCCGGGAAATGATGGAAAGTGACACCCCAAGTGTCGAGCAGTGGAAGGCTGTAGAGCGGCTGGGAAAAACAAAGTATGCTCTTCCTCCGTAGGAAACAGGTGGCAGATACCAAAGGGCTGATGAAGCAGGGACGTGGAGCTGTGTGGCCAAGTTTGTTACTCAGTTGATGTGATACTCTATGATCTGTTAGGAATGGAGTTGTAACAACTTCCTAGTGGTGTAGGAAATTAGTTACAAACTCTAATTTACGCTGGTCATTCTGTTGTTCATTGGCTCGGGGAAGACTTATTATTTGATCTATATATTTGTATCTTTTTATGAGATGGGGGTTGGATCCCATCGAGAGAGTTGCTGGTTCGGAAAGACATATCTGTTTTGAGTAATAAAGTGAATGCATGAGAAGTTTCCTATCAGATATTCATGTGTCATTGACATTGCAGTCTGTGCCATTTCCTTTATGTGCTTGTTATTTCCTTTGTGTAACACTCCATTTTGTTCTTCTTTCGTATCTGGAATGCAGTGTTGAATGAGTAGAATTCATATGTTTATGCTCTATTCATTATTTCAGATATTATACGATTTTTCTGCTAAAATTGATATGGAATTCATCTTAGACGCTCTGTATTGATGGACTGTTTTCTCATCTCTTCCTTTTCACCCAGATCAAACTTAATGACTGTAATGATGTGATTATCTTGCCTTTGATAGTTCTCGTGTATGTATCTTTATGATATTTTACCTGTATATGACTCCATGCCCAATGGATATATGATTGGTTTCAGCCAAATGAATGAATGCTTAAATATTGTTTATCATTTGATTTTGTAATATTTGTGTTTGAGAGATCCCTCTCTGGGAGAGAAATATCAATATCTTCCTAAAGTGGTTCTGCTGTTACCTCGGGGTGTGCCCCCTACAACCTGGGTACAATTCTGAGTGCTAACAAACTGGCGCCGTTGCCGGGGATGAAAGTGCATATCTGCCCCGGGAGAACGACAAAGATTTAGAGAGATTTCTGTGGGCAAACAGGAATTTCCGAAACAAAAGGAGGTTGTACATTTTCCCTGGTGACTTCACTGTGAAATTGTTTCAAGAACGACATTCTGGCTTCAAGGAGACATACACGAGGTAATTCTGACACCGAAGTCTTGAAAGGTTTTGAGAATCCAGAAAAGTTGTTTAAAAGAAAGAATAAAGAACAGATAGATTTTCCTTTGTTTGGCCCATCATCATCATCAGATTCTCATACCAATTCAGAAGAGGGAGTCAGTACTGTGCATACCTTGTTGAGAACTAGATCCGAATCTGACCTTAGTAACCTCGAACTCAACTCACATAGGAGAGAATCCCATCTGTTTGGTTCCCTCTGGAGGGACTTGCAAAAAACATCTGAAGCCGAAACATCTGCTCCGGTACGTTCTCAGAATACTTCAGTTCTGGTAAACCCACGCAGACCAATGGCCGCTAGGTTTTCCCCCTTGCGTTTGCCTGCTGTTTTACATGACCTTCCCCAAAATTATTCTGAGAGAATCTCTTTGTTTGATGGGGAGGGTGATGTGACTGCAAAACAGCATGTGGCTAAGTTTGAGGACTTTATTGACTTGGAGGAAGTAGATTATCCTGATGTCACAATGAGGTTATTTGCCCAAAGTCTGTCTGGGGAAGCCAAGAAGTGGTTCAAGGACTTGCCTAATGGATCTATAGTAAATTTTCAGGCGTTTCAAAATGCTTTTCTGGATAGGTGGGATGATAAAAAAAACCCTCTGCAGCTTTTGTCCCAGTACAATGGTCTCAAGAAAGGGGGCTTTGAATCTGTTCATGAGTTTTCAAGTAGATTCATGAGAGCTTACAATTCTATTCCAGAAGATATAAAACCTTCCCCTGCAGCTACTAAACTGCATTATGCTGGAGCTTTTGATAATGATTTTGCTTTCTCCTTGCGGGAAAGGAAGTCGGCAACCCTTGCTGCCATGTTTACTGATGCCCTAGAAGTGGAAGCGAACATGATGGCCAGTGGAAAGATGAAGCATAGAGATATGGACAGGAGAAGGAAAGAAGAAAATGCACCTTCCACTTCATCTTCTGCTGCAGATGTTAAGTTTGAGATGATGTTGAAAACTATGGAGAAGTTGATGGACAAGCTAACCATGGACACTAGGCCTTTCAATAGAGAGCAAGGAGATCCCCAGATCAGAAATCTAAATTTCAGAAGGCCCAATCCTCCTGCTCCCCCCCAGAATAGGCCAAGGGACCAAAGAAATCCAAGAAACCAAGAAGAACAGCCCATCCGCCCACCTTTCCCTGAAAATTATGTGGGTGATGAAGAAGACCCACCCGAAAATGAAATCCACCTATTTGGGGAACAAGATTCAGAGATATATCTCACTGAAGAAGAGCATAATATGTTTGCTCAGCAAGATGTAAATGAAGAATTTGACAATGAAATATATCAAAGAGGGTATCTGCATGCGATGGATGATGTCCAGAGGAAAATGAGGCTGATAAATAGAGACGTCCCTATAAATAAAGGGAAAGCAAACCCAAATCAGCCTTCCTCTAGTTTTGTGAATGCAGAAAAGGGAAAGGGGCAGCAGAAAGAAACTTCTATGGACAAGGAAGTTGAAAATGATGTACAGCAGGACAAAGTAATAAAAAAGGCGACTCCGGTTGAGATGGAAAAGATTAGTGCTGGTTTCAATTTGCAAAATGAGCTTTCAAAGCTAAAGATCTATGTCCCGTTTAATGAGTTATTGAGAAACACTGAGTACAGAGATACTATTTCAAAAATGGTCAAAGGCCAAGGAGAATGGCAGTCTGATATTTTAAATCTAAATGATGATAGTCCTGCTATCTCATTTGGACCAAAGGCTGAGAATTTGGAAGGTGAAGAAGTCCCTCCTTTCTATATGAGTTTAAATGTGCATGACAAGGTGGTCCATAATGCTATGTTGGATTCTAGGGCATCTCACAACCTGATGCCCAAAGGGGTGGTAGAAAGTTTGGGACTCGAGGTAACAAGACCCTATAAAGACCTGTACTCTTTTGATTCCAAAAGGGTGAAATGCCTCGGATTGATTAAAGATATGGTGGTGACCCTGAGCAAACTGCCTTCTAAGACCATCGTTATGGATGTGGTGGTAGCAGATATCCCACCAAAATTTGGGGTGTTGCTATCAAGGTCTTAGACCTCCAAGCTGAAAGGTAGTTTACAGATGGATATGTCTTATGCGACCATCCCTGTTCTAGATGGGGATAGGAGACTATACAGTGAGAAAAGAACCCCTTATGTGGTGAGCAGTCGAGATAAGCCTGAGGTTCACCACATATATGCTGTAGATACTGATCTTGGATCCTCTATTTTCTTTAATGATCCTATCCCACATGATTTAGAAGGAACATTACAAGGGGACTCTAAGGAGCAGAAGAAATCTGATGAGAATAGGGAGAAGGAAGTAAAGGAGGAAGAGGCTTGGGAAGCAAAACAGAAGAAGGAAGGCCTATGGACTATGTATTTTGATGGGTCTGTTGCAAAAACCGGTGCTGGAGCCGGTGTGTACATAATTTCTCCTATTCATGATTTCAAAGCTTTATCATACAAATTAATGTTTGAATGTACAAATAACGTGGCAGAGTATGAAGCTCTGTTGCTAGGCCTGCATGCTTTGAAATAACTGGGAGCTCAGAAGATAAAAGTCTTAGGAGATTCAGAGCTGGTGGTGAATCAAGTAAATGACAGTTACCAAACCAAACACCCTCGGATGAGGGCTTACAGAAATGAAGTATGGGATATGTTGGGAAACTTCTTCACAGAACATACAGTTCAGGTAGTACTTAGACTTGACAACTTGGTAGCTGACTCTCTGGCTGTGGCTGCTGGAAAATTTGATACTCCTATGGCTGGTAAAAAAGAATACACGATCGGGATGGTAAACAGACCATCCATCCCTGATAATTCCAAATATTGGCAGGTGTTTGAAGATGACATGCAGATCAGGAGGTTCCTAGAACTTTCAGGAGAGTTTGTAAATACCCACTATGATAATGAGAATGATAATGATGAAGCCCATGAAAATGATAAAGAAGCTGAAACAGTGGGAGAAGACGAAACAGGGGAAGATGATGCTGAGAAATTGAGGAAAACTCTGGGTGGTAAGGATATTATCCAGCTGAAGAGCAATTTCATACCAAGAGGCCCGATCCCTTTAGAAAGGCTCTTTGATCAAAATGATGTAGCCAAGAATCCCAAAGTAAAACCTGTTGGTGATGCAGTCGAAGATAGAAATATTGGCTCCAAAGAAGATCCTAAAGTCATAAAATTATCCAAGAAGTTGCCTGAAAAAGAGAAAGAGGAGTACATAAATCTCATGAAGAGGTGTAGAGATGTGTTCGCATGGAGCTACGAAGATCTCAAAGAGTATGATACATATATCATACAACACACTATACCTATAAAGCCTGGAGAGAAGCCCTTCAAACAAAATCTCAGGAGGATTAACCCTAAGTTGCTCCCCGTCATTGAAAAGGAAATCAAGAAGTTATTTGAGGCCAAGATCATTGTAACGCTCAGATTTTCCAAGTGGGTTGCTAATTTAGTCCCGGTCAAGAAGAAGAGTGGAGAAATAAGACTGTGTATAGATTTTCGCAATTTGAATAAGGTCTCCATGAAAGACAACTATCCTCTACCCAAGATGGACCACATGCTGCAGCAAGTGGTGGGAGCTGAAAGAATTTCGATGCTAGATGGCTTTTCTGGGTATAATCAGATCAAAGTGCTGCCAGAGGATCAGGAGAAGACTGCCTTTACCACACCATGGGGCACTTTTATGTATGCCAAGATGCCTTTTGGTCTGATGAATGCTGGAGCCACCTTCCAACGAGCTATGGACATCGCTTTTGCAGGGGAGATCGGAGTCTTTGTGGTGATCTACATGGATGACATCACAGTCTACTCCAAATCTGACAAGGAACATCTGCGTCACCTGGAGAAAGTTTTCATGAAGTGCAGGAAGTACGGTATATCCCTGAATCCTAAGAAATCTAATTTTGCATTAGAGGAGGGAAAGCTGCTAGGCCATATAATATCCAAGGATGGCATAAAGATCGATCCCGAAAGAGTAAGTGCAATCCACAAAGTGGGAGAGCCCAGAAGCAAAAAGGAGGTACAGTCATTTTTGGGACAGGTAAATTTCTTGAGGAGATTTATACCAAGCTTCGCTGAGATTCTGATGTGTATTACTAATATGTTGAAAAAGGGTCATGAAATAAAATGGAGTGCAGAAGCCAAGGAGTCATTTTGGGGGATCAAGAAGGCAATCTCAGAAGCCCCAGTTCTGGTAAGTCCGGATTTTGCCAAAGAATTTTCCGTATTTTCCTATGCTTCGGAACATACTATAGCAGCTGTATTATTGCAGAAGAATAGTGAAAACCAGGAACAACCCATAGCTTTCTTCAGTAAAATTCTGAG
>LPNX010465233.1:124461-140161 GCA_001517045.1 Pseudotsuga menziesii | reverse complement strand
TTTGACATAATTAACACATGATACATATCTAAACATGACTACCGACCATAATACTATCATCACACACACACACATATATATCGGCAAAATAATAGAACCGTATGTCCACAGTGTCATCAAACCGACGAGGTCTCACAATCAAACAAATACAACATATAATAGTAGTTCAGGTAGAAATATCAAAACGGGGTGTTACATACACCCACCCTTCAGGAAACTTCGTCCCGAAGTTATGATCAAAATAATGTGGGATAATCACGATGCATAGTCTCTGCGTCCTCCCAGGTAACAGACCCCGGGCTATATCGGTCCCACTGGACCTTAACTTGGTCCACCAAATGGTGCCTCAACTGTTTAACCCTGCAGTCCAATATAAGTAATGGTTCGACCCTGATGGTTCCCTCATCCGAAACCTTTAGTTCCTTCCAATTTATTTTATGTGACTCATCAGCTACATAATGTCGTAAAACAGATACATGAAAAACATTATGAGTTTTGTGCAAATGGGGTGGCAGTGCAAGACGATACGCGATAGGTCCAACCTTTTCTAAAATTTCAAAGGGTCTTATAAATCGTGGTGACAACTTTGTCCCTTTCCCAAACCTGATGGTACTTTTGCTAGGCCTGATGCGGACGAACACTGCATCACCAACCTTATAGCTTCGGTCAACCCTATGCGCATCGACATAACTCTTCTACCTATCCTGTGCTTCTTTTAACCACTGTCTAATCTAAACAACCTGTTCTTCCATCTCCTGAATCAACTCAGGTCCTACAATTACTCGATCCTCTAACCTTTCCCAACTCAATGGTGTCTTGCATGGCCTTCCATATAAAGCTTCATATGGAGGCATCCCAATTGAGCTATGGTAACTGTTTTTGTAAGCAAACTCCACCAAAGGTAAGTGCTTTTCCCAATGAGTTTGTTGATCCATGACATACATTCTAAGCATGTCCTCCATCACCCGATTCACTCTTTTTGTTTGCCCATCTGTCTCTGGATGTAAGCAGTGCTTAGGTTCAACTGAGTACCCAACGCCGACTGCAAACTTGTCCAAAACCTGGATGTAAACCTGGAATCTCTATCCGATATAATCTTCTTAGGAAACCCATGGAGACGAACAACTTCATTTATGAACACACGTGTTACATCCGTGACATCATAGGTCTTCTTAACTGGAATGAAGTGAGCAGTTTTGGTCAGTTTGTCAACGATGACCATAATGAAATCATGCCTATGAGAGGTAAGAGGCAATCCCACCACGAAGTCCATGGAGATAACCTCCCACTTCGAAATAGGAATGTCATGCGGCTGTAACAGTCCTGCCGGGTGGTGATGATCAGCTTTTACCTACTGACACTCAAGGCACCTAGCGACAAATTTGACCACGTCTCTTTTCATCCCTGCCCAAAAGAAGAGTTGCTTCATGTCTGCATACATCTTCTTTACACCCGGGTGCGCACAATACACTGCTCTGTGGGCCTCCTTAAGGATAGTCTCTCTACTATCTCTCTCCTCAGGAATGTACATCCTCCCTTGATACCGTAGCAAACCATCTGCTTCCAACTCATAGCCTTCAAACTTCGGTCTTACCGGTTTCCCATTCTGGAGTGCCGTTGTGACCTTTAGGTACCAACTATCTCTGAGTAGCTGCCCTAAAATTCTTTCCCTCAAATCCACCTTCAAAGGTATAAGAGAGAAAAGTCTTGGTTTTCTGCTTAAAGCATCCACTACCACATTCTCCTTCCCTTTGATGTAGGAAATCCCAAAATCATACTCGCTCATGAATTCACTCCATCGCCTTTGCCTAGCATTTAGGTCTCTCTGAGTGAAGATATACCTTAAGCTTTGGTGATCAGACTTGAGCTCAAAGCTTCGTCCAACAAGGTAATGTCTCCAAAGCTTCAAAGCTAACATCACTGCAGCCAACTCTAGGTCATGAGTAGGGTAATTCTCTTCATGTGGTTTTAGCTTTCTCGACGCATAAGCTATTACCCCACCTTCCTGCATCAATACTACACCCAAACCCTGCCTTGAAGCATCGGTGCAAACTGTGAATTCCTTCTCCATATCTGGAACTCTTAGAATTGGTGCACTTGTCAATAGTCTTTTTAGCTCGGCGAATGCGGCATCGCATTCATCCGTCCATTCGTACCTAGTGCCCTTACGTTGCAGGGTAGTTATAGGTTTCGTGATTTTTGAGAAACCCTCAACAAATCTTCTATAATACCCGGCTAACCCCATGAAGCTTCTTACTTCATGCGCATTCTTTGGCACGGGCCAATCCATTATGGCCTTCACCTTTTCAGAGTCAACAGAAATTCCCTCACCGGAAATTATATGCCCTAGGTAATGGATCTCCTTCTGATAGAACGAACACTTGGACAACTTACCATACAACTGATGCTCCCTTGAGCATGACAACACTATTCGCAAGTGTTCCTCGTGCTCCTGTTCATTCTTGGAGTAGATGAGGATGTCGTCTAAGAAGACTTGCACAAACTGATCTAAGTATTTTCGGAACACGCTATTCATGAGACTCATGAATACGGCTGGGGCATTGGTCAAACCGAAGGGTACCACCACAAACTCATAGTGCCCAAACGTCGTTCGAAAAGCAGTCTTAGGTATATCACTTTCCTTAATCCGTAGCTGGTGGTAACCTGATCGTAAGTTGATCTTTGAGAAGACTGTCACCCCTTTCATTTGATCAAAGAGGTCATCAATTCGAGGTATCGGGTACCTATTCTTTACGGTGGCTCTATTCAAATCTCGGTAATCTATACAAAGACGCAAGGAGCCATCCTTCTTCTTCACAAAGATTACTGGCGCACCCCACGGTGAAATACTTGGTCTGATGAGCCCTAGATCTAGCAATTCCTTCAACTGCATTTGCAACTCACAAAGTTCTGGGGCCGTCATCCTGTAAGGTGTCTTCGATGTTGGCTCTCCATCGGGTTTTACTTCAATGGTAAAATCAAGTTCCCTCTTAGGAGGTAATCCAGGTAATTCCTTTGGAAATACATCACTGAACTCGGCTAACACTGGATAGTCATCAAAGGAGGGTCCCTTCTCACTGTTTACTGCTTCAATAATGTACAACTGGCATCCTTGTCGCATACATCGCTTTACGTTCATCGTTGATTTGAAACGTAGGGACACCTTCCGTTTGATACCCTGGATCTTGATGGCCTCTCCGTTGTAATTAATGCAAAGAACCTTATTTCAATAACGGTCCAAGAAAGCTCGATGTTCCTCAAGCCAATTCATACCGATGATGAGATCATAAGTTCCGATAATGGTGACGTACACTTTGACCTGTGTAACACACACCCCGAGATCCACCACACACTTATCGACACTAGGTCCTACTGCTTGCTTTACCCCTGAAGCCATTTCGACTAAGCTGAAATCGTCATGTTCGTAGGCTGCCAACCCACATTTGTCTAATGCAAAAGGAGAAATGAAACTATCAGTAGCGCTAGGATCAAATAATATTCTAAGCTTGACATTATTGACCGTACCTGATTATTCCACCACAGTGGATTGGTGCTCTGCTTGATGGTTGTTTACTGCAGCCGAGATCTGATGCCTACTACCCGCACTCCCCATTGGGGCTTTTCCTTCTCGCTGCACTGTACCGGATCATAATTCGGGACAATCACGCTGGTAATGTGGATCTCCACATCCCCAACAAGCAACCTGTAATGGAGTGGGCGAAATAACCTGTTTAGACCTTGGAGAGGGGCTCCTCCCCCCAGGATCCCTTCCTCTACCGGCTGATCCTCTGAAATTTCTCACACCCTGGTGAGTTCCTGTAGCTGACTGGGGCACCGCCCTAGTTGCCACTAATCTGTCTACCGCTGCGACTCTTTGTGTGCTCCTGTTCTCGTAGGGAGGTGGCCTCGCATATCCTCCCCGAGGGTAGCTTCAAGGGGCCTTCCCTGCAAACCCTGACTGCTGAGAGTTGAATGACCTGATGGGATTTGCACCCAACATCTCCTAAGTGTAACGAGCACAATCTACTGCTTCGATGACCGAAGTCGGTTTCCACATCCGTACCTGAGCCTCGATCTTGGCATTGAGCCCATACACGAAGCGCTCAACCTGGCGTTCGTCATTGTCCAAGTAAGGGACATACTTCACTAACTCCATGAACCTCTCTTCATACTCCTCCACCGATAGATGCCTTTGTACCAAGGCATGAATAGCCCCTGCTTGTTCTTCTTGGTAGGATGCGGGTAGGTACTTCCCTTTGAATTTTTCCACAAACAGTTCCCATGGAACCGTGTCTGGTGTAAAATGTAGCTGCCTTTCTTGGTTTCCCCACCAGTTCAAAGCGGCCCCCTTTAGTTGAAATATGGCCAGTTTGGACTTGGACGTGGAGGTGCACTCCTGCAAGGTCAAGCACCTGGTCATCTCTTCCAACCATGACTCTGCTCGTATCCCTGATCGACCCCCTGAAAATTCTGGAAGCCTTATCTTCTGAAGTTCCCTCTTGATATCCTGGTGCGGATTTCTTGGTACTGTATTCACTTCTACAACAGGAACTTCCTCCCTTAGTGGAGGGGCATCCACTTCTACCTCCGAGGTAGCACTTCCTCTCTGTGCTAGTCCCCTGAGTGTTTTGTTTATTGCTTCCAACGAGCGCAGTATAAGGATGGTCTTTGGCGATGGTGCTGGCACATTCGGCTCAGGTAACGCCGTAGCCTGACCTCGCCCCCAACCTGCTCGCGTTCTTACCATGTTTATCTCTGCTACATGAATAATAAAATAATTAGCATATGACGACATCATGACTAATTTACCATCAAACTCAACAATTAATTCAAAATGCGTCATGACCAATTTATGAGCGTTTACTCTAAGAGCTATAGTTCAGGATGTTTCGATCAGGCCATCTTGAGGCCACCCGGTACTAGATATACTGCAGTAACTCTACGTAGGTGTAGGTATTGGATTCCACACAACCCTCATCGAGTTGCCATCAACTCTTCAAGATATTCAATTAATGTTTATTGCCCGCTCTCATTAACAACTAATAATTTAATAATTTACTAATAGAATAACTTAAGCTTTAAGTCTAGCATCGTGTTTACCCAACATTTTGTCATGAAATAGAATCCGTGTCCTAGCGATTAGCTCGTCATGTGGGTCTATGTGGTATCTCGTTTTCAATATTCTGTGTCAGTCTTGCCTGTTCGACTATACGTCGAAGTTTCGGCAAGGAGCATTTTCAAGAAGAAAAGCTAATCATTAACTATATTAAGTCTTAACTATAGTAATGATTAATTAATACATATAATAAATCCATATGCTACTAAGTTTAATGTAATTAATGTAATACAAGTACTAGATCCATATGCTACATTAATTAAATTAATTTAACTTAATTTTAAAATAAATACCAAATTTAAAACATAATAAAATTTAAAACATAATTTTAAAAATTTAAAAAAATATATATACAACTTTAAAACATAATAAAACTTAAAACTTAAAATTTATTATATGTCTTTATAATAATTAAAACATTATAAAAACTAAAATAATTTTTATTAGGTATCATTGAAAAAATAGTACTTAGAACTTAAATTCATCTCATCTCATAAACATGAATCTAAAATTAGTAACTTTTCCAAAGAATCGTTGTAAAATTCTCCATTAATAGGATACCATATAAAAGTCACAAAAATGACAAACGTGGCTTTCCACTCACACCCAAATTCACTACTTTCAACACCGTGCATGAAGAAGGCCACGCGGCTCGTGAAATCAAGGTTAAAGCGGGCATTTTTCCTTATCTCCCACGCAGCCCCATACCCACGTGACCTGAGGTTGCATGCGCCCCACCTGTCCACCAACATGCAGCTGGAGTCCTCCCATGCCCCCCTTCAAGAAATCTCTGGTTCTCACCCACGCCTGAGGTTCTTCTCAGATTTTCAGCTTACGGAGGCCGCAGGCTAGTGAGGGAGGATGCAGCAGTAGCAGCACTGGGATTCTACAGCAGTAAAAGACAGTGATTTGGAGGTGAGCTCAGGATTTTACAAGGCATCTGCAATTGCTTCTGACCTCATTTGTGGTGTTGCTTTCTCACTCGAGTGATATAGACGCTGGACTCACCAGCACATATGTTCGGCCTCGGTGGGCATCCGCTGATATGCCCGTTGATAATCCAGCATTTGCAATACCTAAGGGTTACAATGCTCCACAACAGGTGCATATAACTCCAGGGGATTATGAGGGTAAGGCGATGTAAGATGCTTCCATTAAAGTTTACTGTGATTAAAGCTTTCTTTTTGCAAGGGTTGTGAGTTCAGATCGAAAGGAACTAGGTCAATTAATTAAGGCGTAGAGATGAACTCAATGTATGTAGGACTTTTGTCCCATTTCATTATATTTTTGAATAATGCTACAATTAATCCTTCTTCCACTGACCCCTTTCTCTTCTTTTAAATGCTCAACAAACTATGCGTTGATGTGAAGAAAACGAATTTGTCTGCCAATGTTTTGTTTTGATAGAATGGTGACCAATACCATCTCCAACGACCGTTCTGTTGGTTTAAATACAAAAACGAGGACAGTCCCAGACTGGCGAGGGCACCCTTGCGCCTTATTACTTGTCGTGCACTCAGCTTCCAGCTGTATAACGTTCTACGTCCAAGAAATCGTGCAAGAATACGATCAACATCAAACTGAATAGAGAGCAGAGGATGGGACCTAAATATGTTTTGTTTTGATAGCAATACTGTAACTTGTTGATTTAACATGACTACAGTAAGGTATGTTGCAACCCAAAACCTTGTCCCCTAATGCATGCAGCAACCCTAAACCCCAATTTTTGAAGCCCTGGCTAGCGCATGAATTGTACTATAGATTCCGAGATTTATTCATTTTTCAGTTCTCTGTGATTTCATGTTAAATTATTTATTTTAAATTATCTGCAGAATCAGAGATTTTTATATATATATATATTTTTTGTATTGCCAGAAAAGTCTGCCGCTATATTAAGCGGTTTTGACAATCCGGCCCAGAAGAAATTGAAAAATAATAAAAGAAACTTCAATTTATTTGTTTCCTCAGTATTGTGAGATTTAATATAGAATACAATAAGGTATTTCTAGGATTTGTGAGATGAAGCGTTACAGTTTTACAGTTTTGATCTTTAAAAAGTTGTACATTACAAGTATATGTTTTAGCGGATCAGTTGGAATAAATTTCACATTTCAATTATTATAGTAAAAGAAAAAGCTCGCTAATTAATCTATCCAAGGTCGGTTTTATCTTACAGGAGCAGGTTTATGAGATGCTAATTGTTGATCTCCTTTACATGTTTGACTTGCTTATTTTTTTTGAATTGTTCTTATGTTTGTAAAGCTTCCTATCCGTTGTAATTTTTGTTTTGTGCATGTAATCTAACTAATACAGAGATTTCGGTAAGAAAAAGTTTCATACAGTTTTGTTTGCCTAAGATAATTTTCAATTTCAGGCACCCAAAAGCCAATACAAATATCAATTGCGAGCCTTCTGGTTCCAGATTTGGAACCATGGTATATCGAAATTTCGGTTATACGATGACAGACCGAGTACAAGTGCAACGTTGTTGTTATGTCGAGTAGACATAGTCCCTTGTTCCATTAGGGGGGTGGAGGCTTTACCCACCATTTATCCCCGAAACCCAGAGTCATGGGAGGGCTGTGCTACGGCGCGCTCCCCAAGGTGTGTGATGATGGCTGGTGGTTTCCTGCTGGGGAAGCTTGGTCGATGTGGTCGACACTTCCTCTTACGGGTTCTAGCTAGAACCGGTCATGACTTGACATTCCAGGGTAGTCCAGCAGAGGACAGGATAGGAAGTGGAAGTTAGTAATGATGTAGGTAGATAGATGTAGCGTGAAGTAGGGGTGAAAACAAGATCTAACTGTAGGTGTGTAAAACCCTTGGTTAGTATGTGTCGTAAATCAATGATGTATGAATTGTCGTAACATGGGTTTCAGTAAGCTAATTGATCATACCTTGTAAACTATGCTAAAACATGTGTCGGTAAATAATAAGTTCCTTGATTATGATTGATGTATGTGAATTATTACTTTTAGTGTACTTACGTAAGGAATGTAAGCAGTAGCTACGCTTACATAACTCGCCTACATATTATGAATTACATGAAATATTGTTGAGTAATAATGTCGCTTAATATTAATTACTGTCGTTTAGTAATTAACTATTGTTGATCAATGTTAATAATGTCGATTAAAGTTAATAATGATAATTAGGGTTAATAATGTTGATTAATGGTTAATTATTGTCCATTAATAATTAATTATGGTTGAATAATAAACAAAGCAATGGTTAACCTAGGTAGTGACTAATGCAATTGATTAGAATGCTTGATTGATGGTTAATGAGTTTAATTAGCCAGGACTAAGGGTTGAAATGTAAATACAAGGTTAAATAAGTTGATAGTAACTTGATCCCTTAAATTAATTATGTTTTAATGATGTTAATTAATTTTAACAAGACTATGCTTATCTTTAGTAATGATTGTTAATTAGCTAATTACAAACTAAGGTGTAATTAAAATGGAAATAGGTATATGAGTCGATTAAATCATAGTGAATTTTATTTAATTAATATGATTACACATTAATAATTTTATGATTTACATTGATAGGATTATTGTTCATAATTGATAAATTGAATTAGTGAATTTATAATTAAAGGGAATTTACATATTATAAATATTAGAAACCATTAATTAAATGATTAGGTAAGTGTAATTAATCAATTGACAATTACTGTAAATTAAATTAAATTGGTGAAGCGTGCAAGTTTAAACCATATAATATATAACATTTATTATTTATTAAGTAAATGGTCAAATATTGAAATATGAGTAAGGATATGTTTAAAATTATTATATTAAATAAAATGATTAAATTTAATTGAATTAAAAGTTACGATTGAGAAGTGACCCCAACCAACACCTTTTAATATTAATTTAAATATTTAAATGAGTCCAAGTCCAAGTTGAGGGCTCGAGGACTTACATGGTAGATGGAAGGGGGTGGATAAATTTATGATGAAGATAGGGGTAGTAATGGGGAGGAAAGGTCGACAAACAGGGGGATAAGAGGGAGAAAGGAGGGAGGAGAAGGGGATCCTTTTTACCTTAGGATTTTGGAGAAGTTTTGAGAGAGCAGAGGTTGGGAGAGCAGAGCTGCAAAGAAGGGGTTTTGTTGGAGATTGTTTTTTTTGAGGGGATACAATAGCTTAGGGCTTGTACTCGGTTTGGGCTTGGGGGTCCAAAGGGGTATCTTTGGAGCTGGGTGGTCGGCGAGACCTCGCCAGTTGGCAGGGTGGCAAGACTGGTTTGAACTGGTTGAGTTTCAGAGCTTTGGGAAGGACTTTTGGCTGCAGGGAAAAGCAAGGAAAAACATCAAACCAGGATAGCAACAAAGGTGGACCTATTAGCTACCTACATGTATTTTCTAGCAGGTATGTTATCGTTTCTACCTTGGCAAATTCTGTTTAATTAAATTTCAAAAGTTTATATGCTGTGATTATCTTTGCTACCTGCACAGTCAACAATAATTTGTTAGAAGTAGATAAAACAAATTTATAAATTTTCAAATCTGAAAAAAATGAAAATGCATATTTTATATCGTTTTCAGGCATGTAAATGAGCAAAAGTTAGAAATGAAAACATGAAATTAAAACATAATTTTAATTGTTCAATTTTGTAAAATGTAAACACTTTATTTTCTTTACAGCCAAAACTAGTAAAGGAGAATAGAAGCACAATAAAAGCAGGAACAAAACACAAACAGAACAGAACAGAAATTTTGACAAGAAGTGAATTTTCTGACTGTATATAAAAGTTAAAGGAGACCATTCTGTAGTGCTCTACCTAACCGGTAGAGCACTGTGTCCATCTCTCTGTAATGTTCTCTTTATTAATCTTATTCTGAGTTAAGTTTTTGTTAAAATCAAGACATTTTAAGTCATATTACATGTTTATACCTATCTCTGTTATGTTAGTTTTATAAACATATGAATGTACAAATATGAACTTTAAACATATTTAAAGTAAAAAATATGAGTTGTACATGTTGATAACTTCATGAATTTTCATAAATTAGACCATAATAGCATGCATGAGTTTAGTATCTACATACCTGAAATTTAAATACCTGGAAACAGTGATTGTGGTAGATTCAACAGTTTGCTGTAAACCTTGAAGGCTCCTTGTTCTTCCAGCTTTCCGTCCAACCATCCAAGCCTTGATTAACAAAATGATGTGCCACCCTGCCGACCAGCTCTCATCATGTGCTGGCCCTAGGAAACCCACGGGTTTCCTAGCCCTCGAGCCCATAGACCAATAATACCGAGAGCAGCTTCCTCTCCATTCTTTATCTTCTCAGTCTCAGTCATTTACAGATATTCTTGTCCTTGAGTTGTCCCCCTCCTCAAGTTTTTTTTCTCTCCCTCATTTTTCCACATATGCAGAGTCTAATCCCCCCTGAAATCCCCAAAATTCCCCCTCCTTATACCTCCTTCCCCACCGCCTTCCTTCTTCCACCGCCTCCTCCTTCCATCGCCTCTTTCATAAATTAATTTAGGTTATTCTATCTTGGGCAGTGTAGTTCCATTTTTGTCTGACATGTGTTATGTATTAATAAATCTTCAATTGTACGTGTTTACAAAACCTAACCAAATGTCATACATTATCAAATATTATTTATTTAATTCTTTACGCAAATAGTAAAGACGGTAAAATAATTAGTGTAAGTTTAATTTAATAAAAGTATTTACTAATAAAATTTAATTAACATTAATATGGTATAAGTTTAATTTAATAAAAGTATTTACTAATAAACTTTAATTAACATTAATATGGTATAAGTTTAGTTTAATAAAAATATTTACTAATAAACTTTAATTCACATTAATATGGGGCATTACATACACCCACCCTTCAGGAAACTTCGTCTCGAAGTTATGGTCAAAATAGTGATACAAGGTGCTTTTATAGGTTTAAAACAATTCAAGGTACATTTATAGGTTTAAAGCAATTCACAATTACTTAGTTAACCTATCCCACTATTTAAATATTTCATACTAGCGTGCATGTGTGAGGTGTGCATGCATGGCCAGTACATGCACAGGCTACACATGTACTATAGCAAAAAAAAACCCTTAAATTCTAACTCATACAATTAATATTTCACGCAACATGACCCACACGCAGATATAATATGATTTCTTGTGACATTCGGAGTTATTTAACAATTATGTTCTTATTATTTAGTCAGTTAAGATTGGTATCTACCATCACTAATCCAGTATCATAATTGTCCAACATTCAACCATAATAACTAAAATGTCCACCCATCCCAACCTACGTCTGCATCCTCCGTATCCTTCCTCTGCTAGTATAGAAGTGGATGTCGGCTTCACCGACCTGAGCACACAAGAACCTGAGAGCGATAGCGTCGGCTGAACAACGGACCTAGCCTCTCCTAGTAGGCATCCGACCGTCGTCATCACAACAACATGGGGAGCGTGTCTCAGCACGACCCTCTCACGACCTCGGGTACTCGACCGTCGTTATCACAACAACATGGGGAGCGTGTCTCAGCATTGCCCTCCCACGACCTCGGGTATCATAAAAACATAGGGTGGAACACATCCATCCCTCTCAACATCCTGGGTCTATATACCCTATCAAAAACATACTTTTCTACTATCGAGATTATTGGTCTATGTCATCGTATCATCAATTTTGGTAATCAAGGCTCTTCTGCAGAAATATGTACTATACCACACTTCATATAAAGTATCCATTTATTACATAGCCCATGTGTCCTGCAGATTAGTACTTTGAAAACATACATTCATAATAATATCAGTTGGTGCATATTATCAACAACATTTCCTTTCATTGTATAACTCATTAAATTGATCACATCATGGGTCAATATCCATGTACACATCATATATATACTACATTTATCAATGATGACAATTAAACGTACATTGTCTTTATGAACAAAGGAATATCATGATAACTATAACATAGTGACCTCATAAACATAATCATAACATCACAATCAATGTATCAATAGTAACATCTTAGACATAGTAGCAACATCTATCATAAATATGGTTTACTTAGTCAAACCGGGTCCAACATTTACTAAGAAAATAAAATGCAACATGTTGATATGTCTAGTCAGATATGGGGCACTACACCCACCCTTTAGGAACTTCGTCTCGAAGTTATTGTTATGCATGATTTATAAGAATATATTATTATGCATAATATAGGTGTCTTACTATTAGAATTCATTAGTTTAAGGTAGTCTCACTTAGATCTTTACTTGATCCACTTGTCGATGTCATTTTACTATTTTACTTCTTTTATCATGTAATGTATGCTCTTAAACTTTATTTGAAAAACATATCCTAGTAACTACTTATGACCTTCCTCGAGGATCCCTATTTGTAACCTACATCAAGGTTCATCATGCCTTACTAGACAATTATCCACAACAATTTATACAAAATTTTAAAAAAGTTCTATAGTCTTGTTTCTATTGTGATTCATAAGGAGACGTTAGTTCCCTTTTGTTGTTGTTGTTGATTCGTTTTAGCTTTATTGAATCTCTCTCCAATTTACATTACTTATGTTCTCATTAAAATTGTTAATTATGATCCATCTTGACATCGGTACTTTTATAATAACTTGAATAACACTATGTTTTATTAATCAAATTCTATTCACCAATCAATTCTCTTTAAAGAGGACTCTTACCCTATGAATGGCACATTATACAAAGAGTACTTATAATTGCTACTTATTTCTTTGTAATTTTAATAATGGGACATACTTTTTATCCTATGTAATTTAATTGATAGTTTCTTGGCTTGTCGTATCATTTTTCTATGATAATATCTAAATATCATTTATACGTTCACCTCTTTCTATACTAATTCCTATTAGCAGGTTTGAAACACTTGAAACACTCCTCCCTTTTGTACTAGTTGTTTATCATTAACACCCTTATGGTATTTATGTGTCATTAAAACATATTGTCTTCAACCTAGTTTACTTATCACATAAATTTACTAGTTGATATCATCATCACTTCACACCTGTCACTTACTAATTACACAACTACCATTCTATTGCACCACTCCCTCTAATGCTCATCAAGATGTATCTTTAGCACCTTTAATGTTTTCATTAATCCGTGTATATTAAGTTTACAATATAAATAATCTTTATAAAATTGCAATTGCTTAGGCATCCCTATGTATGAATGTTGACATACTATCTCAACTTAGGTACTTCATACAACCATGTGATCACCACTCGTAACATAGGGTATCCTTACAAGATGAATGGAATTTTTACATAACCTAATCTTTTGTATGCACACTAGGACACACAGAACTAATCAAGGGACGTTCCTATTAACTCATAATTAATCAACCTCCTCGTTAGAGTACCTTGTATTATAATGTGGAATTAGTTATGCGTACTCTTTCTATCCCCTTGATCAATAATTTTGTAACAACGCGCATAATCTTCCATAAATAATTTCAGCATAAATTAACTTAGGTAGTGTGATTTTGCACCTAGGAGGTGATCCCTTTATAACCTAGTTGACTTCTCATAAATAAATATTGGAGATAAGGAAAAATGCCCGCTTTAACCTTGATTTCACGAGCCGTGTGGCC
Source organism: Pseudotsuga menziesii (assembly GCA_001517045.1). Taxonomy (NCBI): domain Eukaryota; kingdom Viridiplantae; phylum Streptophyta; class Pinopsida; order Pinales; family Pinaceae; genus Pseudotsuga; species Pseudotsuga menziesii. Next base: position 126,420 of record LPNX010465233.1, on the reverse strand, counting down.
TTCTTCATGCATGGTGTTGAAAGTATTGAATTTGGGTGTGAGTGGAAAGCCACGTTTGTCATTTTTGTGAGTTTTATATGCTATCATATTAATGGAGAATTTTACAACGATTCTTTGGAAAAGTTACTAATTTTAGATTCATGTTTATGAGATGAGATGAATTTAAGTTCTAAGTACTATTTTTTTTCAATGATACCTAATAAAAATTATTTTAGTTTTTATAATGTTTTAATTATTATAAAGACATCTAATAAATTTTAAGTTTTAAGTTTTATTATGTTTTAAAGTATATATATATTTTTAAATTTTTTAAATTATGTTTTAAATTTTATTATGTTTTAAATTTGGTATTTATTTTAAAATTAAGTTAAATTAATTTAATTAATGTAGCATATGGATCTATTACTTGTATTACATTAATTACATTAAACTTAGTAGCATATGGATTTATTATATGTATTAATTAATCATTACCATAGTTAAGACTTAATATAGTTAATGATTAGCTTTTATTCTTGAAAATGCTCATTGCCGAAACTTCAACGTATAGTTGAAGGGGCAAGACCGACACGGAATCTTGAAAACAAGATACCACGGAGACCCACATGACGAGCTAATCGCTATGACACAGATTCTATTTCATGACAAAATGTTGGGTAAACACGATGCTAGACTTAAAGCTTGGGTTATTCTATTAGTAAATTATTAAATTATTAATTGTTAATGAGAGCGGGCAATAAACATTAATTGAATATCTTGAAGAGTTGATGGCAACTCGATGAGGGTTGTGTGGAATCCAATACCTACACCTACGTAGAATTACTGCAGTATATCTAGTACCGGGTGGCCTCAAGATGGCCTGATCGAAACATCCTAAACTATAGCTCTTAGAGTAAACGCTCATAAATGGGTCATGACGCATTTTGAATTAATTGTTGAGTTTGATGGTAAATTAGTTATGATGTCGTCATATGCTAATTATTTTATTATTCATGTAGCAGGGATAAACATGGTAAGAACGCGAGCAGGTCGGGGGCGAGGTCAGGCTACGACGTTACCTGAGCCGAATGTGCCAGCACCATCGCCAGAGACCATCCTTATACTGCGCTCGTTGGAAGCAATAAACGAAACACTCAGGGGACTAGCACAGAGAGGAAGTGCTACCTCGGAGGTAGAAGTGGATGCCCCTCCACTAAGGGAGGAAGTTCCTGTGGTAGAAGTGCATACAGTACCAAGAAATCCGCACCAGGATATCAAGAGGGAACCTCAGAAGATAAGGCTTCCAGAATTTTCAGGGGGTCGATCAGGGATACGAGCAGAGTCATGGTTGGAAGAGATGACCAGGTGCTTGACCTTGCAGGAGTACACCTCCACGTCCAAGTCCAAACTAGCCATATTTCAACTAAAGGGGGCTGCTTTGAACTGGTGGGGAAACCAAGAAAGGCAGCTACACCTTACACCAGACAGGGTTCCATGGGAACTGTTTGTGGAAAAATTCAAAGGGAAGTACCTACCCGCATCCTACCAGGAAGAACAAGCAGGGGCTCTTCATGCCTTGGTACAAAGGCATCTATCGGTGGAGGAGTATGAAGAGAGGTTCATGGATTTAGTGAAGTATGTCCCTTACTTGGACAGTGACGAACGCCAGGTTGAGCGCTTCGTGTATGGGCTCAATGCCAAGATCAGGGCTCAGGTATGGATGTGGAAATCGACTTCGGTCGCTGAAGCAGTAGATTGTGCTCGTTACACTGAGGAGATGTTGGGTGCAAAGCCCATCAGGTCATTCAAATCTCAGCAGTCAGGGTTTGCGGGGAAGGCCCCTCGAAGCTACCCTCGGGGAGGATATGCGAGGCCACCTCCCTACGGGAACAGGAGCACACCAAGAGTCGCAGCGGTAGACAGATCAGTGGCAACTAGGGCGGTGCCCCAGTCAGCCACAGGAACTCACCGGGGTGTGAG
>LPNX010465233.1:38155-116957 GCA_001517045.1 Pseudotsuga menziesii | reverse complement strand
CCTTATCTTCTGAAGTTCCCTCTTGATATCTTGGTGCGGATTTCTTGGTACTGTATTCACTTCTACCACAGGAACTTCCTCCCTTAGTGGAGGGGCATCTACTTCTACCTCCGAGGTAGCACTTCCTCTCTGTGCTAGTCCCCTGAGTGTTTCGTTTATTGCTTCCAACGAGTGCAGTATAAGGATGGTCTCTGGTGATGGTGCTGGCACATTCGGCTCAGGTAACGCCGTAGCCTGACCTCGCCCCCGACCTGCTCGCGTTCTTACCATGTTTATCCCTGCTACATGAATAATAAAATAATTAGCATATGACGACATCATGACTAATTTACCATCAAACTCAACAATTAATTCAAAATGTGTCATGACCAATTTATGAGTGTTTACTCTAAGAGCTATAGTTCAGGACGTTTCGATCAGGCCATCTTGAGGCCACCCGGTACTAGATATACAGCAGTAATTCTACGTAGGTGTAGGTATTAGATTCCACACAACCCTCATCGAGTCGCCATCAACTCTTCAAGATATTCAATTAATGTTTATTGCCCGCTCTCATTAACAATTAATAATTTAATAATTTACTAATAGAATAACCTAAGCTTTAAGTCTAGCATCGTGTTTACCCAACATTTTGTCATGAAATAAAATCCGTGTCCTAGCGATCAACTCGTCATGTGGGTCTCCGTGGTATCTCGTTTTCAAGATTCCATGTCGGTCTTGCCCCTTTGACTATACGTCGAAGTTTCGGCAAGGAGCATTTTCAAGAAGAAAAGCTAATCATTAACTATATTAAGTCTTAACTATAATAATGATTAATTAATACATATAATAAATCCATATGCTACTAAGTTTAATGTAATTAATGTAATACAAGTAATAGATCCATATGCTACATTAATTAAATTAATTTAACTTAACTTTAAAATAAATACCAAATTTAAAACATAATTTTAAAAATTTAAAAAAATATATATATACAACTTTAAAACATAATAAAACTTAAAATTTATTATATGTCTTTATAATAATTAAACATTATAAAAACTAAAATAATTTTTATTAGGTATCATTGAAAAAATAGTACTTAGAACTTAAATTCATCTCATCTCATAAACATGAATCTAAAATTAGTAACTTTTCCAAAGAATCGTTGTAAAATTCTCCATTAATACCTTTTTACCTTAGGATTTTGGAGAAGTTTTGGGAGAGCAGAGGTTGGGAGAGCACAGTTGCAAAGAAGGGGTTTTGTTGGAGATTGTTTTTTTTTAGGGGATACAACAGCTTAGGGCTTGTACTCGGTTTGGGCTCGAGGGTCCAAAGGGGTGCCTTTGGAGCTGGGTGGTCGGTGAGACCTCGCCAGTTGGCAGGGTGGAAAGACTGGTTTGGACTGGTTGATTTTCAGAGCTTTGGGAAGGACTTTTGGCTGCAGGGAAAAGCAAGGAAAAACGGCAAACAAGGACAGCAGCAAAGGTGGACCTACTAGCTACCTACAGGTATTTTCCAGCAGGTATGTTATCGTTTCTACCTTGGCAAATTCTGTTTAATTAAATTTCAAAAGTTGATATGCTGTGATTATCTTTGCTACCTACACAGTCAACAATAAATTGTTAGAAGTAGATAAAACATATTTATAAATTTTCAAATATGAAAAGAATGAAAATGCAGATTTTATATCGTTTTCAGGCATGTAAATGAGCAAAAGTTAGAAATGAAAACATGAAATTAAAACAGAATTTTAATTGTTCAATTTTATAAATGTAAACACTTTATTTTCTTTACAGCCAAAACTAGTAAAGGAGAAAAGAAACGCAATAAAAGCAGGAACAAAATACACACAGAACAGAACATAATTTTTGTAAGACTGCACATTTCATATTTCAACAACATATTTATAATTTTAACTTGACTTTAACTTTGAATAATTATACTTATAATTATAATGTACATTTATCTTATTCCAACATTAACTTTAACTTTAACTTTGTGAACAATTATAATTACAATGTATATTTTTCTCATTCCAACATTAACAATAATTTTTGTTTATAATTTTAACTTCATTTTATTTAATGTATGTATACATTTGATATTAATTTTATTTTACTTAAACTTTAATATTTATTTTATATATATATTATTAACATTAACATTCATTTTTTATTTTGACTTAATTCAATTCAGATAGCAAACATATTATAATAAGCATTTCACTATTATTCCAATCCAAACTTCTGGTTTATGATTTTTTTTTTATATTATTATTATTAGAAATGAATCTAGTAACAATTTCATAAGAAAAAACATTTCACATTTCTACATGTAAATTATAATTTTAACTTGATTTTAACTTTCATTATTTAATGTACATTTCACTCATTCCAACATTAACTTTAACTTTTGTTTATAATTTCAATTTCATTTCAAAAGTATTTTTAATTAAAATTTAACTTTAAACATAAGACTGCACATTTCATATTTCAACAACATGTTTATAATTTTAACTTGACTTTAACTTTGAATAATTATACTTATAATTATAATGTACATTTATCTTATTCCAACATTAACTTTAACTTTAACTTTGTGAACAATTATATTTATAATGTATATTTTTCTCATTCCAACATTGACTCTAATTTTTGTTTATAATTTTAACTTCATTTTATTTAATGTATGTATACATTTGATATTAATTTTATTTTACTTAAAATTTTAATATTTATTTTATATATATTATTAACACTAACATTCATTTTTTTATTTTGACTTAATTCAATTCAGATAGCAAACATATTATAATAAGCATTTCACTATTATTCCAATCCAAACTTCTGGTTTATGATTTTTTTTTTATATTATTATTATTAGAAATGAATCTAGTAACAATTTCATAAGAAAAAACATTTCACATTTCTACATGTAAATTATAATTTTAACTTTCATTATTTAATGTACATTTCACTCATTCCAACATTAATTTCAACTTTTGTTTATAATTTCAATTTCATTTCAAAAATATTTTTAATTCAAAATGCAATTTCAAACATAAGAATGCACATTTCACATTTCAACAACATGTTTATAAAACTTGAATTCAACTTTGAATACTTGTAATGTACATTTCACACTTTTCAACATCAACTTTGAATACTTGTATGTTTAAAATTTTTAATTTTCATTCCAATTTTAATTTTTAACTCTTGTTTATAATTTCAATTTTATTTCTATTTATTGAGTATGTATGTATTTAATATTAACTTTATTCTTTATATATTTGTATATGTATGTTTATAATTTTTACTTTTCATTCCAATTTTATTTTTTAACTTTTATAATGTATTTACTTTATATATGCATTTAATAATAATGTACATTTCACTCATTCCAACATCAACTCTAACTTTTGGTTATAATTTCAACTTCAGTGCAAGAGTATTTTTAATTCAAAATTCAACTTTAAACATAAGATTGCACATTTCACATGTCAACATGTCAACAACATGTGTATAATTTTAACTTGACTTTAACTTTGAATAATTATACTTATAATTATAATGTACATTTATCTTATTCCAACATTAATTTTAACTTTTGTTAATAATTTTGACTTCATTTTTATTTAATAAAATTCAACTTTAAACATAAGACTGCACATTTCACATTTCAACATGTTTATAATTTTAACTTTACTTTAACTTTGTGAATAATTATAATTATAATGTATATTTTTCTCATTCCAATATTAACTATAATTTTTGTTTATAATTTTAACTTCATTTTATTTAATATATGTATACATTTTATTTTACTTAAACTTTAATATTTATATATATATATATTATTAACACTAATTTTCACTTTTTATTTTTATTTATTTTTATTTTAAATTAATTCAGATGGCAAACATATTATAATTTAAGCATTTTATTATTATTCCAATCCAAACTATAACTCTGGTTTATGAATTTTTGTTGTATTATTATTATTAGAAAGGAATCTAGTAGCAATTTCATAAGAAAAAATAATTCAAAACTTAAAGCTTTTAATATTCAGTTTGTTTTTACGAACTTTCATATTCAAAACTTAAAGCTTTTAATATATATTTACGAACTTTCATATTCAGTTTGTTTTTTTAATTGATTTAATTGTGAAGATTTTGGATTTTTACTACAAGAATTTAATTTTTAATGATCTTTGGAGTTTTGGGAAATAATCTTGTAAACATATATAATATTAAAAATATCTAAAGATTCCAAACTGTAACATTTCAACAATATGTTTATAATTTTAACTTGATTTTAACTTTGAATAATTATAATTATAATGTACATTTCTGTCATTCCAACATTAACTCTAACTAATTTTAACTTCATTTTTATTTAATGTATGATTTGATATTAATTTTATTTTACTTAAACTTTAATGTATATATTAAGTTAAAAAAAATGAAATTCCAACATCAACTCTAATTTTTATTTAATGTGTAATTCGATATTAATTTTATTTTACTTAAACTTTAATATATATATTAAGTTAAAAAAAATGAAAGTTAGTCTTATATATATAAACACTAATTTAGATTTCAAACATATTACAATATAAACATTTCACTATTATTCCCATACAAACTTTAATTAGTTTATTGATTTATATATATATATATTATTATTATTAGAAATGAATTTAGTTTATATATTATTATTATTATTAGAAATGAATTTAGTAACAATTTCATAATAAAAAATAATCCAAAACTTAAAACTTTTAATATACTTACGAACTTCCATATTCAAGTTGATGTTTTAATTGATTTAATTATGGAGTTTTTGGATTTTAGTAAAAAAATTAATTTTTGATGATCTCTGGAGTTTTTGGAGAAATACTTGTAAATTTATATTAAAAGTATCCAAAAAAAATCCAAACGGTAACCAACTGGGTGGTATGGTAATGGCTATCCAGTTTTTCCAAATTTCAAAATGGCAATAAGGGACGACAGACTTGTTCTGCCAGCCGGGAAGAAAAAGGCGGATTTGAAAATAAAATAAACTTAAATAACATGTATTGAAATCCGTGTTTCTCGTATTAAGTACAGGAAGGAGAAAGCAGTTTTTTCATTTGCAAAGACAAACGACTCGCGCTGAGCGCAGAACGGAGTGCAGGTTTTAGAAGCCATATTTGTTCTTAAGCATGCCTCCATTGGTAGTGATGATATTTCATCAGCTTGTTTGTCTGCACATTCTCTGGGCCTGGCTGGTGAGGTTTTTGGAATGAGAGGCTTTCACTTCGCAGCTGGGGGAGGCTGGTATTTTTAAGGCCAGTTTGGCTTATACCTCTCTTTTCATTTATTGTCGGGCTTAGTGGAATATTCCTCAATGGAAGAAGCACTTATCGTCAAAGGTGAAGTGCTTTGCATGGTTGGCACTCGAGCATAAAATCCTGTGTCGTGGGATATGTTACAGCGGCGTCGAATATCAGGGTCCTAGAAGGGGTTCGTTTTGTTTGGCTGATTCAGAGTTTGTTGAACATATATTCTTCTTTTGTCCTATCTTTCGTGGGCTTTGGACTCATCTTTGTGATATCATGGACTGTACCTGGACCTGGAATGTTGACAGTTTTTATGCTTTTCTTCTAAAAGTGAAAGAGCACTCTAGTCTCTACCTTGCGTTGGTTTTATTTTGTATCTGGGAGTTCTGGTGTTCTAGAAATCGTTGCATTTTTCAAATGATTCCTTTGGACTTGGGTCCAACCTTTGGTTAGATTCTGTCTTGTTATGTTCGTGTATCTGTATTTGGATTAACTACAAAATAAGGTATCACTCGTTTCCTGGAGTAATTTGATATTGATAAGGTTGGTTTTTTTTGATGGGGCAGAACAAAATGGCATTTGTGGTGCTGGAATGGTCATCTAGATGGAGATCAATCACTCTTTCTGGATCTCAGTGTTGGTAAGGGGTCTAATACCCGTGCAGAATTATTAGCAGTATGGGGTCTCTTGGTATTTTCCAAAGCTCGCGAGCTCGCTACATTGATCTTCAGATGGTAATCGGTGATTCAAAGGTTATCATCAACTAGGTCCTCAAGTTTCATAATCTACAGTCTCTTTGTCTTACTTATTGGATTGGGAAGTTACTTGATTCTTTTTCTCACTTGCCGTTCACACATATATCGAGAATATAACTCTTGGGCTGACATATTGTCTAAGCAAGGGCTTAGCATGGTATCGAGTGGGATTGTTGCTGAAGGAGCATTGCAGTGTCATTAGTCCTCTGATCAGTGACAGTTTGTTCTCTTGGTGGCCTAGCCTTGGACTTGATTTTTTGGACGTTGTTTTTCTTCTTAGTTTGGAACTGTTAGCACTTGATGGACTCGATACTTCGCATATTTTGATGATGATCGCTATCTCTCACAGTCTTGGTTTTGTCATTTTTTCAAGCTATCTGTCACCTATTTTAAGATGCTTTGTCGTGATAGATTTGATGGATGCATTATTGTCATATCTTGTGTGTATATACTTGTTGTTTTCAGACACATCCTTCTATAATATAAGGTTGTATTTATTTGTGTGATTTTTTATTTATTTTTATTTTACTTTACCTTCTAATATTTAATTTTTATTTTTTACTTGTATATGTAAAATTCAATATCAAACATAAGACTGCACATTTGACATTTCAACAACATGTTTTAAACTTTTTAGTAATTCCACCATCAACTCTAATTTTTGTTTATAATTTCAACTTCATTTTTTTTAATGCTTATGTATTTGATATTGATTTTATTTATTTAACTTTACATTTAAATTTTAGTTTTTATTTGTATTTTTATAAATTTGTATTTCAAAAGTATTTTTATTTCAAAATTCAATTTCAAACATAAGATTGCACATTTTACATTTCAACATGTTTATAATTTTAACTTGACTTCAAAAAGCTATTTATTGCTATTCATATGAATCAAAGGAAATAATTACATCACGTGATTATAACATAATCATACCATATCTTGAACTGATCTATGCTGGAGGAACAAAGATAACCAACATAAACAAGAGATACAAAATAAGATAAAGACTTAGCATAATTATATTTTGTGAAAGTCAAGAGGCTAGGGGACAATGAGAGTGCCTCCTTTGATAAGCTCCCTATAAATGTGTTGAACAACTAGGAAGAGGAAGGTGTCTTTCAACTTAGTAATATGCGTACACCAAGATTCAAGATTCAAGATTCAGGGCAAAAAGAGTTGACTTGTTGTTTTCCCAATTTATTACCACAGTAGTCTCTCCAAAGATGTGGAGAGAAGGAAGTCCAAAGGCTTCTGCAAAAAAGAGCAAAAGCCCATAGTGCAAGCAGCTTTGCCCTTGTGTTGGTGCTATGACCATAGCCCAAATTTAAACACTAAAAATGGTGCGGATTGATAGCTAGATGAAGGCATGCACTCCCTATAGTGTTTGCAGCAGCCCCATCGAAGAATCCATAGGGATACATTAAGACAGGGGCCGACCCCACCACTCTAACTTTCTTGGATTTGAATGATGTTGGATATTCATTCATCAGTGCCAACACATGATGACAAGTTGAAGATGTAGCAACATCCCTATTATAAAAAATAGCTCGTTTACCAATAAATAATAAATAAAGGAAGATGAGAGTTTACCGAGACAATTTTCCATATTAGCAAGAGAGAACAGTTGGACCAAGAAATCAACAAGTTGAATCTTTTGCTCATACAATCAAAGATGTGAACGGTATAAGGAAAGACCGTGAATATGTGTTTAATTGATTCATTTTCCCCTTTGCATAAGCTGTAACGATTGGGACCGACCCAACCTTTTATTACCATGTTGTCCTAGGTTTAGATACGATTTTCTACAGCTAGCCACAAGAAGCATTTGACTGTGAGTGGTATATTACAGGCCCAAATTTTTGACATGGCAGAATTCCTTTCAGGGAGAACAGAAGAAGAGACAATCAAATCATATGCAAGACTGAAAGAAACAACACCACTTTTAGGATTATGGATCCACATGAGCTTATCCATGTAATCTGATAATTTGATGCCTCCCTGAGTGAGACCTTTAATGTAGCGTTCCCATTCCATCTTCCATCTGCCTCAAAGATCTAAATCATCAGCAGAAAGCCAGTAAGATTGGATTATAGTCCTAACACCCAAGTTTTGTATATGTTGAAGAGTAATTAATCCATAATCTTTTAAGTAATCCCTGAGATCATCTGAAATGATAAAATGAGAGTCCATACCAATGATTGGATTGATGCCCAATTTTATGGACAAACCATATCCAACTTTCCAACTGAGCATTCTGGTGATCCATGAAAGGATTCTTAAGAAACCATTCCAAAAAAAAGATGTGCCTCTAGCACTAAAATATTTGTTTCGTAGACATTCATCAACAGATAGGTTCTTGAGATATTTTTTCCTTATGAACTGGTTCCAAAGACCCAAACTAGTAAGGGACATTAAGAGGCTTTTCATCTTAAGTGCATTACAGAACCAATCCAACTGCTTTATGTTCCAGCCCCTATACTCCAAAGGTTTGGAGAGGGACTTCCAACTTGATAGATGTGGACGATGAGAATCATGTGTACTCCCCCCAAGAAAATAAAAAATGAACTGCTCGAGTCTGTTTAGAAAAGTTTTTGGCACAGGAACCAATGCAAACAAGTACACTGACAAACTGGTAAAGACAACTTTGATTAGGATGAGCCTTCCTCCCACGGAGAGGAGTCTGTAGGTCCAATGGATTATTCTGTTTTCAAATATTTTTAAGATCCAATGACAATCCTTAATTCCATATCTAAGGGGTTCTAGGAAGTACCCTAGATATTTGAAACCTACCATGATACGATCCATTTTATAGGGCATAAAACTAGAGATGCCATTCAAAATATCTTCCTCTACTTCATTGAACAAAAAATAGGATTTTTCCACACTTATACAAATGCCAGAAGCTAAACTAAATACAACAAGTATCTCATCAAAAACCTTCCATTCCTTCGGTGTTCCCACTCCAAAGAGAACTACATCATCATCGAATAAGAGGTGTGTAAGAGAAAGACTCGAGGATATTGTAATGCCCTTAATCAGTCCTTTTCTTTGTGCATCTTTATTAAGCAAGCTGAGCCCTTCAATAATCAGGAGAAATATGAGAGGGGAAAGGGGGCATCCCTGTTTGATACCCCTAGAAGTAGTGAAAAAACTAGGAGTACCATTGATTAGTACAACAAAGTTTGAGGAAGTAATGCATCCCATGATCCAGTTAACTCCCAAAAGGGGAATGCCAATTTATAAGAGGATGAGCCTTAGGAAGGTCCAGTTGACCCTATCGAAGGCTTTGACTAGATCAAGCTTTAGAACCAGTGCTTTCCTTTTTTTCGTTTTAATAGTATGTAAAGCTTCTTAAGTGATGGCCATGGGTTCCAGGATTTGTCTGTCCTTAAGAAACCCAAACTGCTAAGGAGAAATGGATCAATCAAGGAAAGGGTTAAGCTTGTTGGATGCTATCTTGGAGATCAGTTTATATAGTGAGTTATAGAGAGAAATAGGGTGATAATCTGCAAAGGTTTGAGGCTTTTCACACTTAGGAATAAGGGTGAGGAAAGTGGAGTTCATAGCAGGGGTAATTCTTTTGTCCCTCCTTGAAAATTCCATGGCTTTTAGTAAATCTTCCCCCACAAGATAAAAAAACCAGAGGTAGAATTCGACTGGCCATCCATCGAGACCTGGGATTTTGTCCCTTTTGAAGGATTTTAATGCACCCTCAACTTCAGCAAGAGTCACTTTAGAGGTGAACATAGAAGCCTCTTCCTTTGATAGCATAGAGGGGAAGAGTTGTATAACCTTCAGCTGATCACTAATGCAAGTCATACCATCATCCTTGAATATCTTTGAAAAATGTTTTACACCCAGGTCTTTAAGCTGATCAATCTCCTCCACCATCACCTCGTCCTCATTCTTGAGGGCCCAAATTGAGTTAAACTTTCTGCGTGCAGAAGCATAGCTGTGGAAAAATTTAGTGTTAGCATCTCCTAGTTCAGTCCACTTAATCTTGATCTTCAGTAACCAAGTTAATCTTTCATGTGCTAGATGTTTTTCTTTGCAGATTTTCAGCAAGAGAAAACTGCTCAAATCTTGCTCATTGAAAATACCAGAGGGGCAAGGATCTAACAGGGCTTGAATTCCCGAATCAATCTCATACATTTCTTTTTTCATCTCCATCCTTTTCTTTATTTCCCAATGCTTAACCTCCACCTTCAGCCCCTTGAGCTTTGAGACCAAACTAGATATATCATTATCCCCCAAAGGGGATCTATTAGCAGTCCAACAGTCCTTAACTAAATTTGAAAAACCTTCTTCCAACAACCAAGCTCTATTAAATTTAAAAGGGTATATATTTACACAGAGCTTTGAATTCCATTCCAAACATATAGGAAAATGGTCCAAAACCTCAGATGGATGGGCCTAAACTCTATGCTTTTGAAGATGAGGTATGAGAGAGGATGAGGCTAGAAATCTATGTAGCCTTTTAGTTATGCCAGCCTCTCTAGCCCTGTCGTTCCTCTAGGTAGGGCCTGCACAAGATGGAGCCATATCCATCAAGTTGGAATCATTGATAAGTTGTGAGAAGAAAGAAGCTAGGGGATCCATTATGGTTGATTTACCCCAAAATTCAGTATCATTAAGAGTGAAATTTAAATCACCAGCAAAAATCAGGTTTGGAAGTCCAAAAATGAACCCTGTTCATATAGGGACCGTACCAGTTGAGGATAGAGAGTTTTGAGTCAGAGCCTCGAAATTTAGCATTGACTAAAATACCAGCAGTGGCTTGGAAAGCTTTACAACGACCCGACAGAGTGTTCCAGCCTATCAAGAGGCCTCCCGAAAGGCCAAGGGATTCAAGTGCATAGAATTCCCAACCTGTTAAGAGTTTGGATAAATATAGGAGGGCATGGTAGTGATCACAGATAGTCTCTTGGAGAAGTATCATGTCCAGAGCTAAAGAAGAGAAGAGAGTTTTGAGGGATTTTTGTTTGGAAAATCCCCCGGAATCACAAACATTCAGGGTTACAATCTTCATAAAGGACCATCTCTGGTGGGTGATGTAGCTCTAAGCACCCTGAGAGAAGAGATGGAAGGTGAAGGTGAAGGAGAGGCCCTGGCTGGAGCTTTAATCCTAACAGAGAGGCATGTCACTGCTTTCCAGAGGTTTTGATACCAGTTTCTTCCTAGATTTCCTGATCGTGAAATTCTCAAATCTAATAAAGTCTAGATAAACAATAAATAAACAAAATTCAATGATAAACTTTCCAGTTTTTTTCCATTCATGGTTGGTACTAAGCCCCCTGCGAAGGGAGAGGACTCCATGTGCAGTCTAGACCCAAAAATAAAACAAGAAAACCAAAGCCGACCATTCAAACCAATGACTTCCAGAGCCAGTAATACCATACCCGGAAAGGTTGTACGCTGGAACTGGTGGATGCAGACCGTCAAGAAGAGAGCTTCATCGCCGCCATGAAACCCAAGTTGCAACCTACAGACCAATGTGAAATTTCACGATCATATGACTCGTGAACTTGACTTCAACTTGTACATTTCACTCATTCCAACATCAACTCTAACTTTTGTTTATAATTTCAACTTCATTTTTATTTAATGTGTGTATGCATTTGATATTAATTTAATTTTACTTCAACTTTAACATTTAATTTTTATTTTTTTACTTGTATATGTATGCATTATTAACATTAACTTTCACTTCTTTTAACTTAACTTAGACTTCAAACATATTACAATGTATACATTTAACTCTTGTTTATAATTTCAATTTCATTTTTATTTAATGTGTATGTATGCATTTAAAATTAATTTTATTTTTTATTTATTTGTAAATGAATGTTTATAATTTTTAATTTTCACTCCAATTTTAATTTTTAACTTTTACTCTCACTTCAAATATCAACTCTAACTTTTAACACTAATTCAAGAGCTTAGCTTTAGTTTAATTTGCTATGTGTAATTTTAACTTACAACAAATTAATCTCTAATTTTTATTTATTTTATATATGCATTTACTAATAATATTCACTCAGACTTTAGTTGTTAATAGTTAATTTATTTTTCACTTCAATTCAATTCAATTCCACGGAATTCTTTTTAATTAAAATTTATATTTTATTCACTTTAACTTATACCATAGATATAATTTATAACTTTCAAATTCACTGAACATCAACCTTAACTCATCTCTAACTGTCACATACCCCAAATTGCAAAAACATTTTATGTTTTAGGAGACATTATTTTTTAATTTTATTATAAAGTTTGTAACTAATGACCAAGTGGGGTCAAGGATACTTGCATTTAATTGCTGAATATTTTATTAATTAATAAATGAAAGATGAGACAACAGCTTAAGGAGGCTGTTAGATGAGTGTTTTACTAGCCACTTGGTGGAATAGGCTGGGTTGAGAGCAGATTGACACTTGGCATCATCCTCAAACTACTTCTCGAAGTGGAACAAGAGCAGGTGGCTCATTAAGTGAAAATTGACCCAAAAGACCTAGGCATACTGATAAAACTTCTCATTGAATTCAGCTGAGGCTGCTCATTCTTTACTTGTGAAATTTCTGAGTGAAATTGGTGCACAAGAAATTCGCTGGAAGGGACAGGCAGAAGTGTTTGAGTGAAAAGTGCTGGATTACTGAACTAGTGCAGTTGATTTGAGCTGAGCTCTTACTGCTATAGCCAGAAAGATTACTGCTGATTTCTCTGTGAAGTTGCAGAGGTTTCTAAACCAGTTTTCTCACCCTGTGCTTTCAACTAGGACTAGTGCAGTTGATTTGAGCTGAGCTCTTACTGCTATAGCCAGAAATATTACTGTTGATTTCTCTGTGAAGTTGCAGAGGTTTCTAAACCAGTTCTCTCACCCTGTGCTTTCAACCAGGTGGACCAGTGGACAAGCTCGGGGGTCTTGAGATTTGCAGTTCAGCTATCTTCAGGAGTTGGTTGGGAGGAACGGGCTCCTTAAGTTGTTGTCTCCTCTGCTATATTGCGAGGTTCTACATGTTATTTCTAATTTCTCTATGCAAGCTTAAGAACAAGAATGAATGAATTTAGGAAATAATATATTTATATGTCTGTTTTTAATGTTGAAAGATAGATGAATTCTAGATTAGATATGGATTAAAATGAATGATTAAGATTAATTTAAATTTAATGATGAATAAAATACCTAACTGTATTTTTCCACACCTTCAAGAAGATAGTACTCCAGTACAGTAGGTGAGATTAAATTCTGATGGATAAATCAAATAAAGAATGTAGGATTATGTTTATTTACTTTTTGCAGATTCCTTATAGGAATGTTCAGAAGTTTCTTTAGTTAGAGTACATTTGTTAAAAAGATAAACAAGAACTATCATAAATGAAGGTCTTTTAAAAACCAGTATACAGTTTGTGTAAGTGTGTTCTTTTTAACACAATAACAATTACTAACTATAAGTTTAGTTTATTATAAATACACATAATTATTAAATATTACGAGAACAAAAAATTAACATAAGTAGGAGTAATTAATAAAGAGTAAAATGAAGTTATAGTAATCATTTAGATCTGACAATTAACACATAAGTAATNAGTAAAAATCAAACTTTAAACAAATTATAGTTAAACGTTAATATGCAGATATATATATATATATATATATATATATATATATATACAAACCCTAAATTAGGGAAATTGTCAACCATGACATTCTTTTTCTTTTTCTTCCTCTTTTCCAGAATAGGGTTTTTACAGTATTACCCATTATCTCGTTAATCAAAATTCTTGATTTTTACAATTACAATATATATATTATAAATGCCTTATATTAAATAAAAATTTCACAGAAAACAATATTATACTGTTTATTAATTATATACTACAATAAAACAAGAAAATATAAATGAAGTAATCCAAGTCAATTTTACACAGCAGAGTAGAATTTTATTAAAAATAAACAGAGTTATAATAATAACCTAAAACTTAAATTAAAAACTAATTTATGATAATAACAATCTAGACCAGGTCACGGGGTCAAACCCTACAACCAAGAGAATTTTCTCTTTTGGCTGTTCTTAACAAAAAAATTCAAAAATGATGGATTTGTACAAACAGTGAAACCCTAACTTCATTTTTTTTTATCAACATCATTCTCAGATACAAGAAAATAACCGCAAGGATTTTTCAAAATTTCATTATTTTAAACTGAAATTATCCAACACTGTAACGCTTTAAGAGTTTAATAAAAACATATAAGATTCAAACCCTATCTGAAGCATATTTAAAATCCAACTAAAAACAGAGTTACGACCAATAACCTTACAAGTATTTCTTCAAAGCAGCCCACGGCCTGTCTAAAATCACTGTAAATAAAACAAGTCACAGCCACACATCCATCCCAAAGAAAGTAATATACAACGTATCCATGGAAACAATATCATCCAAACCCCACACATCATCACAGAAGGAAACCTCAGGTCGTGGAACCGAGGCTTACCCATCAACCGAGCGAGGTAGGAAACCCAGGTCGCAACTTTGTTGCTAGCTCTTTTTTTTCTCCATGCTCAGCTTGGAGTCTCGATTTTGAAACTTCCTTTCTTAAAAACTTTGCACAATTCAAGATTTAGAAACATAAGTAAATATTCTTCTACTTACAACTTATTAAGATTAAAAAAAAATAATTTATGACAGCCCAAATTCAATAGATGAAAAATAAGAAATAAAAGAAAATGCATTACCTGTATCGGTATCAGTGTTTACGGCTGAGAAGAAAACCTTTTGAAAACCTCTAGTATTATCAACCACGTCGAAAGATGGTAAGGGAACCAACAACGAAAACCCTACGACATGAACTATATAGAAGAAAAATCCACTAAGGATCCCAACAAGAAAGGGGAAAAACAAGTAGTAAAGCTACGACGAGAAACAAAAACTCCCATTGTCAATGATTCCCACAAATTAAGCCGTGACTATAAAAACTAGAGACTACTCTGCTAGCAGTCAAGGAATATAGTTTGGCGGTTGCAAGGGTTAAGGCCACTCACCGAGCCAGCCATTGGAGTCGAAGGCCATTACTCTCATAAACAAAATGATGGTATCAAGGCCATGAGCCTGCAGCGAAGGGAGGGTAAAATGCAAAATTTTAGGGTTTTGGAGACTTTTGTGGTAGGGTTTACCTTTGACAAAAACCCTATCCACTAACCAAACACCACATGGACTCCACTTGATTTTCGATAATATGGGTTTCTGCTCTATAGTTTCGATAGCTTGGGGAGCCTACAAAATAAGGGTCACACATAACCTTTGTTACGACCTCCTTTGGAAAAACATTTAAGGTCTAGTTTATTCTTTTTACATAATGCCTTAGTAAATATGGTAGAGGTATTATTTAGTTTTAAATTTTGCTTAGATAGGAATTTTACCTCTAACATAATGATCATAGAATTTGTGTTAACACATGAAAAAGTTTTGGGGTTATAATGATTCTCTAGGTAATGAACTTGCCACCCATAAAAACCAAATGTTGTCACTTCGCTTATAACCTTATCATGTAGTCTTTCACATTTTCATTGGGTAATTACATAGGTATTTAATGAAATTATACTTGGCTTAAACTCGTTAGTTTCATATTTTTATAAATGACATTTCTTTTATACCCTATGACAACTCTTTAGACTTAGGTGTTATTGCTTATGTGACATTCGAATGAATGTTGATACAAATACATATCAATTACTTTAATAATAAATAATATTATAATGCAATATTTAGTTTGCAACATTTATGCAAGATCTAGTTGTATGTAGGACTTAATATACCAACAATTGGATAAAATATTATGTACAAGTTATAGTCAAAGCTAAGTAGAAAACATCTATTTCTATGTTGTGCTTGAATTCCAAGTACTTACACTTATAAACAAATAAAAAAAGAAATAAATATACAGAGTTGATGATACGTTCTTTTGCTCAAAGCCGTAAACTAAACAAATATTCTAGCATTCACTTTGCTAGTGAGATAATTATATCTCGATCTTGAAACTGGGATACAAATGTCTTACCTGTAATTAGACCTATACAAGAATTCATTACTTCACTGCATTAGCTAAAAATCTAAGTAAGCCTCGGACATGAACTCAAGTTCTTTCATCTTTAAACAGAAAAAAAAACTTTAGTACATAGTAAACAAACAATTGTTTCAGCTCATATTACTTTAGATCATAACCCGCAAAACCAATATTTAATACTAAATTATGAAAGCAGAGAGTGAAGTATGGAAATACAGAAATTAATAAAGGTATTAGTTTTAGTTTCTAGTTTAGACCTTAGTAAGTTAACTGTTACAGTCAAGTGTCACACTTAAGCGACGATTGTAAACATTTATTGTCATAGGAAAATTTTTAAGTTTTTATGAAATTTTGGAGTATTACACTAACCTTAATGTTTAACTTTAATTTTCACTCCAATTCTAACTTATGTCTACTTTTATATTGATGAATTTAATGTATTTGGGTGTTTCTTTTTAAATGTGAATTTGTGTGTTTGTGTTTGTATGTGTAGGTTTGTATGTTATAATATTATAAACACACCATATATACTAGTTCTTAAATGCTTTTCTGTAACTCTAATGCTTAACCCTATTTTCTTTTCTTTTCAACTTTTTAAAAGTTGTGTAACCTTAATGCTTAATTTGTAACCTTATTGTTTTTGTGTTTTTTTAAGATTATAGTTTCAACAACAATTCCTTTAAATTAAATTAAATTTTACATTTTTATTTTTTTATTCACTTGACTATTTGTTTGTAATTGTGCATTTTACTTTAGTTTTAACTTTCAACTCAACTCTAACATTAACTTTTAACTTTAATTCTCACCTTAATTCTAAACTTTAAATGTTAACTTACATTTTACTATTTCTTTATATGTGTATTTGTTTTTAAATGTGTATTTATATTTGTATGTTATAATATTACAAACATATCATATACATTGGCCATAAATGATTGTGTATATCTAAAGCTTAAAACTTAACATTTTCTTTTTCCATATAAAAAACTCTCAATCTTAACATGTGACTTTAATTTTAACTATCTTATGGTCGTGTAACTTTAATTCTTAAGTTGTAAACTTAATGATTGTGTAATTTTTAAGATTATGGTTTTACTATGATGATGATTCTTTAACTTTATTTTTTATTTTCTTAAATTTAGTTAACTATGTATTCTTTTTAAGTGTGCATCTAACCTTAATTTTTAATTTCAATTCAATTTTAACTTGTTTTATCTTTTACCTTTTTACTCTAACCATAACATTAACTTTAAATTTAGCATTATGTCAATCTTAGATTTAAATTTAATTTTAATGTATATTTAATAATGATGTATATGTATTTTTTTTAAATGTTTATTTCTTTGTGTTAGTATGTTTGTATTTGTATGTTAAATATGTGTACTATAATTTTTATGTAGTTTGTAATTTGTTTTAGCTTTAATTATCTAATGTTTGTGTAACTTGAATGCTTAAGTTGTAAGCTTAATGTTTATAGTTTGTAATTTGTTTTAGCTTTAATTATCTAATGTTTGTGTAACTTGAATGCTTAAGTTGTAAGCTTAATGTTTGTATAACTTTAATGATTAATTAAAAATTGTATTCATTTCAAGTGGATTTTAATTTTTTACTCTATAATGACAATTATAACATTAATTTTTAATTTTAACGTTTTTGAGTTTTAATATAATTTTAATTCTAAGTTAAATGTAAAATTTAATTTCAATTTTTATTACACCCGATAAAGCCAATGTTCAAGATCAACTGAGTGAATGATATGTTTGCCCAAAGCCCAGTTGACAATCACCTTAGAGTCTCCCCGAACATGTAAGTCTTGTATGTTCTTGTGTATAGCAAAGAAAAGTAGCCCCCATAAGGCCAGAAGTTCAGATTTGGTGTTTGTGCCACGACCAACATCCAAGAGTAATATGTAAGAAAGGAACCTGCCCACAATGCTCACCATTCGGGCCCCACATATCCTCGCATTAGCAGCTCCATCAAAGTATCCCACAGTCTCATCCCTCAAGATCGGTAGCTTTTTTAGAATAGATATCATGCAGGTGAGGAGAATCGTAGACCTTGGTAATAATACATAGCCGAGACATCGAAAGATTCTGAAAAAGGTAGTCATTTTGAGCCCTCCAAGACTCCCACAGTAGAAGACATGGGACCTCAAGTGGTAAGCCAATCTTCTTCACCTAGTGTTCTAAATTATCAACAATAAAGGGGGCTTCCCAGTACCAGTTACTCCTGATATTTTGGAAAATACATTGGCCAACCCGATGAAAAACATAGCAACTCCTGAAAATATGCTCAGCAGATTCTATAGCCGAGAAATAGAAAATGCAGATCGGCCCTCACCGCCCTCGTCTATTTGTTGGCCTCCCGGACAATCTGATCATGGGTCGAGTTCAATGAAATACCAGTAGCATATAGATTGTCAGTGTACAAATCCCATTATAAAGCCATAACTCTTGTGAGGCCTAGTTCTGTCAAAGAAAGCCACTGAGGAGCAAGACAGTCCTTTTGTACAAAAAATTATTTCAATAGAACCAAATTCCTTCCATGCAGCCATGTCAATAGAGGATGAGATAGAGAAAAATTTGTAATTCCCACTATTGGGTCCAGTCCAATATAGATCAAGTTTCCCCTTCCCGCGGGCCAACACAGATGTAACATCCCTAAAATTCATAATATATATATATATATATATATATATATATATATATATATATACTATAAGTAACTTAGAAGTTCCTAGGAAATAATTCTGAGAGATGTTATAATTCATAATTCTTTTGTCATGGGCTACTGGCGTTAGTAACTAACTGCAAGAGTCATGTACCTATGTCATTATTAGCTTGCTTTATTTTGTGATCTGTCGACATGACATTATTTTGTGACAAAAAATATCTGCCTTAAAGGAATCTGTTGAACTAGTTGTCGTAAAACAACCTGTCGTTGCGTTCTATTTGATTCTACTCTTGAGCTGCACAAGGGATAAATCATGGTCTTAATTATTCGTTATGAATAATGCATGAATTTCTATCTTACTCATGTGAAAGTGGGTGAGGTCACCCCGACATCACAACTAAATAAACAATTCTAAGCTATAACGCCACAAGTGACAAAAAAAGGTAATCCTAAGGTTTTGGACAAATATCTAAACCTTAACCTAGTTCTTATGACGTTCATAAACCGTATTTATTCTTTTAAATATAACAAATAAATCTCCTAATCAAAGCCACCTTCTGACTACTCAACACTTTATGCAGGTTAAGATATAATTTAAGCAGGAAAGGATATACCATAGGTTATAACGATCGAACCACGAGAAGGCTTGGTATGTGAGGTTTGAACTATATACTATGGGTTTTAGTATAATATGCATAACCATTCATGGAAAAATACACAAGGTACCTGATATTTACACTAACATGTTGGTTGACTTAAAGGTGATTGTGAAAGGTAAGGTACAAGCAATAAAATTCCCCCCTTTCGGACCATGTGATGGCATTAAAGTTAACAGGTGGAGGCATTCGAACGTAGTGCTAAACCCTAAGGCTTTAATGCACATTGGAGGTCGCATCCGTCATTTGGATGAGTTTTTCTTCGTGGTGAGTTGTTCCTCTGCCATTGCATTTGGCCTTTGGCTGTGTGATCCCACCTTTCCTCTGTTTGTGATACAGAATGGAGGAGATCTTGACCATCGACATTCTTCAAAACTGACTAAGCTTGATTTGTTTATTGATGGGGCCTGCAGTCCTTTTTGTTATAGTGATGAGGAATCTCTGAACGCCGAGAAGGTAAACTGTAATTCCATTATTCATTTTTCTCCTTTGCACCAGGTAAAAGAAATTGTGTTTTAACTTCTTTAACAGTTTATATGTGCAGAACCAATCTCTGCGACGAGGATGTGGATGGAACACTGGTCATGAAGAACCATTTTAACCGGTAAGACCCATGTCTTGACCTTACATGGCTCTATGGAAACAAACCTAGTCTTTGTGGTGTGCTTTTATGGCATTGGGCTTTTCCACTCTGTGCTGGGTTGGTGATGTGGAAGTGATATACTTGCTTTGGTATAATATGCATTTGATATTGTAAGGGAGTTATTTATCACATGTGGAGTCTTAAACGACTATGCCACTCCGTATATTCTTTTTGGTTCTAAAGCTTGTTTTTAAAACTGTAAGAATCCCGTGAGGGTTTCAATACTGCAACTCCATTTAATTCAATATCTAAGTGACTGTATATACTTCCAGGATTGTAAAGAAATCGTTGTATGTGGATTCTTGCGACTATGGAAATTTCTTTTGAGAGATATGATGTTTAAAAACACTTCTATTTCAAATATGTTAATTGTGTTTATGTAGTACAGACCTTCAGCTCGTCTGACCCTATGAGGGCTTTGTGGTTTAGTTTATTTACAGTGTTTAAAATTTGTGGTCGTGAGCCTTTACTCTGTAGATTTGTTTTTGGGCTTAGAAGCCACTTTCGATAATCTAAACACAGTTTTCTATTTTGATAACGCAATGAATACATCTTGGTGAAAGACCCATCGAGGATATCTGTAAATAATGTTTATAAAATACTAATGTTGTATTATGGTTTCCTTGTTTCTATATCGCAACTGTTTATAAATTTTCTTGCTCTAAACTTGTTTCGTTGTTTCTTTCATTGTTTATGTTTTTTATAATACGATAAGGCCATGAGACCATATTGTCGTGCTTTGATGAGAGTCATAAGGCCTTTATCAAAAGACTTTGACTTTTGCCTAACTCCGTGTGACTTAGGAAAACGTCGTAATTCGACCACGAGATTCTTTATCTTAAATGAATATAGCACCAACTATTTGCAGTAATTATTACTGTCTAACTTGGATAGCGAGATGGGTTTGTAATTATGGTTTTAAATATTAATTTAGCCGTTACACAGTCATTTTTATTCAATTGATAGTAAGCAGGGTTTTGGGGAAAAGTTTACAAGGAAATGGATTTAGTCATGAGACCTCTCTTGATGTTATTTTAGTTATAAAAATAAAAGGGGTGTGAGGCCGGTTGTTAAAAATAGTATGATTGTGTAGATGTAAAAAAGAATTCAGTTAAAATACCGATCTTGGGGTTTCATCGTTTTATTTAACCACTTTGGAAACAACCATGAAGCTTTTATCCTGAATGCATGTTATTTGGGGACAAGGTTGTAAGGCCTCTGTTAATATTGATCACTGTTTTAAAATATTGTTTATGAATGTTTTGGTTAAATCCCGTGCGGGGTTTTACTTTGTTTATATGTTAATAAAAGGCCATAAGACCATAGGTAAACTTCCATAATTAATCTATTACAGAGTCTAGGCTGTGAATCCTTTCTCCATTAAAGTAAGTTAGAACCTCTGTTTAGAAGGATTATGCTTTGTTTAATTAATAATACTATTTCAGGGTTAATTAATATTAAGCTCTAAGGCTGTCTGTAACTTTCTTCTGCAAACAAAATACTGTACATAACAACACTAGCATGGCCTGAATCCTACGACCAGTGCTACGGACTGTTGATAATCTTGACTTGGTGTTATTAAACAATTATTAGTTAAGAGACTGGGCTTAAGATGAGGCTTATGAAGTTCCAGGTTAAGTCTAATCATGTATAAATATTATTTGAGATTAAAACCCTAATTAGTTACAGTACTATAAAAGAGTTCTGTTCTTAAGTAGATTTATATATATTTATACTTAGATTCTCATAATTATATATATCTATATTATATTAGGTATCTATTTTTTTTGTTTACTATAGGACTTTTGCAAGTCTTTACTGCGATACAATATTTATTTGATTATAACTTAGTCTATAGAATTTATATCACTATTATTATAATTTAGTAGTTTATGATATCTGTAGAAATAATCTAAAACTGATACATAAAGAACATCATTTAGGTTATGAAATATTTTTATAGAAAATACTAAACCAATGGATCTATCCTTTAAATCGAATACCAATAAGTATAGTTTCCTACCAACTTCCAGATAAAGAGATTATAAAACATCCTAATTACAATTCCTCAGCATATTCCAAATGAAAGTACAGATGCAGAAATTAAATAATAATTGAACCTGGATAGAAGGCAGAAAGGGGACAAACACCCACGGGAGACTCTTCCACCAACCTTCTCTTGAAGTAACCAAAGTTACTTGCTTAGGACCCCCAAGCCTGTTCACTAAACCACTAGCACGAAGATATCTCAATATAGCCCACACAACAAATCTTGCCGCAACTTATCACTCAGTAGCAGACTTAAATCAACAATTCCACTTTAGCTATCCCCTCAACAAATTCCTTATGTGCCTGACTTTTTAGTTTGTAGCAGTCACAAGGTTCATTCCCTTAGAAATCAGAATGAGTGGTGAGCCTCCTGCTAATTGTGATGGTTTATATAAGATTGCCTAGGTCTTTGGGCCAATTTTGGAATTAAATGAACCACCAGCTCAGTTCCCCCTCTCAGGGAACATGACCACTTTTTTTAGGGATTATGCTCCTGCAACAGCTATAAAGTGAAATGCTAGTGCTGCCACTTATTAACCAGCCTTCTACAGTTGCTCCTTCCTCCTAGTGGGTCTGTGAACACTCATTTAACAGTATCCCTTGGATAGGTGTCTCATTTATTTAATTATTAAAATAAATAATTCTTCAATTACAGTCATTCTTGACCCACTTGGTCATAAAATTTTACAATAAATTTAACATAATGCTTTTTTTGAAATAAATAATAAATATTTATTTTTCAGTTCTGGGTATGTTACAACAGATTAGGCAAAATATAAGACAAAACAGAAAGGAAACTACACCAAACTGTCGAGACAGTGTTCAACTTGAAGTTGGCTCTATGCAACCATATATCCAGGGGCATTCTAGACATGTATTTAGATTTGATAATGGTTCCCCACAGTACAAAATTAGTCATAGCCCGCCACAAGCTCTTGGCACATAACGAGAGGTTAAATTTTTTAAAGTCCTTTATGCCCCAGCCTCCCCATCCTTTGGGTCTCGACAGGGAATTCCAGTTGGCCAAGTGAAATTTGTTACAATTCAAAACACCCGTCCAAAGAAAATGAAACAAAAGTCTACGAAGGTCCTGGGTAATCTTAACGGGGAGTATGAAAAGTGAAAACCAATAAATATGAATAGATTCCAGGAGAGAGGTTTCCAAAGTAACCCGCTCACCAAGAGAAATCCATCTTGGAACCCGTTTGTTTACCTTAAACTGGAATTTCTTTATCAGCCAAGACCAATCGCCAACCCGATAGTTATTTGGGTTGAGATGAAAACCCAAGTAAGTGAGACCTTCAAGCAAAGTATTCCAAGAAAAAGAAAAGTTCTGAGCAATCATATTCAAAACACCATGAAAGACATTTAAAGTACAAAAAGCCGACTTACGTTCACTAATGGAGATACCTGATGCCCCACAGAATAAGTTAATCAATGACTTATAATGCAAGCATTCCAACAGGCTTCCATCACCGAAAAGTAAAACATCGTCAACAAAAAAGATGCGAGTGAGATAAATAGAACCTGAGACCTTTATGCCCTTAATATTCTTTGTAGTTTTTGCTTGGGTGAGCAAGCGGCTGAGACCTTCAATGATCAACAGAAATAAGTAAGGTGAGAGTGGGCAGCCTTGTCGAATTCCTTGAGAGCCCATAAAGGGTTGCGTAGGTGATCCATTGATCAGGACAACATAGGTAGCACTGGTGACACATGCCATGATCCATCTAATAATGTCAAAAGGAAGGCCAATATGTAGGAGAGTTAAACGGAGAAAGGACTAGTTAACCTTATCATAAGCTTTTTTGAAATCAAGCTTCAAAAAAACAGCTGGAGAAAGTTTAGTTTTGACAGAGTGGATAGATTTCTGGACTATTCCAACCGCATCCAAGATTTGTTTGTCGGGCAGAAAGCCGAATTTCTCAGCCGAAATGTGTTGTCCAAGAAAATGATTCAATCTCTCTACTATAATTTTGGTAATCAATTTGTAGAGAATATTGCAGAGGGAAATCAATCTATAATCACTAAAATAGGCGGGCCGATCTACCTTGGGTATGAGTGTGAGGTAGGTGCTATTGAGGGTATCTGGAATCAAGCCCGAGATGCGCGAGACCTCAATCGCATTCACCAACTCCTGTCCAAGCATATCAAAGAAATGAAGGTAGAAATCGATGGTCGATCCGTCGGGATCGAGACTCTTGTCCTTGGTGAAAATCCTGAGAGTACTTTCAACTTCCTTCAAAGAGACCGGGTTGTTTATGGACATACCATTCTCCACCGAGAAGTAAGTGGGGAAGAGTTTGATGATACCCAATTGATCATTGATTTTGTACAGATATGGTTCTTTATATAAGTTGGCATAATATGAACGTGCCACCCTTTTGATCAATCCTTGATCGAAAACCTTGGAATTATCGTCATGCACTGCCTCCCAAATAGAGTTGGTGAAACGTCCCTTATTTGCAAAATTATGGAAATAACGAGTGTTTTCATCACCTGTCAAGAGCCAAGATGCCCTACTTTTCTGTTGAATAGTCTCCTCTTTATGCTTAAGAAGCTTGATCTTGGATATATGACAATCTTACATTGCCTCTTAAAGAAGTTCTGAGCAAGGATCAAGTAACAAGTGGTTCTCTAGGGATAGGATATCATCATCAAGTAAACAAACATCAAAGTACAGATATTTTTTCTTAGATTTTTCCCAAAGTCTAACTACAGGTTGTAGTTTATTTAGATTCAACAGTAAGGCCTTCATAAGACACAAGAAATCAAGAGTTGAAGCCACACGTTTTTCCCATTAAGTCCTGACCAGTGCTGTGAACTCCTCCTCAACAAGTCAAGTGGGGTTGAATTTGAAGGGATAAACAATTAAATATCCATAAAAAACTATCTGAAGAATAATGTCCCGGTCGTTTGAGACCCCACTAGAGCAATGCCAGGATCTAAAATTCTCGAGAGACTCACATAATGTGTCGGCCATGAAAAATTTGTCCAGACGTTTTGAAATAGAAAGAGAACCAGCTCCCCCGTTGGACCAAGTAGGCATGATTACAGCCGGAGAGATATCCTGAAGGTTAGCATCCTAAAAAAGAGAGATAAAAAACTCTGCTAATGGATCACGAGGGCGTTCAACTCCCCAGACTTCATCAGTGGACCATGTAAAATTCAAATCTCCTACCAAAATAAGATTAGGTAAATTAAGGAGGTCTCTTGATTTCACTGACTCCCAAAATGAACAACGATTTTCAAAAGGCCTGTAGATGTTAAGTAGGTACACAGGTTGCTTCATACCCAACACATTCCCATAGAGTAAAATACCACCATCCAAACTAAAATCTTGAAGATCAACCATCTTAGGGTTTCAGGGAACCAAGGACCCTCCGGAGTGACCCAAAGCATCCTAAGCGCAAACCAACCAACTATGGCACATGTGAAGAAAAAAATCGTAGGAACAATCCCTCGTGGTCATGGTTTCTTGAAGGAAAACCACAGCCGGGGAAATAGAATCAAGCATGTGCTTCAGGGCGGTACGTTTAGGGCCTCCACCTAGCCCATGAATATTGAAGATAACAAAGTTCATCGGTTCACCAGAGGGGGGGCTGCACTTTCTCTAAGAGCCCGGAAGCTGGTGACAGAGCCATATTCAGATGTAGGAGGGAGTCCTCTACTGGACAAAGGAACAATCTTAGGGTTAGAAAATGAATGGTCTTGAATTGAGTCCTTTAGACCCTTCATATTTCCATTGCCTGCTTTCTTTGGTTTTCAGATGGATACATTAGCAAAACGGAGGGCAGATATGGGGAAGATGTCAGAATTTGGGGAATCATCAATTCCATAGATCCTGAGAGGGGGGAAAGATGCCAAAGGTAGATCGATCGAATTACCCCCTCCATCAGATGGAGAACAAAGGACAACCGAGGATGGCTCGGGAGAAGGCATATCGTCTAAAGATTTGTTAGGTAAGGGAGAGGGGGAGAAGGAAATATGCAAGTCGTCACTAAAGGAGGGAGAGGTAGGCTTGGTGGACTCCTCGAGGGGTAGTAGAGGATCCCCAGAGGAGGGAGAAGACTTAGAAACAACCATAATAAGGAAAACCTCCCCAACCCCAGGACTAGGGTTACAAGGTGAAGATTCAGGTAACACCGGCTCGAGAGGCACATATGGAGGAAAAGGTGCATCAATGACCCCCGACACTGCAAGTGAGTTAAGGATATCATCAACTAGAAGAAATTTTAATAACATAGGGATATATTGTTTAAACTTACCCATGAAAGAGTTTGTCAACTCTCTGTCAAACGAAAGAGGTAAACGGAGGTCTTTCATCACTAGCAAGAGTGGCACAATCGGGGCTTCCACATCAATCCTCGGGCTAGAACGGTGGACTCCCTTCGACAGGTAGAATTCCTTTGAATGGCCTGTCAACCAACAGAGATGACAACAGAAGGCGACTTTCCAGTAGTCAAGGTGTTAGATAAATATGCCTCCATCCCAAATGACTTCAATTTCAGTTGGAAGCCCATCGGAAATATCCAAATCAACTAGGACCCTCGGAGCCGAATGATCGAAGCCCAGAAGCTGTTCATCCTCAATGAGCATAAATGTTTCAATCGAGTTTGCAATAGCCATAAACCCCTTAATGTTCCAACACTGGATCGGGAAGTCGGGGAGAATCAGCCACAGGTGCCTCCAAAAGAGTTTCTCCGACCGCGGGTCGAATCCTGCATGCCAGCGCTTAAGGGCCAGAGAACCTTCACCCAATATCCAGTAACAAGTTTCAATAATATGACAATCTTCTGTTGAGATAAACTGGAATAAATTCCAACCATTAACCAAGGTTAACACCTTAGGACCTGACTTCAGGAGGGGTTTCCAATATTCATGCACCCAGGATAAAACCTCCGAGCGAGGAAACTTCAAATACTCAAAATGTCCGACAAGGGCCCATTGGGAAATGGCAGAGACCATATCTATGGTCACGTCCTTCTTGAGAACACAAACACTTCTATAGCCCTTTACTCGTTCGAAAGAGAGCTTACACGAAGACAATTTTGAGGGCTAATGGAACTTTGGAGTCCCAGCACGCAAAGCACTATCCAAAGACCCAGAGGCCTGGCATGTATCTAAACCACCAGTGGGGCATGTGGATGCCAAAAATCCTTGCTAAACAGTTGCACCCAACAAAGAGACATGAAAGTAGGTATGGGGGTTAGTGCGGACCCCTGACGAAAAAGGAGAAGCCGCCATTGAAAACGTGGAAATAAAAAATCAAACCCTAATGATTAAACAAAGTAAAACACCAGATAAAGAAACTGAGTTCCCACTGTTTTACGCTCTGGTTGGTACTAAACCTGTCACCCAGGACAGGTTTGACTCCAGAGTCTCCTAGTCCATCATAGGAGATGACATACACGAAAAAGGAGAAAAAGGTATGCCTCGTAACCCAGCGGCCAAAATAAAAAACCAAACCCAACCGTGGGTACAAGACCTAGATCAGAGGGTGGAAGACCCCACTGCCAGAGAGAGCCCACAAAGAAAGGAAGAAAGTCTCGAAAAAATACATCAGTTCTGGATACATCCAACCCGAGAAAAAAACCCTAAAAACAGAGAGGTGACAAAAACAATAAACTGACATGGGACAAAATGTGAAAAAATGAACCGGATAGCTATCAGAAAAACAGATAAAAACCTGTTCTTAAAATCCCGGTGTAGACAAAATGAGGATTAGACAGCCGCAAATTTCGCTACAAAAAAACCTCCAAAGAGCTAAGGGTAGAAAGAAAATATCGTCTGCCCAAAAAGTGACAACGCAAAGGACAGGAAGTAACTGGCTCACTCAGCAGTCAGTGGCACAGAAAGTTCAATGCAGGAGAACGCCAGATAAAACAGTGGTCCAGTGACATAAAAAAACTACAGTTTTGTATTTTTCTTAAATATGTGTAAATAAGTTTATGCGAATATAAGAAGTATTTAAAAGAAAATGTATTTGATTGTGTAACTTCAATTATTTTAAATTTGGGCAATTTTAAAGTTTAACTTGTAAATTTTATTCAAACTCTAACTTCAATTTTAGTTTTGACATTAACATTTTGCATTAGTTTTTATTATACTCCAATTCTAATATTAATATTTAATTCTAACATTAATATTTAATTTTAACATTAATTTGATTTTAGTTTTAAATTTAAATTTAATGAATATTTATTAACTATTGTCTTATTTTAAAATGTGTACTTAACTTAATTACATATAAGTTTTATGTGAATATAAAATTTGTTTAATGTTCCTTCCATGGGAAATCACTGTAGGATTTGCATCCACCGTAACCTTAGTCATTATGGGCTTGACGTCCTCCATTTGTATGCCTTTCGAACCACTTCTAAGAGCATTAGATGTCAGAGAAGGCATGGTTGTTATCTCAGCTAAGGAAGGAGGTCTTGGGACTATGATGGCCACTTTAGGATGCATGCCTTACCTAAATATCAAAGGGAGGAGATTGAGTATTTTCACGATGTCTCTGCACCAGTCAACCACCACTTGAACCCCATAGGCTAGATATTCAACCCTCATATGCATGCCATCGCCGAGACTATGCATGTCGGTACTTATACAGAAAAGAGTACTAGTAAAGGAGGCCAAATCCTTTGCAACAACTTGGCCATCTACTTCTCTGCTTTTCCCTTGTTGGGAGCCACCTCACCACTTGAGGCACACATGTGTTCTCTTACCATGGTTGTGTTTTCCTCACCAGGAATTCTTCAATTTCCTAACTAGTAGCGATCATTCTAGGACTGAAATTCTCCAATTTCCTAATTGGTAACTAAATTTTACCTACTAAGATGTCACGATAATGCGTAGGTTGATGCTTTTTCTCACATATAGAACTCATTAATGCCTCATTCATCATGATAGTTATGTGTCTATGCATCAATGAAACACCACTAATTTCTAGGTTGGCATGGTAATCTCATTTGTGTGGCAGAGAAACAAGTTAAATGCTTCGTTGCATTGACTGTCACCCTTATGCCTCTCTTGGTCACATCCCAATTAGATCTCTTTCCTCGGGACTGGCTTCTGCAAAACGAGTGATCTTGGAATTTTCAGTACAACTTTTTTCCTACAAGGATTTACAGATCGAGGTTAAAAACCCACTTCTAAAACAAGATGTGTTATCTCTAGTCCAATGTTCAGATCTTGATCCATTACAGTGCTGGAGATATTAGACGAGGAAGATAGGGTTTTTAACTAGTACAAACCTAGTCTAAAACAATTGTTTTATTGGAAAAGGTCATATTTGAGACATCCGAGATCTAAATTGAGTGAGACCTATTGCATATGAAAGAAGCTGAACCAGGGTATCTATGGTAGGATTTTTAGTTGCATAAATGAAACATGGGACACGTGGCATACCATACAAGTTCGCTCTTTTGGATAGGAAAAAAAAAGAAGTTTTGGGATATTTGCAATAACTTTTTATTGGCACATCCAAATTAGGTCATAGGTGCAGCGTCAGAAATTGGATGGATCATGATACAACAAGCTGAAATTTTAGACCTACAGGATCCGAAATTCCAATGCTACCTCAATTTCAAGTCGTCTTGAAATAGTCTTCCAATCAGGGTTTAAAAAAAAGTATTTTAGGGAAAATTATTATGTCTAGAGCATCCGATATTCAAATTGAGGTGAGAATTATTGCATAAAAACTAAAACTAACAATAGTATATGTGGTATATTTATCAGAGTTATATTCCAAACATTGGACACTTGGCATACCATACAAGTTTGCTCTCCGGGATAGGCCAAAATAAGAAGTGTTGGGAGAATTGCAATGGAGTTTTACTAGAGCATCCAAATTAGGTTAGACTTGCGGCATCAAAAAGAGGACACATCATGCCACCACAAGTCGAAGTTTCAGACCTAGAGGGGCTGAAATTTTAAATTTATCTTAGTCTGAGTCAACCATAAAACAATCTTGCAATAAAGGTTTGAATAAGGAAAATCTATAGTTCAAGCAGTGGTAGAGCGCATAGAGCACCAACACGATGAAATACTAAAGATGTCCAAAAACATGATGAAATAACAAGTATATCAACATCACTGTTAAAGGAGTTTTGAAGAAGGAAAAATCATATGGGTATTTGAACAAAACATTGAAACAAGGACCAACCAACTGCGAAATCAAGCTATTATTAGTACCTCATCAAGTGGAAGAACTTACCAGCTGCATATTTGACCTGGGAAGATAATTCCTTCATATAGATGCATCCACAACTACCCAAGCATTGAGGACATCGCTTATCTGAAGGGGAGGGGCATGTTATGCCCTAAATGTTGGAGGCAATTCCCCTTATAGTGTGGCACCTTACCGCCTATATGGTGGTGTAATACATATTATTAATGATGTAGGCTCAGGTCTATTAGTTGTTATTGTACATCTTTGTCTCCTATATATATGAAGGAGATATTTTCATTTGAGTAATCATTGTATCTTGTCTTGTCTTGTGTACTCAGTACATTGTGTAAGGAGGTTCCTCCCTCGAAGATGATTGTTATTTATCTCTGTTTTTCATTATTAAGGCGTGGATTACTATCTTCTTGTTTAATTTTTTTCTTTTTATGCTATTTCTGGGACTTGGTTTGCATAACACTAGATAACATTCATATTAAATAGATTTCCACATGATAGATACATTTCGGGTATGTTTGGGGAAAATATGGATCCATTCCATGATAGTATAAGGCTTTATATACTTATCAGTTATCACCTCAAGCCATAGTTTGACATCTTTGATCAATCTCGAGATGCCCTTCGCTGCAAGAGCTTTAGAGAAACTCTTATGATGTTTGATTCCCGATCCACCTAGGGAATTCGAAAGGGATATTCTTTGCCATGATAGCCAATAGAAATTTTTCTCATACATTTTTTCATAGAAAATTAAAACATAATGATTTGATTTTCTCCATAATCCCTGTAGATATGTGAGCCATATCGGACCCAATACATAAAAATACCTTCAAGTATAGACTTCAACCACCAGACGAGTTGACCCCCCCACCTTTAGTGAGTGATCTATTACACCATAGATTGATCTTTTGTTCCATACGACTTATTAACCAAGACCAATGCCTTAATGTGTAATCATTTGGTTTGATCACAAAGCCAAGATACTTAATGCCACAATCCATATCAGCCGTCTCATAATGGAATTGATTGACTATCCAGTTTAAACGACCTTCGCTAATATGAATATGTGACAGAATATATTTCTTGGGATTACTAATCATACCTGTAGCCTCGAAGAATAGAGAAAGAACATCTTTGATCTTATTGATTTCTCTACGAGACCCATCAGAAAAAAAACAGAATATCGTCCACGAAAAAAAGGTGACTAATGAAAGTCTGGCCATCAAAAGAGAATCCTTTAATAAAGACCATTTTCCTAGAATTAATCAACACACGACTGAGCCCTTCCTCATCAATGAAAGCAAGAAGATCATTCCATAGTATTTATCAATCCGGAGAAGAATTCAACCGACCATCTGTCCAGACCCATACTTTTATCAGGATGCATCATGTCAATAGCATGAGTTACCTCAACGATAGAGATAGATTGATTGTTCCGAAAGAGATTGATTTTGTTCAGGGAACACAATACAATGCAATAATATCGAGCATGCATGCATTGAATATAAGCATGTGTCCTCCTTATATAGGTCTGAAAAATGTTTAACTCCCACAAATGCAATATTATCAAAACTAGAAATCATATTCTGTTGTTCATCCTCAATATCCCAGATATAATTAGCGAGCGTGTATACCGTGTTTGATGAAATTGTGGAAATACTTAAATGTATTGTTGTCACCCTGAAGTAACCACAGAGCCCTGCGCTTAAGCTGAAGAGAAGATACTTTTACTAAAAGAAGTGCCCTGCACTTGGTCTGGTCTCGAACTTAAGTATGTGCACCCTCTACCAAGGATCTTGGAAACCCTGCAGATTTGTGCTATAATAACAATCCCATTGTTCCTTAATGATCTAAAGGTCCTTCTGTCTCGCCATGTAGGCCAAAGTCTACGAGGAAAAAGATCAATTAGAGAAGTATCCTCAACCATTGAATTTATATAATCTAATATGCTATCTCTATGGGTCGAGATACCCTATGTCTCAGCATCACCTACAGAGAAGTTTAGGTCCCTTACCAAGACAACACGGTTGACCAGATGGTAACCTGCTAGAAAAAGATCCTTCAAGAAATAAGACCTGTGTGAGTGAGGTCCATATAAGTTGAGAACAGTAAAATGCACACCCTCTACAATAGATTTGAAAATAGATCCCAATCCCAAAGACATTCCCCAACATGAGATACAAGAAAAGGACCTAAGTCCGTCGTCCTGTAATAAATCGCCCTGAATAGCCTATAGCATCTAAGGAAATAAAATTCCAACCAGTGAACAATGATCTCAAAGTAGCAGTTATGCTTTATTTCTTTTCTCACATGGGATGTTTTCTCAAGTTAAATTTTACATGTTATATACACAATGTGAACAATGATCTCAAAGTAGCAGTTATGCTTTATTTCTTTTCTCACATGGGATGTTTTCTCAAGTTAAATTTTACATGTTATATACACAATTGATTTGACTTCATGGAGGGATTTGAAATACATTTTATTTCTAAATAATTAGCATATTGTCATACTTTGTAGTTTTTTTTCTATATCACCATTCCTGGGAAGAACAAGTCTCTCATAAACATTTCCTTACAAGTTTAAGATGTATCATCATGAATTAATAGCTTCATTGAATTTCTTTCTAATATACACCCATCACTTTCTCATATTTATTTAATTAGATGAAGTCTCAATAATAGCTCATATTTATTTAATTAGATGAAGTCTCAATAATAGCTTGAATGGTGGGCTATATAACAATTTGCATAATGTCATTTCTATCAATTGAGTACATATCATCAACTAACACTTTCCAAATTCTCATATTTATTTAATTAGATGAAGTTTCAATAATAACTTGAATGGTGGGCTATATAACAATTTGGATAATGTCTTTTCTATCAATTAAGTGCATATCATCAACTAACACTTTCCAAATTCTCATATTTATTTAATTAGATGAAGTTTCAATAATAACTTGAATGGTGGGCTATATAACAATTTGAATAATGTCATTTCTATCAATTGAGTACATATCATCAACTAACACTTTCCAAAGGAAAATTCTAACACACTAATTTCAGGTTATGCACAAATAATTATGGTTTCAATTTTAACACATAGATCACTTCCATCCTTATATTACTAACTAAATTTAGAAATAATGAAATCAACTCATAAAAACCATGAATTTCAACCTACCACCTCTACAAAGATTCATTGTACAACTATATGATATGGAAGGGATTCTATATATCTCATAAGGTACATCAACCAATGATCCCACCTTTAATACTACTTTATACATATTAAAATTTTAATTTACTTAATCAAAATTTAAAGCTATTTTGATGATATTTTCTTTTATTTATCAATATTTACATATATTACTTTCTTTTGATAATCACTTAAAATTTTAAATACTATTTATCCATAAATTATACAATTTTATACATTTTCCTACTATAATTATTAAACCATCCAAATTCTACTCAATTGATTTATTATTTTATTATTTTTTTCAATATATAACATATTATCCGATTTGACAATCAGACCTTTCCAATGTATATCATATTATATGTGGTTGGACAGTCACATCTTAATGGTATTACCTCTTTCGACTTGTTCCACGAATTACTTTTGCCTCTTCCAAAAAAAATTGGGTTCATGGTTTTAGATTTTTTTAAAATATTTATATTGTATTAATATTTAAATTGGTTAATTATTATAAATGGTTTATATTGATGCTCAATTTCGGTTTATCAAATCTTAAGAAAAAAAATATTTGATTTACTTTAAAATCTTGTTCATGTACCCAAAAAGTTTGTCGAGAAAATTTCCAAGCTCAATATAGTTTTGGCACGTTGAGAGGGTATAAAGGTTTGTATTGTAACAAATACTATGAAACTGGGATCTAATGTAGCTGTAAGCAAAGCACTCTAAGAGAAAGTGATTTTCATTCTCAACACTTCTAGACTCACAGAAATGACAAACCCTTTCTGCCATTAAAGTTTTACTAATAGACTAACGCTCTAATTTACAAAACTTTTAACTTCTTCCTAATGAAAAAAATAAGATTTCTTATATCTATTCTGTTAATTAAATACAATTTAACATTTAAAAAAGAAAACACACGACTCTTAAAATTTAACTAGATGAATTAAAAATATGCGGTAAGTTATTTGGCTAATCCATTATGATTAATATTTATGTCAATAAAACTAACATGTCCTCGTTTAAATGCGTGGCATTTGAAAATTGGTGTTTTCTTGGTTTGTGAAAAGACAATCACTATTGTGAAGTACCATTTGAATTGACAAATTGGTTTCGTTTGGCCATTTGTATAAAATTAATATAGTGCTTCTTTTCATAAACATGTTTCATAAATTTGTAAAATTAACATAAATATTTTTTAAAGATTTATATATAAATATTCTTTACATTTTGAGTATGGAAAAAATACATATATTTTAAAAAATTTAAGACTCATAAACTAAAAATATCTCTAAAGATTTAAGTGAGTGTTGAAACATTTAACCAAACCTTAATATGGAATTAATTCATTAGCCTTTAATGATGGATGAGCAAGAATAAATAAAAATAAAAACCTCAACTTAATTTTATTGAATCAATTTATTTTTCCTAATCAATGTATTATTATTAGGCATAGGGATGAAGGCTTTAAGAACCCTTTTCGGTCATCTATTAATATGAACTACTTTGTGTACTTCGTGTTACGGCCACAAGAAAATTTTATTCTATATGAAAAGTTTGATTCCGATTAATCTATCAATTATGTTATTCTATAATTTACTCGTATATACTTACATGACTCTCTTCTAATCAAATCCTTGGTAAACACCATTTTACAACCATATATTCTCATTCTCTTGTTTTTAACTGTTAGCTACAACCATCTTGAACTAAGATTTCCATTATAATTAAATATATATATTTGCAACTATACAACAAAAATGTATCACATGCAAATCAACTTATGCAACAAATAAATAATGTAGTAAAGGATTTCGAACACTGCTCATCAAATTTTGTTTTTAACTGCACGCTCAAATGGCTTGAGACAAATGAAATCATGCTAAGTTTAGGATAATTATAAGTTTGAACTTGATAAAACTTGAAAGGAGAACAATAACTAGCTTGTTGCAGGCCATTTAATGTTGTGGTAGCAGGCATGTCACCTGTTGGATCTCAAGCTACTTGAAATCCAACGGGTGACATGCCTGCTATCGCCGCATTAAATGCCCTGCAACAGGCTGGTTATTGTTAGGCAACTTGTAATCACAAATGAGTTTTGTCAACGCTAGCACAAAAAGAATACAATTCACACTCTTAGCTAGCCATAGATACACCATAGCTTATGTGTAATTACATCTCTAATGAAAATCAGGATTTCAATGGTATATTTTCATAAATTGAAATCCTAAATTGTAATTTAAATCTACAAGCAAGTAAACGCATATGCTAGTGGAGAGACTGCGTGGTATTATATTCGAATGCAACACCAAGGGCTAGCTCAAGGTAGGGTGCAGTGCAACAACTACTATTTCAACATTTATATTTCCTTAGAAATTATACTTGTTTTAATGCCTTATTTAACTATTTAGAAAATATTAGTCAATAGGTTATGGGACTTCGAGTGCCTACACTAATTCTTTAACTTGCTTACACTTATTGACAAAGGCCACTATAACTTAGTTACAAATTTAGTTTGTTTTTCTTTCTCTGTTATAATTTCAATTCCACATAGTCATTCTATTCTAATGAATAAGTGTATCAGTAATGAGAGTTTAATGTTAATAACCGTCAATTTCATAGTTGTAACTATCACTACACCTAGTGTTAGACACAATGGCACACTAAGAGGAGGGGGAGGGTGTCAATGGGACAACACTTTTACAATTTCAACTTTCTTTAGCTACTTAAACAAAGATCATCATAAGTACAACAACATCAATCAATTACATAGACAACACAAACACTTCATAAGATGAATTTGTACACTTTATTATATTAGATTCAAACGTCTACAATCGTGGGGTCTATCAACTTCAACTGAATCAGAAGCACCAACTTCTATTCCAAGACACAACTTGGTATTTTCTTAGATCCAACTAAGAAAATATATACAAGACCCTGCTTGTATTTACAATTACATTCAGTGCCACCTTACATCACAATAATTACATTATCCTTGTCTCTTATCAGCCTGTCACAAACATGTCAAGCCTGTTGTTGTTCACCAACTTGTCTAGAAGCCTGTCAACGTATCACTGTTTTATTGTTCATCACATATTCATCAATCTTCCCACACATTACTGTTAAGTCAATGCAATCATTGTACTGCCAAATTAATCTTTGTTTGTTAGCATGAATGTCTCTATTAAGTGTACAAACAAACTGGCAAAACCTTCAATTCTTCAAATGCCAAGCCAACTATTAACTCCTGTCGATTCTTTGTCACTGTGACATCAATGTTTCATAAATTGTCATACATTTGCAAAGTGTTCACTTGAAGGATGTGCAAAAGCCAGTCCTTGTGCTTTTCAGATCTAGGACTATCTTAATAAAATTGTGGTTGTTAAATCAAAGCTCTCACCAATCAAATTACAAGGCTTATTTCATACTCACATTAATGGCTGTCACTATTTAACTCAATCATGTCACCATCAACTTCATTGGTCAATGTCAAATCAACCTCAAACCTTATCCTCACAGAATTCAAGTACCATGTTCCCTAAGTTAGAATTAACATTTCAAAACTAGCTTCATGTCTCTCTTCACCTGTGGCTATATTTCCATCTATCTTTCATTTAAATTCATTACATATTTGAAGCTTCTTACTGCAGTTTACTTTCTGATTTGAGCCACCAGAAATCAGAACACAACACTTAAACTTACAGCTAGCATTTGTATTAACTACTGTGGTTGTGATCATTAGAGGAAATTTGACGTCTAAAATGGGCCTCGTAAGGAAAATAATAAAATAATAGTTATTAATTTTGGAGGAAGAATGAAAAACTACTTTTTTTGTTCGTATTTTCAACATATCTGCCTGTGTTTTTACTCAAATTCCGAGCAAGAGAGCTCGTTTGATGCAGAATTTAATTCCGCATCCAACGAGTATGCACACTGCATACTTTTGACAGACCCCGCTACCCCAAAAACAATAAATACTTGAAAAAACATGATACTTTTATCATGTATTTCTTGTTTTTGGGGTAGCGGGGTCTGTC
Organism: Pseudotsuga menziesii; assembly: GCA_001517045.1. Taxonomy (NCBI): domain Eukaryota; kingdom Viridiplantae; phylum Streptophyta; class Pinopsida; order Pinales; family Pinaceae; genus Pseudotsuga; species Pseudotsuga menziesii. The sequence continues at coordinate 79,388 of LPNX010465233.1, read as the reverse complement.
AAAAGTATGCAGTGTGGGTACTCTTTAGATGCGGAATTAAATTCCGCATCCAATGAGCTCTCCCGCTCGGAATTTGAGTAAAAACACAGAAAGATATGTCGAAAATACGAAGAAAAAAAGTAGTTTTCTTTTATGACAAATATGTCAATTCAACCATTATGGTTGACTCAGTTTATTGATATTCCATTGGTTCTTGAATTCCAACTCACAAAATTTATTGTTGGCACGTTTTCTTATAAGTCCCATTTTAGACCCCAAATTTCCTCCAATGCTTATTTGCATACCTAAGTTTCAGAAGAAATTTTCAACTTCAAAATTGTTTGTTTACATACTGTTGATAGGCATCTACAGACTGCTATGACATACTTCAACCAAAATTAGATGTTTGCGGCTACCTCAATGCCCACACTCGAAATTCTCTGAGATTTAGGGCATACTACATTAAAGATCTTATCCAAGAGATGTCATAGTACCACAAAAATTACTTCCACAGATGCTGTGAAATTCTACCTGAGTAACAGTATAAATTTTAGAGCTAAGTTTTCCCCTTTTTCTCATGTCTCAAATGAGGGCATCAACCTCCTATTTATACACATTTTCCATCATAAATTTTCACCGACTCCGACCTACAATTTGTGTTTATTTTTAATTTTTATTTTAAAAAAAAGGTTTCTTTAGCTGGTCGAATTCAAGTTAAGATGGGATTTTAAATTCAATTAAATCCTCTAATTTTGGTATTGCTTGGGCTTCTTTAACACATTGAATCCTTTTAGAAGCTGCCTTATTTTAGGGATTTTCCATACTTGGCAAGGTCTTGGTCCATTCAATCTTCCAGCACATGAAATTCCATATTACATTATAGGTTCCAATTGGGGTGCCATAAGCATCAATGTTTGACATATGGGATTCAACAACAACATATGCCATTACCGTGGGATTATAAGTGTAAAAACATATCATAAGTTAAGAATGTCAAAGACCTCAAAGGAAATGTCCAACGATGCATATCATCACAAAGAGTGTATGTGCCAAGCTCCAGCATGTGTAAGAGTGTAAGCACACTTGTAAGCACATCTCAACCATGTGTAGGGTTCCAATACCCAAGTCTTTGTCTTTGTCATTAATTCTTTGTCTTAGTCATTCACTGAGTTTTCCAACTCATCAACAACCATCAACAACCATCAAAAATCATAGCCTTTGTCATTGATGGCTTGTCATCAATGACAACCATGCTCAACAAACTCCCCCTTTGTCATTGATGGAAACAACACCTCTTCAAATACTCTCTGCCTTTGACATTAATGACAAAGGGTCAATCAAAGTTGTTCTTGGTCTTAGTCCTTGAGTTGATCCTTCTGATCACAATCAATGCTTCTGCAAGGTCTATGCAAATTCCTCATCCTCACTTTGGATCATGCCACCTTCTAATGCATCTAATGTGAATTCTCTTGGAGATACTTCACATTCCCTTGCTTATAACTGTCATCACAAATAACTCTATACAATCCAAGTTTTGTGCTTTAGAATGCTCAATAATGGAACATATCACAATGCTTTCTTGAAGATGATAAGTCACTCCATTGTAATGTGAATAAATTCCATTTCAAACAGCCCAACCAATCCAAGTCTGCTAAAAAGTCTACTCCACTTGGCAAGAAGAATTTTAGTTTATAATCATGTCTTGCTCTGCCAGAGACAATGCTTGTTCTTCTGTTGTTCCATCTAAACTTTATTGATGGTATGCTCCCCCTAAAATCAAGCTCCCATTGGGTTCTTAGAGACAAAATGAAAACTTCACATGAAATTTGCTGCTGCAAAATCTCTTTTGAGGCATGTGGCATGCATTCCAGTTGGTGTGCAACCATTTCTTCACTAGCTGTAGGCAATTTTTTTTTCAAGGATTTGCTCATCAAGGATTAAGACATTAAAGTTCTGCTCATCAAGGAAGTGTGTTATTAACAAATTGCTTATCATAGGTTGGATGTTCTCATGCCAAATTATCAACAGTTACTCAATTTTAGCTAACAAGGGATCTTTACTACTCATAACCAGACTTCAAGGATTCCTTGGAGATAGTAGATGTAGCTCAACTTCAGTCTAAGTACATTTCCATTACAAATCTTGATGACAGTCCTTAACCATTCTTGTGGCAATATTTATTTCAAGCAGATTTCAAGCATGTCTTATCTTTATTTTAGCTTGATCTGGTACAGTCAAATGTCAAGTGTTTCTTATGAAGCAACCCTTGAACCTGTAACAAAATACTTCATATTTCTTCAATACTGCCATTACAAAACAATATCAAACTAGAGTGGGATTGTTCATAAGACTCCTCTTCAACCATTTGTTCTCCAACAAGCTAGTTAGGTTTCCCATCATATTCATAAATTTTTGTTTCAGGAATGCTCCAGACTTTTACATAAATATGCTCCAGAAATTTGTTGCCTTAAATCAAATCAGAGATTTATGAGATCTGAAATTGTAGGTGCCTTCACTTGTCATTCCTCCAATGTTCAATTCAAAACTTGATCATGACCTTAGCTCTGAGTTAGGTGTTCTTCTCAGGACATTTAAAAGGTGTCTTCTCGGTGAGTGGTGCAGCAAGGTAAGTTAGAAAATCAGATACCAATAACAGGTGTTTCTTGAAGACATTTCTGTCAGTCATAACCAAGGATAGAGAGAGTCATTGGTACACTTTATGGATGCTCATATAATGACTCTTCATCACTTACTCCCCCTATTAACATGCTATGATCCTTCAACCTGTTTCCTTGCTTGGAGTATCGATAATTTACTAATGAGTTCATCCTCCACATTAATGAACTCAAGGTGTTCCAATTTTTTTAAGATACCTCAAACTTGGCTTTCCACATGGCAGGCATCTTCACTTTTCCATTTATCATCCACTTCATTTAGATCTATCAAAATATTTTTCCTTACCCATGCTTTAGAATGGCCTTGATAATTTGTCCTTTGGTCTTGAGATTTGCTTGTGTCATTCTTTTCCCAAGATTCATTGACTTTTCTTGCTGATGAGTATGAGAAGATTCTCATGAATTGTCTTCTTGAACTTGTGCAAACTTGGGCTTTATGGCCAACACCACCACAAGTGAAGCATCTCAATGTGTGATAGTTAGCATCAACATGCCTAATTTAGTCACATGTCCAACATATATTCTTGTCATTGTGTTTTCCACCACTTCTTCTACAATCCATAGCCTTATGACCAAAGTTAGAACAAGAAAACTAGTAACCATTAAATCCATTTTCATACTTGGGAATTTGGTTCAATATTGGAGTTGCTTCTCTTCTGAAGAATTTGCTTTGAGGTGCAGTGGTAACTTCTTCAAGCATTTTTTATCTTCCAAATTCTTTGTTGTCATGTGCAGGTGCTCGGTGAGCAACTTTGTCTTTACCTTTGGAAGATGATGGACCTGCTTCTGGAGTTTTGTGAGACTAAGTTCCACCTTCATATTTGTCTTCTTCCTTCTTGTATCCCAGGCTAGATGTGTCAGATAGAGACCTTTGACACTTTAAAATTTCATCCAAGATAACTGAACTTTCATTGAACTTCACATGAGCTTTTGACTTCTCAATTTTCTTTCTAAGACTAACAATTTCCATTTCAAGCCTCTGATTTGTCTTCTCTTTTTCCTCCAGTTGAAGCTTCATGGCTTCTTCAAGCTGAGTCGTCAAGCCAATATTATTTCTTCTTGTCTCTTCAAGCTCTTTAGGGATTTTATCAATCTTTTCTTGTTCTCTTGCTAATTCAGACTTCAATATTTCTATTTCATTGTTTTGGTTTTCTATCTCATCTTCCATATTTTTGTTCTTAAATTTCATTCTCATAAATAAAGCTTTTCTCTCATCTTTGTAACTTTCAAATGACTTCAAAATCTTCTTCTTAAGTTTCATATTGAATTTAAGATCAATATCCAACAACGTGCATGTAAGTGCATCATTAGATTTCAAAAAGACTTCTTCTTCATCTTCTGTAAGAACAACTTCATCATCATTACATTCATAATTATCATCCATTGAAGAGTAATTACCTTCACTTGTATCTGAAGCTTGTGCCTGCTTTTCTTCTTGCATTTCATCCTTGACTTCTGCTTCCTTTTCCTTGTCTTGATTCTTCTTTTGGTATTCTTCTTCCAGCTTGAACCAGAGATCCTTGGCAGAGGTGTAATCTTTTACACTTTCTTGAACAAGGCTTGATAGTCCATCCATCCAAAATTTCAAGGCAATCTTACTGTATTTCTCAACTGTTGTCTTTGTCTTCTTGCTTGGTGGACATGCGAGTTAACCACTATCTCCCAAACACTGAATTTCTTTAGGATTTATTTTCATTTTACTCCTACAACCAAAATAATCTGACTTTTCAAAAACTGGAATTTCATTGTGAATAAGCTTGGATGGTCCTTGCATTTTGTGTCCGGTGATCCCTTCAAGCTTTCTAGGCTTGTAATGAAGGCCTGCTCTAATACCAATTGTTAGACACAATGACATACTAAGAGGGGGGGTGAATCGGTGGGCCAACACTTTTACAATTTCAAATTTATTTAGCTACTTAAACAAAGATCATCATAAGCACAACAACCTCAATCAATTACATAGACAACACAAAAACTTCATAATATGAGTTTGTAAACTTTATTATATTAGATTCAAATGGCTACAACCGTGGGGTCTATCAGCTTCAACTGATTCAGAAGCACCAACTTCTATTCCAAGACACAGCTTGGTCTTTTATTAGATCCAACTAAGAAAATATATACAAGACCCTGCTTGTATTTACAATTACATTTTTGTCACCTTACATCACAATAATTACATTACCCTTATCTCTTATCAGCCTGTCACAAACATGTCAAGTCTGTTGTTGTTCACCAACTTGTCCAGAATCCTGTCAGCATAACACTGTGTTATTGTTCATCACATATTCATCAATATTCCCACACATTACTGTCAAGTCAATGCAATCACTGTCCTATCAAACTAATCTTTGTTTGTTAACAAGAATGTCTCTATTAAGTGTACTGACAAACTGGAAAAACCTTCAACTCTTCAAATGCCAAGATAACTGTTAACTCCTGTCGATTTTTTGTCACTGTCACATCAGTGTTTCATAAACTGTCATACATCTGCAAAGTGTTCACTTGAAGGATGTGCAAAAGCCAGTCCTTGTGCTTTTCAGATCTAGGACTATCTTAATAAAATTGTGGCTGTCAAATCAAAGCTGTCACCAGTCAAATTACAAGGATTATTTCATGGTCACATTAATGGCTGCCACTATTTAATTCAATCATGTCGCCATCAACTTCATTGGTCAATTATCAAATCAACCTCAAACCTTATCCTCACAGAACTCAAGTACCATGTTCCCTAAGTTAGAATTAACATTTCAAAACTAGCTTCATGTCTTTCTTTACCTATGGTTATATTTCCAACTATCTTTCATCTAAATTCATTACATATTTGAAGCTTCTTACTACAGTTTACTTTTTGATTTGAGCCACCAGAAATCAGAACACAAAACTTAAACTTGCAGCTACCATTTTTCTTAACTACTGTGGCTGTGATCTTATTTGCATACCCAAGTTTCAGAAGAAAATTTCAACTTCAAAACTTGATTGTTTACATACTATTGATAGGCCTCTACAGACTGTTGTGACATACTTCAACCAAAATCATATGTCTACGGTTTCCTGAGTTCCCATACTCGATTTTCTGTGAGATTTAGGGCATACTACATCAAATATATGCTCCAAGAGATGTCATCGTACCACAAAAATTACTTCCACAGATGCTGCAAAATTCTACCTCAATAACATTCCGAGTTTCAGAGTTAAGTTTCCCCTTTTTTTCATGTCTCAAATGAGGGCGTCAACGTCCTATTTATACACATTTTCCATCATAAATTTTCACTGATCCGAACTGCAATTTGTGTTTATTTTTAATTTTTATTTCAAAAAAAAAGTTTCTTTAGCTGGTTGACTTCAAGTTAAGATGGGAATTTAATTTCAATTAAATCCTCTAATTTTTGTCTTGCTTCGGCTTCTTTCACACATTTGTGGGCACATTGAATCCTTTTAGGATCTGTCTTATTTTAGGGCTTGTTCCATACTTGGGAAGGTCTTGGTCCATTCAATATTCCAACACATGAAATGCCATATTACATTATAGGTTCCAATTGGTGTGCCATAAGCATCAACGTTTGACATATGGGCTTCAACAACAACATATGCCATTACCATTGGCTTATAACTGTAAAAAGATCTCATAAGAAAATAATGTCAAATACCTCAGAGGCAATGTCCAAGGATGCATATCATCACAAAGATTGTATGTTCCAAGCTCCATCATTTGCAAGAGTGTAAGGACACTTGTAAGCACATCTCAACTATGTGTAGGGTTCTAAGACCCAAGTCTTTTTCTTTGTCATTAAGTCTATGTCCTAGTCATTCATTGAGTTTTCCAAGTCATCAACAACCATCAACAATCACAACCTTTGTCATTGATGGCTTGTCATCAATGACAACCATGCTCAACACCTAGACCACTTCACATCATTTCATAATATTATCATAAGCCACCTAGACACATCTAATAGTCTTCCTAAAAAATTATCCCAATAAATATATATTAATTACTACAACTTACATAATCTATATCCTATCTCTCAGTGGAATCATGATCCCATGAGAGAGTGTCTCTTCATGTCCACCTACAAGGACTACCCAAACTTCTCACATACTCTTCTTTTCTTATTACTTCTTACAAGCTCATATGGCGTTGACAACAAAATAATCGATTTGGAAGTACAGCCATATCTCGAGATATGGAAGTATCGTCGTATCTCTTGAGATATGGAACCAATGTCTCATTATTATTTCTTGTAGATTTTGGAATTTAATATTGATCACCGACTAGGGTGAAAATCAGTTTTTTATTTTGCAAATCATGATGTTAGTGAAGTCAAATCACCACATCTGTTGAATTACTCTCCCTTTCAAGAGACATAAGGGATGAACTAAATGGTATGAAATAATAGTTTTGTTTTGAACACCCTATGTATTCCATTGGCTTATCCTTGGGCACATTTGGCATTCTATGTGGAATTTAAACAAACTTTCCAGATATTAATTAATTTATTTTTTCATCTTACTTTCACTTCTCCCAATTGATAACCAAGAGAATCAATAGCGATTTAAAATGTATAAATATGTGTCAGATAATCTGATCAAAAGAAACAACATTAATTCAAACAAAAGAAAAGGCACTATAGAATAGAGTGCGGACCATATTCTACAATATAGTACACACTATCCTTATGAATTTGGATTTGAATCCAACCCAAATAAACATACCTAGAATAAAGGTGTGTCATAAAATTTATCCGACTACATTTGGAGGAACAAGGAAGACAATTATATAAGAGGAAAAACTACATAGACAACAATTTCACTATAACTCATATGGTATTGATTACTTGCAACGATTCTTCCGTTAGAGCATATAGATAGAGTTCAAGATACTGATCAATAGTTTCTACAAGAATGTGTCATCATAGATATATCCATGTAATCTTTGCATATTTGAAAAATCTGAGAGGGACTATTAAACATATTTTGGAGTTAAATTTTGTTGAGTATGCTTGTCATTGATGTCAAAGGAGTTCATTAATGAAAAAGGAAATGACATGACATGTATGATGATGTGACATGTTTGATGAGGTTACAAAGTCATATGATAATGTTCTAGTGCTTTCATGAAGTCATTTTTACAATTTGACACCATTATGTAAAAGTATGGGAACTTGTTGAAACTCTAAAAAATTGACTAAGTATAGGAAAATCAGAGTTCATTAATGACAAAGGAATAACAAATGAATTGATGGCATGGCATGTGGCATGTGTGATGAGGTTGAAAATTCATATAATGGTGTTCTAGTCCTCTCACGAAGTCATTGTTACAATTTGACACCATTCTATAAAAGTATGGCAACTTGTCGAAAATCTTGTTGAAACTCTAAAAATTTGACTAAGTATAAATTCTTCTTAATCTACCTAAGGGGACTCTGTAAAATACATGCCATCTTCTGTATTTGATGAATTAAATGATTTTGAGTATATATACATCTAGATTGTTGTCTTTTTCATCTAAACATATTATTGGTTTGTCAATACAGTCTCTAAAGGTGAAGTTATTAGTCTTCCAAAAGTGCTTTCTGGCATGATTTGCACTGTTTCAATTCTGGTAAATCTTCCTAAGTGGCCTTGGTAAAATGTTTGCCATATTTTATATGATACTGATAAAAAATATATGAAACCATCAGGGTTTATATTGTTGATGTGTGCTTCTGACCATGATCTCATTTACCCTAAAAAGTGCTTGAAGAGAAAGTTATAGGTCTGCCAAATTGAGGTTTCAGATTGTTTTGGAAAATTTGCTGAAAATTGACTAAGTATTGAAAAATCGGTCTAAGTTTCCCTAGTAAAATGTCCGCCATATTTTGTAGGAAACTAATAAAAATAATCTGAGACAATTAGGATGTATCTTGTTTATGTGTGCATTTGACCATAGTTTTGTTTCTCCTAAATGGTGTTTGAAGACAAAGTTACAAGTGTGCCAAAATAGGGCTTCATGCTACTTTGCACCAATTCATGAAAATGCACGTTTCTATAATGAAGAGATGCATTGGTGAAAAGGTTTTAATGAAGGCACATAATGATGAAAAGACACAATGGTTCAAAGATATGATGAAAGAAGTATTTAAAAAGAAGTTTGAAGTGGAAGAAAGATGTCTCAGCAAACTAGATCAATGTAAGAGCACGAGAAGATAGAGACCAATGAAGTGAAGAATAACCAGTTACATAATTTAAAAAAAATATCAAATTATGGTGGTAGGGTAGTGCTAGGGAAGGATGCAAGCCTTCAAGGGTATTGTATCGTCTTTCCAATAGTGGATGGAAAACACGGTGTTAGAGAAGACATAAACCAAGGTGTTGTAGCATCCTTCAGTTGTAGCTGAAAAATTTGGAGATTGATGTCTCCAACAAGTTGTAGCTTGCAAAAACAAATGTAAATATAATTTTACAATGTTATAGAAATCGTTTGTAGTTTTTCCAATTGGGCTTCCACGATAAATCTCGTGTTCTGTGTATCTTGTTGATTCTGTGTTTTAATGAATAAGTTAAAAGTGGTTTTAAATTGTTAAAAGTTATCGATACTGATTCACCCCCCTTCTCAGTATTGTCCAATATTCCAACAATTGGTATCAGAGCGGGATCATTTACTACAGTCTAAACCATTGGAAGGAAGATCATATTAAAAACTAGTATGGATCATCAAGAAGGGTTAGCTACTTGCAGACCTCCATTATTTACATGAAATAATTATTCATTTTGGAGTGTAAGAATGAGATGCCATCTAATGTCTCTTGGATGCAAAATTTGGAGTTATGTTGAAAATGGGTATACAATACCAGACAACCTACCTACAGATAGAGATGGACTAGATGAATACGAATCCAATGCAAAAGCTTTTAATGCAATTTTGAAAGGATTAGCAGATTCAATGTTTGTGAAAGTCATGCAATGTAAGACAACCAAACATGCTTGGGAAAAAATTAAAATTGCTTATGAAGGGGCTTCCAAAGTCAAAAAATCCAAAATTCAAATGTACAAAGGGTAGTTCAAAATTCTAAAGATAAAAAAAAGAAAATATTGTAGAATATCTTCCAAGAGTAAATGAAATTAACAATGATATTAAAGGTATGGGAGGAGAAATAAAGGAGAAAGAGGTAGTTGAAAATTACAAAAAACCCTACCAATAAGATATAACCCAAAAGTATCTACTGCAAAAGATCGAGATGATCTTGAACTTTTGACAGCGGATGAGCTACATGCGATCTTCATTGCCTATGAGATGAGAACATAATAGAATGGAACATCAAGAAAAGAGACTATATTTAAAGCTACAAAATAGTCAAAGAAATCTGAAGCTTTACCCAAGAACCAATCAAAGAACTTAGATGATCAAGAAGTTCTTTTCATCAAGAAACTTGAGAAAGGCACAACAGAAAGCTTTAACTATAGAAGAATTGGAAAATTTTCCACAAAGTATCCTTACCCAAAACAAGAAGATAGTGATGATGAAGAACCTTGCAGTCATAAGAAAAATCAATTGAGTAAAACTATATGCAAGAAGAAATTTAATAAAAAGAAGAAAAAATTCTATTCCATGGAAGACAATGAAGATGAAGAGATAAGTGAAAATGAAGAAGTTCTATTCATGGGAATAAAAATTCAAACTTCAGATGATGAATCAGATGTAGAAGGAGAGGTGGACCTAGAGGTTGAACTCATAAGTGCTCTTGAGGAAATTGAAAAATGTAGAAGAATGAGAAAATCTTTGAAAGAACAATTGTGAAAATACGAAGAAGAGCATAAATCAAAAGAAGAGGAAGTCAAGACCCTCCAAGAAGAGCTGCACAAATCAAGACAACAAATGATGGTTAGCATGAAAGAGTCTGAGAGCTTAAAACAAGAAGTTGATAACTTCAAGGGAGTAGTAAAGAGGCTAAAATATCAGTAGACCATTAATGAGAAGTTCAGAGAAAGCACTAAAACAAAAGACTCTGAAAGACTTGAGGCATATATTATTCAGCGTAAAAAAAGGATGGTGAAGAATCTATTAAGTCAAAGTTTGAGAACAGCTCGAAGATTCTAGATGACATCCGAAGTGGCCAAAGACCATCAATTGACAAAGCTGGATTATGATATAACAAGAAGAGTTATGCTGCTGTAATTATGGATCCAATTGAAAATAAGGATAGTCATAAACCTACTCCCTCCTCTCATAATAAAGATAGAACTAATGTGATGCCTAGAAAACCAATGACAAGCAAGTATAAGTAGATATTTATCGCTAATTGCTACTCTTGTAATAATTTTGGACATATGGCTAGAGAATGTAAGTTGATAAGTCCTACAAAAAAGAAGGCTACAATAGAGGTTTAGAAACAAAGAAGGGATGGAAGAAGAAGCAATTTATGAAGTAGAAATATCAAAGATTCCCCAAATATAAAAGAACATTATGTGGATATTGTCATTGTTGTCACAAGTTTGGTCACAAGGTTGTTGATTGCAGAATCAAGAGAAAAGATCAAGGTTTGAAAAGACAAAGAAATATAATATCTGTGAGTATGGTACCTCATGGAAATATGTGGAAAAGAAAGTTAGATTACAAAGATTCAAAGGAAACAAAGATTCCAAGAATCAATGAAGTTTCCAAAGATGATAGTGGTGTAGATAAGAATGACATCCATTATGATCAAAAGCAAGATGAAGATGTATAAGAATACACCATGGAGACGATGAAGAAGAATATAGTGATGATGGTGGAACTGAAAAATAATATCTTTTTTTAAATCTCTCATGAACTAGAAGAGAACCCTGAAATTAACATTAGAAGGGATCATATACTCAGGGTGAGTTTCAGTACAAGAAGGAAACTATTGTTTAATGAACAAGCTTTACTATCAGTGGTGGAACCTAAGAACTTTGCATAAGCCAATAAAAATGATGATTGGATCAATGCCATGATTGAAGAGTTAGATCTGAGAATTAATAAAACTTGGGAACTTTTCCAAAGACCTAAAAACAAGAATATTGTAGGGACAAAATGGGTCCTCAAAAACAAGTTCAATGAAGATGGTCAAGTGATGAGAAACAAAGCAATACTAGTGTGTAATGGATATGCTCAAGTGGAAGGTATTGACCTTGAAGAAACCTTTTACCCTGTAGCAAGACTTGAAGAAATCAAAATGTTTTTGTCATATTCATGTTATAGAAACTTCAAGTATATCAATGGATGTCAAGTATGAATTTTTGAATGGGAAGCTAGAAGAGGAAGTCTATATTGAACAACTTGAAGGTTTCCTCTTATCAGAAAAATAGGACTATGTTTGCAAACTGAGAAAGGCACTCTATGGTCTCAAACAAGCCCTAAGGGCATGGTTTTGAAGACTACATAGCTACCTGAAGCAACAAGGATATAAAAGAGGGTTCATTGATAGTAATATCTACATAAAGTATGAAGATAAGAATATGATCATTTTTATTATTTGTGCAGATGATATTATATTTGGAAGCGATCTACAAATGCTAAGTGAAAATTTTTTCTATGAAATGAAGAGGGAGTTTGAAATGTGAATGTTGGGTGAATTAACATTCTTCTTGGGATTACAAGTTTAATAATGAGACAAAGGGATCTTCATCACTCAAACGAAGCACATTAAATACATTCTTAAGAAGTTTAAGTTGGAGGATTCTAAGTCTGTCAGTACACCTATGGTCATTGGTTCTAAGTTAAGTAAGGATGATGAGTCACTAGAAGTAGGTCATACCATGTATAGATCTATGATAGGAAGCATACTATATGTGACAACTACAAGATCGGATGCGATGCAAGCTGTAAGATTGGTTTCTAGATTCCAATCAGCTCCCAAAGAAACACATGTTACAAAATTGAAAATAATTCTCAGATATTTGAAAGGTACTATAGAGTATGGTTTACGGAACCCAAGAGGTCAATACTTCACTTTAAAAGCATTCACTGATGTTGATGACCGAAATAGTAACAGTGGAAAAACATTATACTTGGGAGACTGTTTGGTATCATGGCTAAGTAAGAAACAATCCTCCATTGCACTATCTACAACAGAGGTTGAATACATTGTTGTTGCATCATGTTTCTCTCAAGTCATTTGGATGAAACATACATTGGAAGACTTACTTGTAAATTATGAGCATCCAATAGTGATAAATTGTGACAATACCAGTGCCATAAACATATAAAAAAACCTTGTTATGCACTCGAAGACAAAGCACATCCCTATAAAATATCACTTTTTGAGGGATCAAGTGTCATAAAGGTGGTGAAATTGGAATATGTTGATACAAGGGAACAAATAGTTGGTATCTTCACCAAGCCACTATCCAAAGAAGCATTTGAGTATCTTATACAAAAGTTGGGAGTAATCTCCCTACAATAGATATAGAAAAAAAAGGAATTATGTCAAGGGGAGACATGCTGACAGGGGGAGATGTCAAAAGGAGACCTTTTTCATTAATGTCAAAGGGGGAGAAAATTGAAGAGTTGTTGCCATCAATGCAAAAAGGGGAGAATGTTGAGTATGGTTTCCAATGACGTCAAAGGAGTTCATTAATGACAAAGGAAATGACATGATATGTATGATTATGTGACATGTGTGATGAGGTTGAAAAGTCACATGATGATGTTATAGTGCTCTCATGAAGTCATATTTACAATTAGACACCATTTTGTAAAAGTATGGCAACTTGCTGAAACTCTTGTTGAAACTATGAAGATTGACTAAGTATAGGAAAATTAGACTTAATTAATGACAAAGGAATAACAAAGTAAGTGATGACATGGCATGTGGCATGAGTGATGAGGTTGCAAAGTCATATGATGGTGTTATAGTCCTCTCATGAAGTCATTGTTACAATTTGACACCATTCTATAAAAGTATGGCAACTTGTTGAAACTCTAAAAATTTGACTAAGTATAAATTCTTCTTAACCTGCCTAAGGGGCCTCTGTAAAATACTTGACATCTTCAGTATTTGATGAATTAAATGATTATGAGTATATAGAAATCTATAATTTTGTCTTGTGCATCTAACCATATGATTGGTTTGTCAAGAAAGTCTCTGAAGGTGAAGTTATTAGTCTTCCAAAAGTGATTTCTGGCATGATTTGCACTGTTTCAGTTTTGGTAAATCTTCCTAAGTGGCCTTAATAAAATACCCACCATATTTTGTAGGATACCGATAAAAATTAATTTGATACCATAAGGGTTTATCTTGTTGATGTGTGCATCTGAACATGGTCTCATTTCCCCTAAAAAGTGCTTGAATAAAAAGTTATAGGTTTGCCAAAATGAGGTTTCAGACTATTTTGGGAAATTTGCTGAAAATTGACTAAGTATTGAAAAAATTGTTTAAGTTTCCCTAGTAAAATGCCCGCCATATTTTGTGGGAAACTGATAAAAATATTTCGATACCATCCGGATGTAGCTTGTTGATGTGTTCATCTAACCATGGTATTATTTATCCTAAAAGGTGTCTGAAGACAAAGTTATAGGTCTTCCAAAACAGGGTTTCGGGCTATTTTGCACTAGTTCATGAAAAGACATGTTTCCATAATGAAGAGATGCATTGGTGAAAAGGTTTTAATGAAGGGACACAATGATGAAAATACACAATGTTTCAAAGACATTATGAAAGAAGTATTTAAGCAGAAGTCTAAAGTGGAAAAAAGATGTCTCAGAAAACTAGATCAATGCAACATCAAGAGAAGACATAGATCAATGAAGTGAAGAATAATCAGTAACAGAATTGAAGAAAAATATCAAATAAGGGTGGTAGGGTGATTCTAGGGAAGCCTACAAGCCTGCAAGGGGGTTGTAGCCTCCTTCAAGTAGTTGCTGGAAAGCAGGGTGTTGTAGCATCCTTGTCTGTTGGAGAAGGCATAAACCACGGTGTTGTAGCATCCTTCAGTTGTAGCTGAAAAACTTGGAGATTGATGTCTCCAGCAAGTTGTAGCTTGCAAAAACAATTGTAAATATAATTTTGCAGTTATAGAAAGTGTTTGTGGTTTTCCCAATTGGGCTTCCACGATAAATGTTGTGTTATGTGTATCTTGTTGATTTTGTGTTTTAATGAATAAGTTAAAAGTGGTTTTAAATTGTTAAAAGTTATCAATACTGATTCACCCCCCCTCTCAGTATCGTCCAATATTCCAACAAATTCATTGTTAGAGAAAGTGATGTCCCATATAATTAAGAGTAAAAATGCATGCATTAGATAAGGTGCTAAATCTCTTGGACATTGATTTTTTTCCAAGACATTTTTTCTTGCATTATCTCCAAGAGGAAGGCAGATTTGCTTGAATCAAGATGATTGATAACAATATAATATTAATCAGGATCTATTTTATAAAACAAATTTTATCCGGTGGGAATAATCTTGATGCATCACTCTTTTGTGAAAATGCCTATTACTATGTTTACATCCCGAGAACATTGAGTTTTGAAAAGGAATATTTTGAGCTTTAAGAATATGTTGAAGAAGATTAAGGGAAAATTCCTATGGCATCTAAGGTTTTTAAGGTAGCTCTACTAGCAGATTCTAGTTCTCCCAAAATATCCCAAATTCCCCATCCCTTCCAAAACTCTCACCAAAAATATCTTCAAATAAAAGAACCTACTCCTTCGAATCTCAAGTCTCCTATTTATAACAAAAGTCCGCATCCTCCTCATCCAAGTCTTGTTTTTAGATTAAATTCTAATATAATAATATTCAACAATCAATAAATTTATTTTCTCAAAGAAAAATAGCAACTTGATTTAAATAAATAAAAATAATAACAACATGATTGCAACTTCTCACTTTTCATGCTACCATCTTAAATGCAACTATGACAACACTTTTCTAAAAATTTGTGCAATCCTATCTATATTTTATTTATATTATTCTCTTAAACATAAGTCAAATATATATTTTGATATACTATATTATATTAAATGTATATCATTCAATAATCCAATCAATTTATTTAAATTTAAATATATTAAACAAGTCAACAAACTCATACTACCACATAAGTAATACATAAATAATTCATCCACTAAGTTGCTAATAAATAATGTACCTGTACTAATTTATTCATCAACCAACCAATCATAGTAATGTACTCGCGAATTGGTGTATACGTGGCCATGCACACATGTATTAAGCGTGGGTACTAATAATAATTTTTAATTCCCTTAATGCATCATTATTATATTGTTGCAAACAACATACAAAAGACCGACATAACAATGCATCATTTCTAATTCATAATCATTCATACAAAATCAATAAAACTGAATTAGATAAACATATTGACGCAATCAAGCATATAATCATAGTGGTTTGTAACAATGAAGAACACCATCCAATCCATCATTGGTCCCATCCATCCCCATAAATACTCAACCACCTAATCAACACTATTTCCATCTCTTGACCTCACCATCCCATCCTTTGTTGGAATACATTGTGGCATCGGCTACATCGATCGAACCACATATAAAACCCATAAGCGGAAGTGTCGAGTCCTAGAAATTGAACAAGCTTCCCCAACAGGCACCCACTAGTCATCATCACACGTTTAGGGGATCGTGCTCAACACAACCCTCCCATGACTCTGGGTTTCGGGGGATAAACTGTGGAAAATTCCTCCACCTCCCTAATAGTACTTAACACCCTACATCAACTCTACTCTGCCATCATTGTTCTAAGGTGTCTCATCATTGAAGAACCACTTTTGGAAAGTCATAGTTCCTATCAAAACTCACACTCACCCACAAGTCATAGATATATTGGAATTCACAATTAAATAACATGAAAAATGATATAACATGATTATCCTCTTGATGTCCAAGACATATCGTGCCCCTTTGGCACTATAGGATTCCGACTATTTCATTATCAATCAACATGTGGGTTAGTTCACAACTAACATAAATTTCATGTAAGATATACCATTGACTCTTTCAAATGTCAATCCTTATGATTAAAATTCCATTTAGACATAAACATCCAAATTCTTTTGCGGACATACTAAATTAACATTCCACACATTTCTATTTCATATCAAATTTTTATGTTCAGAAGAGATTACATATTCATCACCATTAATAAATTAAAACAATAAATTACATTTACAATCCACACATCTAGGGAGTCCATATGTTCACATAACAACAATATTAAGCAATCTAGCTGAGTCAAACAAATAATAAGAAATTAAATGCTAAGCTAGTTCCCATTCGATTTTTAATTACCAAATATCAAATATGGGGCATTACAGTTTTATTCTTTTAATGTAATCTTTTATGAAATTTTAGAGCCTGTAGAGCAATCTGCAGACCTTTAATATGTGTGTGGTTTTAGCCACAAATGGAATGATTACAGAGCTCGTATGTTGCTATGTGAGTGTTCTTAGCCATCAATGGATATTGTTGTGGCTGTGTAGCAGCTGGGTTCATTATAGAGTGGTATCAGAGCTAAAGTTTCAACACTCAGCCTCTAAGAAATGTATGAAGTGCTTGTTTCTAGTTAAAATGATTTCTCTATTTGAGTATGGCATTCATATGTTTGGATTCTTGTTCATTGTGTTGGTGTGAACCGATGTATGAATTGGTAATTTATGAAAAGTTAAAATTAAGAAATGTTGCTAACTGATATATTTGGTTAGATGATTATTGAATGCTAACTGTTGATTCTGGTAAAGTTGTTGATTGGTTATAACTAGTTACTTGTTATTCACTAAAGTTCTCTGATGTATCTAATTCTATTACTTGTAAGCGATGCAGAGAATGGAAACTACAGAGCTAAAATTTTGAATGTAGGGAATTAGAGATCTATGGGGTCTTTCAAGAGATTATCCATCATGTTTTGGTTGAATAATATTGCGCAGCTAAAGGAATTGAGATTTTTCTCAATCTTTGGGGAAGAAGAGATATATCTTTACCCTAACCTCAATTTTAATATTGAAAAGAATTTTTATAGGAGATAAAATCCAAGAAATATTTTTATTTTGAAAAAGATGCTGAAGCTACAATTACAACCTACATAGAACACATTAGAAAGGAGTGGACACATTCCTAGTGTTATGCTTTTCCAAGGTTTACAACATTGATTACAACCCAAGGAGATGGAGGCATTCCTGGTGTTTCAATGTTGAGAAGTAGATTCTACATAAAAAAATGTGTTTTTAGTTTTATGATAATACATTTTTTATAAATGTATGATACCGATGAGCCTGGATGGTCACTTGTGTTTGTTAGGTGCTAAAATATACAAGTTGGCGTTGTCATATTAAATAAGAGAAGTGAATAAAGACATCAAATTTAAAGAAGAAGAAGACTATGCAAGCCAAGGATGGGTTTCCTTCGACAGATTGCATTGAGGATGTGTTTCTTCTAATTCAAAATATGCAAGACAATGATGGAATTCCTTCGGTAGATTGTATTGAAGATGTATTTCCTCTGATTAAAGCTATGCAAGCCAAGGATGGGTTTCCTTCAGCCGATTGCATTGAAGAAGTATCTCCTCTAATCAAGATTATGCAAATTGAACATCCACATTCTAAGGAGAAAGAGACCAAGGAGAAATAAAATCCATGATTATTGTGGAGCTCCATATTGGGATAAGACTAACATGGGGAACACTTACTATACAGTTTTTATTTTTGTTATTACTTTCTAGAAAGATAAGGTGGTTGGAATGCATGTTATAGCTTAAAATTCATTATGTTTATTTTTGTTTGAACTAAACGATGAATGCCGAACTAGTTAAATTATATATGTGTGTGCGTGTGTGTGTGTGTGATGGGATTCATTTGTATGTGCAATATTTTGCAAGCATGAAAATCATGATATGTATAAAATAAATCTGAGCAATAATTGTACAATTACTTCTTCTCATTAAAGCATACCCTGATTTCTAGTATGTTGGCTCAATGAATTTGTGTTGATTAAATTGCAGAGTAGAGCTTTCATTTGGAAGTTATTAAGCTTCCTTAAAGGGTAAATAATACTAAGGAGTGATACAAATTGAAGATGGTAGTTGATAAGAAGTTATCTTACCTTGTTGAAGAATTTTTGAAGTGAACATCCCACACTTTGAGTTGGAAGGTCAAATGCAACAGGAGCAACATGAAGAGGTCCTATGTACATGGCATTAAATATTCAATTTAAAAGATGCAATGCAAGGAAAAATGGATTGTTTTGTGAAATTTTTGAAGATTGTACATATGTAATTAAGTCTGAGAAATTTTGTTCATGTGTTTTGAACAATGGAACACTGAGGACGATGCTGAATTTAAGGGAGAGGGGAATGTAATACCCTTGGTCGAGACCCCTTAAAATGATTATATGTATGATGTAATTATCATTATGCCATACTGGTATGGAGGAACAAATATACATTTAGACTTTATTAATAAAAAAAATATAACTAGTTTCGTTGGTGGAAGTATGCTGAAGAGACGAGGGATAGGTGAAATATCCAGTGAGAGTTAAGGGGGGGGTTGCGGATGGTCTAGGGGGATATAAAATAACCATGTTACCACCTTGGGTACCTTAAGGAAGATTCATTATCCCTAATTAATTCTAAACCTATGTTTTAACCTTTAAGCCTGTTTTAAGTCTTAAGTGTGATTTAATGGGGGATTAGGTGGGGATTAGTTGTATCTTTGACAAGTGTTGCATGAGAAAGAAAGGTCCATGCAAAATTTGAATTACGGATTAGGGGGAATATACCAAAGTATTGTAAAGGAACGTAGCTTTCATAAGAGAAGGGATCCTATAACAAAGATGGAGAATTTGTGCATGAACTATTATGGTGAAATTCTTGGGCATTGAACAATAGTGGTGGGTTTTCACTATGGTGTTATTGGAAAGAAGCTAGAATGGGGAATGTGTTTTATTGGCCAATCCATTCTCCCTGAAAATTTTGGTAGAACATATGTTTAACTGTTAGGTTGGGGTCATTGAAAAGGTGAATTTCACATGATCTAATATGGTGGAATTACTGGGAACTGAACAACAGTGATGGGTTTTCACTCTGGTGTTATTGGAAAGAAGCCAAAGTGGGGAGTGTACTGTTTGACATGGATTCGGTTGTAGCTTGTTTCTTGGATGCTTGTAAACCTATGTTAAATCTTGTGATTTGTGAGGACCGTTTAATGATAAATCATGTATTGGAATGAAGTTTGGGTAAAAGGGAGAGGTATCCTTGTGAATTTAGAAGTCTTAGCTCGAGGGTGGAACTTTGTTATAAGTTTAATGAACAAAGTGGGATGCGATTGGGTGGAGCGAGACTTCCATGAAGCCGGTTACTAGTTGTATTGAATTCAGATAAGTTTATGAAGTTTAGTTTGAAATCTTTATTTTCTTATGTATTTGGATGTGTGAAAGAATCCAAATGTACATGTTGTTCATGTTGGATGTTGGTAATTGATAAATTGTTGTTATGTTCTAAAAATGAATTGATAAAACAATCTGTTTATGGTGTTGGTCAAATATGTATTTAAATGAATGTTTCCTTGGTTGTATTTAGGTAGCTAATTAAATGAAGTGCCAAGGAATGCTAATGGTATTATGAATTAATGAATTTCCTTGTTCTATTTCGTGTGTTTGTCAACATTGTGAACAAATGAATATATGTTTTTCTAGTGGGTTATTTGTAATTAAGCCTACTAGAATTCCATGAATTTTTAATGAAGATTTATAAAGAGTGTCATCAATGTGGTATGCTCAATTCATGTAGATTGAATGGAAATGGAATAGGTAGTTCATTACTTCATTTAAACTAAGGTTCGTGTTCCTTGGATTGCCCATTCTTTGCATGAAGAATGTTGATGCTTGTTTATTAACTCTTTTTATCTTCCTTAATGTGCATGAGGCGTAAATATTAAAGTATTATCTAAACCTTCCATAGTTTATCTATCATACCCATGAACGAATCCATATATTTGTATGAGGCTTTTTTTTTTGGTCAGAATACTATAAAATTGCAAGTTTAACCCGTGGGAAGTTTAGCTTAGAATGTTGGTTGAAACAATGTAATGTTGCAATTTTTACCTTGAACATTTTCTTGTTTCCTTTAGGTTTATGTGTCAATCGGTGAGCTTGATGCGTGCCTTTATAGGCATGGTTTAGTGCCGAGTTATGGTATAAGACTCGTTACTATATGTCCTAGCTAATTCCTTACTCCTTTCTTATAAAAATTGCCAAGTGTAAATCTTTGTAATCAAAGAATTCATTTGCATGATCTTAGTTCCGATGAGTCGATGCGGATGTTTCGACGCCGACGCACTAACATTGGGATCAGAGTGTCTGATGGTTATTTTTTTGCATGATTGTGTCGATGTTAGAAGATCAATGTTTTTATATGTTAATGTTGATTACACTAGTACAAAATGAGAGATAAGTGACCAGGCAACCAAAACATTTGGTCACCATGTTTTTTTCAAGGGATAAATGACCAAATTTGAGAAATTTTAAGTGAGATAACTAAAAATGACCAAGATAAATGACCAATTTGGTCACGTGATACAAATGCTTTAGGTATCATTCTCATTGTACCCTCACATGTGCCACTCCTAGTGAGGAATCAACACTTTGAAGCATTGGGGAAGTTATGGCATAATACAGGTGGGATTATGGAATCAAGGGAATGTCAAGGTCACTCTGGTGTGAAAGTAGGCTAGGGTAGCTTTGAAATGAGTCCTTTGTGGTTGTTTTATTTGGCTATGCAACACCTCCATTTAAGTCAAATATTTGGGTAGATATTTATGGATTTATTTAATTGTTGATTTGAATTTGGGTTGGATTTGGACTAGCATTCTGAGGTTCCCCTAAGATCACCTTTTATCTAAGTCTAGGAAATATTAGAATGTACATATTGTATGTTTTTCTACTATAGGGCATGCATTGTGGTTCATTGCATATGTAGTTGGGAGGTTGAAACAATTTTTCTTTTGAATTTAGGTCGTTCAACTATTCATCTGTGGCTTGGATGGAACCTTCGATTCCTTGTTCAAATAATTATTATAGGCCTTCTATATTTGATTTTATTATGGTTATATTGACTAGGTATTCATGCAATATTTGGGCCTTGAATAGCCCTAGGAACGATCTTCGGTAAATAAATGAAATACATAAGGTTTTGTGTAGGCATGAAGATTTTATTGATGGTAATAGGACTTTGATATACTCTGTAACAACCAAAGTCTATCGCAACTAGTAGCACTACAACTCTCAAAATGTAGTGACAATGGAATTTTTCTTACATCGAAAAGGAAAATTCACGTCTTTAAAGAAGAATGTTGCATGTTAGGGAATATGATTTACAATTTAAGCAAGTGTTCACACTTGAAAACCTATAACCTTAGAATGTGTAATGGATTTTTCCCTCGAGAAACTAAAGAATATGAACTATTCACCAAATTATAGGAGACATGGAATTGGAAAACCAAGAATCACAACCCACTAATGTTGACCAAGATGAGGGGCACACAAGCATGTCTTCAATTAGTCTCAACTTCTTTTATGTTATGGAAACATTTATTTATCTTAGGTGTCTTTTTTATAGTTTATACCAGTAGGAAATTGTTGAAATCCTTTGTGAAGGATGATATAATTCTATCTACTTTAAATTCTTACTACTTAGTTGATATATTGAATTGTGTACTAAGTGGAAACACATTTTTTTATTACTATTCCAGTTAGTTTAACTGCTTCTATTTAATACAAATATTAAACATAATTTTAAAAAAATGATTATGTCCATTTAGTATAAATGACATAATCCATTCCGTTCATTATGACATGAACACTTCAATCACATTCTAGATTTTAGATTTCAACTTGACCCTCATATAGATTATTCCAAAATTATGTTTTCTTTCTCCCAAGGATCATAGTTTTAGGGTATGTTTTGGATCCTAATCACATACATGAAACATTTCATAACATATGTTGAAAAGTGAATCAATGTTGATGGAGATTATGACATAATTTAGAAATGATTCTTTCACTTGCAGATTCATTGCCTCATTGTTTTCACATTATTGTTATTTAGGGAGATTTCAAAAACCTTAAAACCACATGCCAAATAACCTTGAAAAGCATGACAAAATTAATCACATACAACAATAAATAATTCAAAACATTCATAACGCATCACTAAAATTATTCTTGAATACTATTTTATCAATTACGACAATAAATACTCTCTTACATCATTATTCCAATCTTCAAAACGCAAAAATTCATCAAAAGGATGTCAAATAATCCACTAAGGAAATCCATAGTAGTTGCTACAAGCAATCCATAATGCCTCTACCTCATACGCCTCTCGACATTACATCTACCTCATAGGTAGATGTTAGGTAGGAACATTACAACATCTACCTCATACGCCTCTCGACACAACAACGACGTAGGATTTGGAACAAATATGTTGATTAAGTGAAGGTTGTACTCACACTGTTTTCTTCTTTTTATTTTGTGTAAAGCTCGATGTGTAATCTCCCGCCAAAAGATCAGCTCGGGGCACGTAAGGTCCCTTTGTATTATTTCTGGTAGATTCCAATGTTGGAATTTGTAAGTACTTTGTTAGAATAATTTTTTTTTCTTTTGGTTACCATATTACTATTTAAACAAAAAACTTTTCAAGTTATTTATAGGAATAAAAAAACAAAATCTAGCTCAAAACTTACAACAAAAAATGATAACTAAGTAACAAGATGTTATTGTTCTATATTCTATCTCAACATTTAAACAAAGCCAAAACTACAAAGGTATCTTCATTAATGAAAATGTTGTAAAGATATAAATTAGATTTTAATTGTAACGCGTGAAATAGTAAAAATCTAACTTATCATCAATCTTTACGTATTAAATTATAATTTCTATCTTGAAGCAATTCATGGGCCACAGCATATCAATAGCGTCCACGTGAAAAATCAATCGACTGTAACTATCAGACAGTTTTGGTAAACATTACGTTGGTGATCATAGGGACTAGACATCTTACGCCGATATTATCTAGCATGTACATTCATGCTGGATAATCTACTTGGCATGGGTCCCTTCTGGTCTAAGGAGTCATCAATTGACGGATTTGTTTTAAACTTTTCGACATCCGGATGCCCTGTCCGTTCCATTTAACCTCCGTCACCCATCATCCATCATCCTGCTACTACCGGCGCCCGTCACCCACGATGTAAACTCCTGCATTAATGTTTTCCACCAACCTCGGAGTTTTCAAACCACGACATATCCCGCTTCCCTGTTCTTGGATCAATTTTCAAGCCATCATCGATCTTGTTCCCCTGTTCCGATCCCTGGTGTGGAAAGCTTCCAATCACGCGCCCCAAATCGTATAAGCTGGTGTGGGTTACGGGCTAAACCTGGATCCCTGCTGTGGAAGGTTGTTGATGCTCGTAAGTTGGTTTGGGTTGCATATGCTGGTGATGGAGCTCAGACATTGATAACCAGACGCCACAATCTAAAAGGTACCATTTCAAAAACAACAGAAGTTTTCTTATAAGTTTAGCATGCTTGCATAGGGAATTTTTATAACAAAATCTTCAATCCATTTCCAATCATTTATTTCAATACATCTTCATTTTAAGAGTTTAATTCATGTACTGTTAAGATATTGGTGTACTATTAATATTTGGACGTCTGAACCTTGAGCATTACAACTGTCATGAAAGCGGTTACCTATTTTACCGTAGCAAGAATCATACCTACGACCAATAGATCTATAGTAGTTCATTTCGTTTCCCTGATTTCAATTTTAATTTTAAACTACGAGCTAAAATACCTATAATTGAAGCTTATGTTATTGAGAGCGAACATTTCTCTAGGTGTTGCACAGATGAGTGACATAAATCCATTGAAATCATTTTTCTTAATGAAGAGGGTTTCAAATCTAGTGAAATCACTTTCTTAAAAGGAGGAGGGTTTGAAATCTAGTGAAATCACTTTCTTAAAGGAAGGAGGGTTTGAAATCCATTTAAATCACTTTTTAATTCCATCATCTGGAACATTGGAAGCCCTTGAAAGAATAGAACCTAACCAACACTCATTGCAAGGCTAATACTAAAGCAAGGACTAGGGTTGCATGTCGTATGAAACTAATAGAAATGATTGAAGCTAAAGATATTCTGCAAATATAAATTACCTATAATTGATGCTTGTGATATTGAGAAAACACTTATGTGTGTGTGTTGCAAAGCTGAGTAACAAAATAGTACCAACCTCATATTCAACACACAGGGAGTCTCTGCAAATACATCGAAATCTCATATCAAAACAAAACAAAGAAATATTTCCTTGAAGGCTTAGATCAGAACAAAACAGATCCGTCATTTGAATCGCTCTAGAAATTAACAACATCAAATTGTGATTGCTGAAATGTATCTGGTATGGGATTTTAGGTCTTCAGAGAACAGAGTAAAGATTCATCTCTTCCGTGAAATGTATGTTCTTAGGGTTGCATGTCATATGAAACGCCCGATATTATCCAACTATTATAATATAAATGAATTATAATCATTATTGTTCATGGAAAGGAAAAAAATATAATTAATTCTAGTAGCGAGTTGCATATTGCACAAATTTGGTGGTTCGTTGGAGGAAACATTGAATACTCACTGAAACTAATAAATTTTACATTCTGTCCTAAAATTAGTCCTAGAATTACCAGAATTTCCTATAGGAGGTAGTCCAGTGGCCGCAATCAAATTAGGAAACTACCTATTGATCCAAATTTGCTACAGATCTAGAGAGAAAGAGTGTATAACCTTGTGCAAAATTAACGAGCTTGTTCAAAGTCAATCAAGAATTGGATTCTAAATCTTCTAAAAAATGAACTTATCAGAATTTTTAAGTTGGAAAGTCAATGTCAGATGGGTCCATAGAATTCAGCATCTATTGTCATAAAAGAAAATATCTTGGAGTGTTCTAATTCCATTGCAACAAAAATGTGTAGCAGAGAACCGAATTCTCTCAAAAAGAATATTTCCTGCATCAAGAATGGCATTCAAGGTTACCAGAGGGAGTAAACGTTGAGAAAAGGACCATTTATGAAGCGCTCCCCCTTCTAACAGAGGAATTGTTTGATAGCTTTCAATGCCTTCCAAATTATTTTAGAAAAATAAAGAAGCCTTCTATCCTGACCTAGGGAATGGTAATGAGGGACTGAAAATTAAGGCCTTTCCAGCCTTTCTTCCCATAAGGATCCCCATGCCAACTTCCAAATCTGCCAAGTTCGTAGATGTTGAAAGAACACTAGAAAACGTTTTTGAATCTAGCATTGCACCTGCCAATTGCATTTCTTGAAAAATATTCAACACCTCTTTGCAATGTCCATTCTATGTAAATCCTGAAATAATGGCATTCCATGACACCACAGTTCTTCTAATCATGCCATTGAAGAGTTCCATGGCCTCATGAACAAACCCATTCTGTAGAAGAGGCTTTGAGGCCTTGAACCCATTCTTTATTTATAAGTGAAGTAATCCTTATATTATCTAAAATATTTTAACAAATTTTTACTACATTGATATGAATTTTCTCTTTCACTGATTACAGTTCCTTGTTTTCACCTTTCAGATGGGTTCGAAATGGAACCAACTTCTAGCTCTTGAGGTGCAGGATCCCGAGAAAAAAAACTTTTCTTCTTCTGATTTGAAATGGAATATGGTTGGAGGTAATTATGTTGCATGGATTAAATCAGACAGAGTTAAAGAGCTAGTTACCAGGGAGTGAAAAAACCCATTGTATCCAACAAGTTTTCGAAAAAGTTACAACAGTAAAACATAAAAAAGAAAAAGAAAATGATGGAAATCAAATTTGTAGAATTGACAGCACCTTAGAATATACAATGTGATTTTTTCTTTATTGTTCTCGGTTCTTGGAAACTGGTTGAGATAAAAGCATTAGTTGCGGCAAGAACAATTGATGCTTTAATCTATTGTGAATTCGGAAGTGTTAATATCTTGTTGTCGCTTGTAGGTTTTGGTGTACGTATGGGCTAGATGACCACCGAGAGATTGAAAAACAACCTGTTGATATATCCAAAGTGCCTACACATGGTAAGGGGAGTCGTCCAGGTCGTAAGAATCTAAGATGTGGTTGTATTTTTCATTTTAGCATCCACATACTTAAGAATGCCCCATAACGCTTCCTAATCACTTATAGTGAGATGAATCATATAGATAATCGAGGTAAACCTTGCCATGGACAAGAGGTTTTTGATTTTGTAGGCACAACGACATACCATGCACCTCATATTAGCAAAGAACTATGTCAATGGGTAGAAATATGTTTGCTTGTGGGGATGTGTACTGAATGTGTACATAAAAAAATTGTGAATTAGTGCATGATAAAGTATCCTCTTTTGAAATAGAGTTTGATCGAAATGATTTTCTTTCACGTGATGACATTGGCAATATAGAGAGAAAATTGAAACATTCCCAATATATGTTTGACAAGAATGATGCCCAAAGTGTGCGTATATGGCAAGCTGCAAACCATGATAAAGTGTTCTACTACTCTGAGTTTGACAAAACCGTAGATGATGAGAGTCACACACCATTCATTGTAGGCATCCAACTACCATTACAACTGGAATGGATGAGGATATATGGTCATGATAGTATATTTAGCAATGGACTCTACATTTGGAACGAATCGTTTTAAGGTATGTTTATATATCATGTATGTACTTTTTCTTCTGTCATTTGTTATTTATAATATGATTTAATCATGTAGCGATGTCGTATTTATTTGTGTGCTATTCCAACTTTATACATTATTGGCATTTGATCCCCAACATAATGGTGTTCCTGTGCCATGGGTCATCATGTCAAGATCTATGACCTTGGATATTGCCAAATGGATGGAAACACTAATTCTTAAAGTATGCATGGGTATTTTGGAATGGAAATTGAATGCATTCATGGTAGACAATGCAACGATAGAGATTGGTGCAATTAGGTAGATATAGCTAGTAGGGTGTTTTTTTCCCTTTTCTCGAAATAAAATGTTTCATACAATATTAAAGACACATTATATTTTTAACATTGTGTAACATATTTATCCAATAGGGCGACATTTTAATGTGAAGTCTACTTATGCAATTGGCATGTCAAAAGGGCATGGCTAAAAAATCTTGCCATGAAAGTTAAGGATGACACTACAAGGAGTTTGATGTTTAAGCGTTTAAGCGAAATTATACACAACCACAAAAACACAGATTCTGCTCTTGAGGAGGCCAATAGGTTTCTGAATGAATTCAAAGAATAAAATTCCTTTGTTGAGTACTTTCGAGCACGATGGTTGGACATAATAGGTTTGGGTTCACACTATAATATCTAGAGATTTTTCTTTAGTGAATAGTCTATGGATAATCCTCAATTGCTATGCAATATTTTCTATAGTTTTATATTTCACATACTTTTAGATTTCAAATTTCATGTTTTCACAATAAATTCAAATTTTCCTAGCTATTTATTTCACTCTTATCCTATGTGTTTATCCTACTAGCATGTTTTATATTTATTAGCTTATGTTCTTTGATGTTTATCAGGAATGTGGGAAAAATATTTTCATACTTTAAATCATGCTGGACAAGAAACAAATGGGGCCATCGAGTCATACCATTCACTTGAAAATGGTATTTTTAAGGTCAATACGATCAACTTCTCATCATCGAGTAGATTGGTTGGTGCATCAATTAATAACAACGGTCCACATTTTTTATTGGTGGCGTGCATGCAGAAAGCTCAGTCCTCGCTAAGAGCACAATCTATTTCAGATGATAACTTTACACTGCACCACTCAGATCCTTCGATGGCATGGGGGAAAAGCCAACATGATGAGATGAAAAGATATATGGTTTGGCAATCAGGTCCAAACTTTGCTATGTACGATTGAAACTGAGAAAAAATGGATGTTTGTGCAAACATATCATTAAGGTTACCATGATGAGGGAAAAAAATAGGTTGGAACAAGAAGATCTAGAAATAAGAATCAATGAAACAACTTCATATCAGGTTATTTGAATATTTCATAATGCATATTTAGATCATTAGCAATGTTTTAGATCTTAAGCAGTGGTTGTTTTGGCCTAATATGTTGCAATGTTTTGTTACCATATCGCTGAAAACGATGGTTTTGGAATTGCAAATGACTTGGATATTCCTATCATGGTAGTCATTTCATAACTTGGTTCATTTTATAGTTTTCTATTACTCTTTTACTATTGACGTGATTTTTTCTTTATTTGTTTTCAGGTATATAATAATGTTAATGGTTCAATGGCTACTTCTAACAATGTAAATCGAATTCATGATGAAGGAAGTGTATCGCAACGTATTCGAGACATTTTTGAGTCGATTATGCAATTTCCTAGTGAAGAATCACATCTTCGCTTCCTAGGGAAACGCATGGAATATGTTGCCAATGAATTCAAAGAAACATTGGTATCAAGTAGTTTAAGGTTGGACCATCTTACTGCTCCATATTTCTGACAAGTGGAATATGGATTTGGGCATACCCTACAACGTCAAAAAGATTTCTTGGAAAGGATGGTCACTCGTAAGCGCACTTACACATCATCTAGTTCTACATACTTTCCTCCCCCAACACATAGTACTAAAAGGATACAAACATTTGATGATGTCCTCGATAGAGATACCAAACATGACAATGAAAGAAATCCAAATAAGTGAAGGTGAGAATTACAAATATGAAAATTTGGTTATTCTAAAATGTTTAAGCTTGAAACATTAATGCTTTAGAATTCCATCACTATGCAAAGACTTTAATGCTTTTATGGTTTGTAATTCTAGATAAAATGAATAAAAGTTATGCTCATTTCCATATTTTCTTGCATCTTTTTCAGGTGGCTTTGGATCTTGGATATCAAAGCATGAAGAACATTGGCATGACTAAAGGAATAAGTTGTAGCATTGAAAATGAGTTGTAGTTTGCCAAAGATAAGAGAACGTCACTTCTTACACAAGTTGTTTTGGACAAGAAAATTTTAGAAAATGTGTATAAATTGATAACACTATCAAGAGGACAAAAACACTTTCTTGATCCAAATGCAATCAAGTGTTAAATCAGATCTAAATTCCAAATGTGTATAGCGTGTATGCCTCAAGCAAGTCAAATGGAATTTATGCCTTGATTACAAAAGACATTGTTCTCAATAACTCACTGTCAATCCTTTCCCACCATTTATGTATCAATTTCCAGCCAGTCAAAAAGAGGTTATGGCAGTCCTCAAACGTAACTTCCAGTTTACAATTCAATAGACATAATTTTTTTTTCCCCCTGATATTTTTGTAAATCCTTTGAACCTTGTTGGTCCAATGGGGAAATCATCTCCATTGGAAGAGTTTCAACAATATCTATTCATATATGCAATAAACATCTCCAAGAACAATTTTGTAAATGGTATCCTTGGTATGCTTTCTCTTTTTTCTATCCTTATTCTGACCATGGATTTGGGAAATTGTTTTTCTCTTTTAAAAAAAATTAAATGTCTTCTATGTTTGTAATATCTCAAAAATTTGCAAAGGCACCTAATATTGTTGTGTAAGCTAATGTATGTTATTTCCCTTAAATACATTCCCAATATTATCTCTTAGTTATTTGAAAAAGCTAATTTATTGTTTTTCATTTTTTTTAAATGAAGTCCCACTTAATTTATAGTTATCTTTGGTGGGGTATTTATTTGGATCCTAAATGGCTATCATTGCATAAATATTTGAAATAATTTACAGAAGTATTTCATCATTTCAAATTTTTCTTAGTATTAAGTTGATTTTATAGTAGATTTACTTTTCTTGATCCATTTTGTAAAAGGAACCTACTATATTCTTTACTCAACCCTCTGTATTTGCTTTTAAGTGGGGCTCTGTAGTTCAACTTTCCTGTATAGATTGAACATCATATTTCGGGAGATGGCACTAGATCACAACTCTCAAGTTTTTTTATTTGATTCTATAGAGTCTAAATTGTTACTGTATCTTATACTGGGAAAAAATTAAAAGCAAAAAATCACAAATTTATAAAAGTCAAATAATGTGGAAAGCTGAAATAGTGAGGTCGCTAAAAGCAGGACAATAGGAGGTTCTGCAATCTTTAAAGGAATTTTTTGATTGAGGTTCTTGTATAGAGTATGAGACTGTATTGTTATAAACAACTAAAAGCATGTTGTTCTTAATCTTAATATTCTAGAGCATTGATTGCTTAGCACTTGTTATAATTTTGTAAAATATTTGATAATATGTTGGTATGTACTTGCAGAGTTGCAATGTATCTATGAAACACTACTTAATGGAATTTGCAATTATAATGAAAAATATTTAGATGATTTGTTTAAATTATTTTTTATTTCTAAAACATATAATGTCATGACAAAATACTTATCCTCATTAGCAACAACAATTATGAACAACCTAACATTGCCATGTTAATGAACTGTTTCAGTTCACTATTTTGCATATAAATATGGAGGGTCGAATGTTATATTATCATTTTCTATGAGATGATCGAAATGTTATTATATTATCATCATGAGATGATCCAAAGTCATATAAGATTCTTTGGGTTTAATTCATTGGACCTTTGGGATACTGGTGGATAGTTTGAAAACAATTATGGAATGAGCATATAGCACAAACTACTTACCAGTTAGTTGTCAAAACACATGAACTGAATTTGTAATATTTAAATTCCTTAGTCATTTTAGGGGATCTCATGAAGTTTATCATGGTTTCTATGTATTTGCCAAGATTTGACTTAGTTAACATTTTTAAAATTTACGCATTTCTTGTGTGTTTTTGGTGAGTTGCAGAAAAGATTAGTTTTTCCCAAAAATGTGTCTTTCCTGCAACCTGCAACCCGTAATACGGATTGTGGGAGCTTTTTTTTTGCATTTGCAACTTTTCGGTCCCGCAATGTATGTTTTGTGTGTTTTGGTGACTTGCAAAAAAGACTAATTTTTCCAAAATATGTCTTTCCCGTAGCCCACAATACGGATTGCGGTAGCTTGTTTTTTATATTTGCAACTTTTCGGTCCCACAGCCCGCAACCCGCAATGCATGTTTTGTGTGTTTTGGTGACTTGTAGAAAATGTTGGTTGTGGAGCCTGATCTTCCAGATCTAGAGATATTATTCAATCATGTTTGTACCCAAGGTGTATTGTACACTCATTCCCCCTGCCTTGGGGATGTGTGTTGGCCAACAGTTATGCGGACCCGTGGTATTGGGTTAACCGTATTATTTTCCCGTGGCATTTTTCACCTATAAAAGAAAGCATTGTAACACGGTTGTGTATGGTATTATAGTATGGTAAACAATCTATGTGATTGTGTGAGAGAGACTGTGAGAGCGTGAAGAGGAAGTGCAACGGTTTTGCTGCAGGTTGTATCCCTTCATTTTTCTGGACTGTAATACAAGGACTGGTAATTTCTTTGTGGACATAGGCCAACATTTGGGTGAACCACGTTATATCTGTGTCTTTGTAATGTGTTTTGCATCTTGTTTAATGATTTAACTATATATTTGTTATTGCTCTGTGGTCTTGTTTTCTAATAGAAAAGACTAATTTTTCTAAAATATGTCTTTCCCGCAACCCGCAATGCGGATTGCGGCAGCTTGTTTCTTGTATTTGCAACTTTTCGGTCCCACAACCCTCAATGCATGTTTTGTGTGTTTTGGTGACTTGCAGAAAAGACTATTTTTTTCAACATATGTCTTTCCCGCAATGCAGATTGCGGGAGCTTTCTTTTATGTTTGTCACTTTTAGGTCCCGCAACCCGCAACCTGTAATGTGGATTGCAGGAGCTTTGTTTTATGTTTTCCACTTTTCAATCCCATAACCCTCAACTCGCAATGCGGATTGCAGGAGCTTTGTTTTATGTTTGACACTTTTCGGTCCTACAACCCGTAATACGGATTGTGGGTACAAAAATATTTTCGATAAATGAAGTTTGTCATCTCGCAACCCGCATCCCGCAATTTGAGGATTACGGATTGCGGGATGTGTTTTGAGTTATGATTTGCGTTGTTCGTTTCCGTAACTGCATCCCGCAACTTGTGGATTGCGGATTGCAGAAAAGGTAAATTATAATGTTAAAGAATTTGTATTCTCGTATCCCGCAACCTGATATTTGTGCATTGCGGATTGTGGGAAAATGAATAAAATTCAAATTTCATTACTTCATTCCACATCCCACGAGGTTTGATCGCGACCGTCCATTTCTTCTAATCTAATGGCTCGGATTCGACCCACGTAAAATCTATAAATAGACGGGTTCTTTGTATTTTCTTTTTACCCTTTTCAATGTCGAAGATTACTTTGCTGCGAGAGTTTTTACTGCGATTTTTACCAGAGATTATTTTCATAGCTTCGGTCAATTTCAGGTTGGTTTTCTATCATTTCCGCATTTGATTTTTTACTATTGCTTTGTTTCTCAATTAGTCTTGATTTCTTGTTTATGCGTTTAAACAGAGTTTTTCAGTTTTCCAAAAATGGCTCGAATTACCAGCTGCAAGAACCTTCAAAAGGACATGCTGACCAAAGACCTAAACTCTGACTTTTTCTCAGACACCAGTGGTAGAATCACTGAAACTTACCAAATTCACTAGCCTAGAATCTACTCAATTTTTTAGAATGATGACCTCTCTGACATTCAAAATGACCAGTCGGATTACCAAAAAATTAAGGATTTTGGACTACACGCCATTATTGCCAGACCCGATATCCTTCCTTACAATAACGCATTCAAATGGATAGTGGACCACACAAACCCTAAATACCGATCCTTTAATGATAGTGTTGGGTCACAGTTAGCCACTTTCCACCCTGACGTCTTTACCAGAGCCTATGCTCTTAAACCGACTGTGTAACCCCTCAACGCTGAGTTCGCCCAATCCTCTAAGACCAGGTATAGTTTTAATGAAATGCTAAAATCCTGGATGAATACACCTAGTAAGTTCTTGGAGAGGGTTGACGACCTTTACCCTGTCGCTTGTTTTAGGGAACCTTATTCCTTATTGGAAGCCATGTTATGCAAACTGTATGGTCTTCCCAATTGTTCTGTCTTCAAGGATGAATGGGCTCCTGTAGCCCATCATGTCCTAGCAACCGGTGAATCTTTCCTGTGGGCGTCTATCTTGTCATTGGAGCTTAAAATGGTTATCCAGGATTATCAGAAAGCTATTGCCAAGAAGAAGTTGAATTTCTTTTTGTCTGCCTTTATCATTGATGTATTCTGCACCATTTCCAATACCCCAATTTGGTATGGAAGTGGACCTTACCAACCCCTCTTGTACCTATCTACTATTCAACGCTATGGGATACTAATTATGCAACTATGTTCTACGGCATTTGTGAACATTTTATAGGCAGTATTTATTTTATGATATTCAAAAGGGAAGCTCCTGCTTTTTCAGAAGAAGCTAGATCCTTCATTGCCACAATGGGTGACTAGTATGTTGGGGAGTTCTTTTCTTATATTAGAATTTGGGGTGGCAATACTGTCCATATGCTGCCCAAGATAGTTCCTAACAGGTTAGTCATTGAGGAGGTCTCTTTCTAGGCTGTCATTGATGGTGTCTACAAGAAACTTGTTGCTCCCAAAAGGAAAGGCTGCCCTAAATTTCCTTTGAATCTAGGGTCATTTCTCATCCCAACTTCAACTTGGGCTATAGTGTTAGGTTCACATGACCTCTACCAGGGTGTTTATGTGCATGAGGAATTTCTTGATGGTTCTATCTACCAAGGGGTGAATACCTTTTATGAGGTCTTAGCCAGGGCTAAGAGAAAAGATGAACAAGGTCACATTCTACAATATCAACAGGCGCTAAAAACTAGGGTTCTTGTTTACAGAACAATGGAGCTTAACCTCCTTGAAAATGTAAGAAGGACATGGAAGAGAAGGAAACCCAAGAAACAAAATTTCCATCAGTGGTAACTTATCCAGATGGGGGTAAAGGCAAAAGTCCTATGGAAGACCTTCCATAGGTAAATGTCTCTTAGTAATTCAAGGATCTGATGCATACCTCTCAGCAAACAAAGCATAAACTGGCTCAGATTACTTCAGTATTGGATTCTCAAGTACGTGCAGTTGTTAACCCTACTGTTTACATTCAAGTAACTACTGCAGCCACCCAGGTATGTGTTGATCAAGCAACAGCTGATGTCAAACCATTCAAAAGACAAAGAATTCAGGTTCCTACCTATGAAGCCCTTACCATAGACCTTAGTGATTCTGATGCTGAAGAAAAAGCAATTTCTCCTATGCATGTCGTTGAAGAAGTAACTAAATGTCTACAAAAAGTTATAGATTTCTTCAGTAATGCTGAAACAAAAGATGTTATCCATAATCCGAAGATCCTGGAACCCACTTTTGCTTCTAGTTGTTGAACCTCGGCTTTCCTCCTATCATCTATTCAAACTCTGTCAAACTTTCCTGCTGGGGAAATTCCATCACCCCCACTATCTCAACTTTATCACTCTTTGACTTCTACCTCTATTTCTATCCCATCTAGTTTTCCCATGCTGTCATCTACTTTTGTAGACACCAAGCGCATGAAGAATCCTCTACAATTTCCCTCTTTCACCTTTTCATCATCAACTACTCTTGAAAGAATTTTGGTAGCCTCATCTTCATTTCCAACTTCGAACATTTCCCTTCCATTCTCTAAAACTTCCATCCCAACCCTCTCTTCAACCTCTGAACCTATAGTTGTTCAGTACATATGTTCTTCTTTATTTACCTCCCATGTCAATATGCCTTGACCATATCAGCATTGAAGACATTGATCAATTGATAAGAAAACCTCTTGCCATTGAGGGGAAGATAAGCATTTTTGTCTGCATTTGGAAAAACCTCTGTTGTTTTTGAAATGGTACCTTACAAATTGTGGCATCTGGTTATCAATGTCTGAGCTCTGTCACCAGCATATGCAACCCATACCAGCTTACAGGCATCAACAACCTTCCAAAGCAGGGATCCAGAAACAGGTGCAACCCACACCATCTTATGCGATTTGGGGCGCACGATTCGAAGCTTTCCACACCAGGGATCGGAATAGGTGAGACATATCGATGATGGTTTGAAAACTGATCCGGGGACCGGGATATGTCAAACATTAATGCAGGATTTTACGTCGTGGGCGGCGGGTGGCGGTGGTAGCAGGACGGCGGATGACGGATTACGGAGGTTAAATGGAACGGACAGGGCAGTCGAAAGCCAGAAAGTTTAAAAAAAAATCCATCAATGGGCAAATCCTTCGACTGGAAGGGTCCCATGCCAGGTGGCTTATCCAGCATGAACGTACATGCTAGATAAGCTCATCTGACATGTTATGTAATTTTTTCATTTTTTAAGTAGCGGGATGTAGGATACTTCGCTTTGTACAAATATTAATATATAATTGAACAGCCCGGCTGCCTTGGTTCCCGAGTCCCATCTCAGAAGCTTATGTTCTGCTATAAATTTGTGAGATGAAATGTGCCAATACATAAAATTTCAAGTAGCAAGAGCAATGATATGAGGAATGGTGTTAGCTATGGTGGTGTTGCTGTTATTGCTATGCACGGTCATCGTGGTGGTGGCGGCAATGTAATCTGTGGCTCGTTTCGTTGTTTGAGATACCAGAACAACGACCATTAGAGGACAACACTAAGCCTCTCAAGCAGCAAGGCCTTTCGGAGGCTGACCTCAAGCAGCTGCCCACAGTCAACTGTGGGAAATAAGAAGGAGAAGAGTAGTTATCGGTGTGCGAAAACGACGAGTGCTTGGTGTGTATGGAATCTTTCAGTATCCATTGTTATCCGATAATATGCATCTCTCTGAGAATAAGCCTCCTCCTTTTTTGCGGGTGCAGATACTGTTCGGTCACCATTTCTTTCTACAGCAGAATTGTTGCGCCTCTCTTGTTCACTAGTGCTTCCAAGCTTATAATGCCGAACCATACTTGTAATTTCAAGGGATTTTTCTGATGGAGTGTGTAAGAACTTGTCTAATTTCTTTGAAATTAGTTTCAAATTTGTTGTGGACCTTTTTCAAGAACACTCGCATTACTTGCACCATCATGTAAAGATTAGAACATAGAAATAATATTGGAAAAAAGATATAAAATGGTCAGTTTACCTTCTTGTCAAAATGTATAGTTGTCCGTTCATCAATTTTCCTTCCAAATAAGTTTTTCAGTCTTCCCAACATAGATATGTTACCACTCATTAAATCTAATTCCAATTCTACATTCTGATTGAAAGCATCATGAGGATTCTTTTTGTGCGACATTAGATAATCTGCAAGAGATTTAGTAAATGTTAAATTTAATAGACTTAATTATCCCAAAATTTAAATTTATTTGAATGGGCCAGATAAGATATTTACTTTTAATTAATGGTCGACAAAATATACATCATAAGTAAATAGAAGTAAAAAGTAAATCTTTATAGCCCACCTTTACATCAGGAACACTACATAACGTTACAACATCTCCTTCATAATCGGAAATAATATTTATAGCCGAAATTTACATGAGGAATGTTACATAACGTTACAATATCTCCCTCACAATATTTATAGCCAACATTTACATGAGGAACGTTACATTACAAGATATCCCCCATACTAGGCTGTAGAGCGCCTCTCGGCGCAATTACACTTCCTACCATATAGGACTTCGAATGGACTTAGTTTTGAAGAACTCTGGTACTCATTATTGTAAGAAAAATCTGCTAAGTGTAGATAATCCTCCCATTGGGATGGTTTATCCATCACATACATGCATATAATGTCTTCTCAAATCTTATTAGTTCTTTTTGCATTCCCATTTGTTTATGGATGATAAGTTGTACTAAATTTTAATTGTGTTTCCATTCATTCAAATAATCCTTTCCAAAAATTGGATGTAAATTTAGAGTCTCTCTCTAAAATGATTGGCTTACGAATTCCATACAATTTAAATATTTTTGCAACATTTATTGCTTTAAGAGTAGACTTGATAGGTATAAAAGGTGCATCTTTACTTAGCTTATCTACTACAACCATAATTATATTATGTAATTTCTTGGTCTTACGTAAACCCATTATAAAATCCATGGAAATGAATTCCCATTTCAAGAATGGGTAAAGGCACTAGCAATTTAGCAGGGTATTGATGCTCAACTTATACTTGTTGACATTCCAGGCATCTTACTATATAATGAACTATGTTTTTTTTCATTACCAGGTCAATAATAATATTTTATGATGTTGGTAATTATTTTCTAGATACATAGGATTCCCAGAATAATGCTTTTTATGGAGCTCATATATAATTAATAGTTTCAAGTTTACTAAGTTTGGTATATATGATCTACCCTTGTATAATAATAATACTTCTTCAATCAACTGATATTCTTTGCTTGTGTGTTCAGATTTATCAAGCTATATTATTTTCTTCATTTGGTTATAAAATTCATTGTTTGTTAGAGCCTCCTTTACCCTTTCATTCAAATCATATTCACATTTTCTAACAACTATTAGGTGAATTGTCATCATACTTCTAATTAATGCATCAAACACCTTTATTTTATTTTCCTTTAATATGTTTAATCTTAATATCACATTCACTAAGAAAATCCAACTTCCTGGATTGTCTAGCATTCAGATTCTATTGAGCAATAAGTATTTCAACCCAATATGACTTGTTAATAAGATAAATCTTGTTCCTAGAAAATCGTTTCTCAATCATTTTTAAGCGTGAATTATGGCAGCCAATTCAAGATCATGAGTAGCACAATTTTTTTCATGTTCTTTTAGTTTTTGAGACTCAAAGAATATCACATCGTTATCATGAAGAATCACTCCACCCAACACTTGTTTACAGGCACCAATGCAAACTACAAAGTCCTTGTAGGGATATGCAGTTTTTAAGATTGGTGCTCTAGTGAGATGATAGTTTAACTACTAAAAAATTTATTCACACTTAGGTGACCAAACAAATCTTATTCGTTTCTTTTCTAGGTAGGTAGTGGGATAAGCTACTTTTCAAAAACCTTCTATGAACCCCCAAGGGTATCTTGTAAGGCCCGTAAAAGATATTACATGAGTTACATCCTTAGGAGTAGGCAATTCCATGATAGATTTTATTTTATCTAGTTCTACTACAATTCCATTTTTAGTAATAATATGACTTAGATATTGAATTTGTTCTTGATAAAAGTCACACTTGTTGAATTCGGGATATGAATGATTCTCTTAAAAATGTAGTACAGTTGGAAAATGTTCTTCATGTTCTTCTTTAGTTTTGGAGTAAATGAATATGTCTCCAATAAAGAATAGAACACTTTTATCCAAATATTTACTAAAATGGTGTTCAACAGACACATACAAGTAGTAGGTGCATTTGTAAGACCAAATGGTATGACCACAAATTCATAATGGCCATATTTGGTTCGAAATGTTGTTTTATGATGTCCTCGTCCTTAATTCTTACTTGATGAGAACCCGATATCAATTCAGTTTTTAAAACACTTTCAACCCTCTTACTTGATTAAATAAATAATCAATTATGGGAAAAAGGTACTTATTCATTATGGTCACCTTGTTTAGTTGTATGTAATCTATGCCAATTCTCATAGTTCTATCTTTCTTTTTAACAAATAAGATTGGCACTCCCAAAGGGAAACAATAGATATAATATAGCCTTTTTCCAACATTTTATATAGTTGCATCTTTAATCCTCTCAATTTTGAGGTACTCATTATGTAAGGTGATTTAGAAGTAGGAACATCTCTAGGTATTAGATCTATAGTAAAATCAATGTCTCTTTTGGGGGGTAAACCTAGTTTTTCTTCTAAAATACATCCTTAAACTCTTGAAGTACTGCAAAATATTCATTGTTGGTTTTATATATGCTTTTAAGTCCAATACATGAACTACATAAATTTTACACCCTTTTTTGACACACTTCTTTTGTTTTAAGGATGATATTTGTCTTATGGAGACAACTTTAGGAATTCCTATTACAATTCTAAGCTTTACATTCTCATATATACAAATAAATGTTTTATTAAAACAATCCAACACTACTCTATGTTCCTCTAACCAATCCATTCATATTAACACATCATATGACCTTAGCACCAAAATATTCAAATCCTCTACAGTATCCATTCAATTCCATTCTATATTAGCTCTCTCTATCAATTCTATCATTTTCCTTTTTTTCATATAGCTAATTGTACTAACCATTATTTTTTGTGTTTATTTTTCTTTAGCGTGCATGTTTCAAAAATATTAGGAGAAATGTAACTCTGAGTAGAACTAGGGCCAATTAATAAAGAAACAATATTTTTATAAATTTTACCTTGAAAATTTACCATATATTATTGGTGGTCTACTTGTCGATTATCTAGAGTAGCATTAATCCTAGAACTCCTTGCAACATCATTAACTATGGTAGCTTCCTAAAATATGTTGGATAGTTCTTTCATTCTAATTCTTGTGTGGAAAATGCTTCCACAAATGTGCTTCACCACACCCCAACCACTTTAACAGTTCTTTTCATTTAATTTATTTATTATAGTATTAGCAGGTTTGTTTCTGCTCTGAGTTAGAAAATTACACCAAAAGCCACTTTTCCTAAAATTATTATTTTGAAAACCTATGGACTAATTTCTAAATTTTAAGGGGTTGCTTCCTTTCTTTCTCTGTTCAAATTTCTATTTTCTTATCTGTCCACACTTTTGGAATTTCATATCTATGTGTATATTGATTATAACATAGTTTATCTTTTCGTATGGTTTCATCTAATGTTTTTGGTTCATCAAACTCAATTATGTCTCGATATAACAGATTAAAATTCATTGTATTTTTATTTTTTCATATCTAATATATGGAACATATCTTAATAGTTCCAAAAAATCATTTGCTAGCTCATCCATAGGCATGTGTCCTAGTTTAAGCTCATGAAATTCTTTAATTTTTCCATCGTAATACTTTCCGAGAGATATTTATTTTTAAAGAATTTCTTGTATTCTTTCCAATTGACTTTTCTTTCACTAATTTTCTTTACCAACTTAAGATCTTGCCACCAAATGTATTCTTTAACATTCAAATTGTAAATTGGCACCCTAGCCTTCATATTACTAGAGTAATCGTATATCTAAAAGTATTTACTTATTCCTAACATCTAGGCTTCAAATTCTTCAAATCCTTCAAATCTCTTCACTTGACCATCAAAAGTAGGTGGTTCAATCTTTCTAAATTCGTCTTTCATATTTTCTCTCTTATTCTTTATTTTTGATAAAAACTTTGAACTACCTCTCTTAGAACTCTCGGTTCTAGCTATTTGCTTACTAGATGAATCATTTGAAATATCAGTTTTCCTCAATAGAACTCGGATCCTTATCTTCATGAGACTTTAATTTTTGAGAACCTTTACCAGCATTACTAGAAGTATATCCATGTTAATTTTGATTATTTATGTCTATCAAACTTTTTAACAATATACTAATATAGCCGTTGTAATGCCCCATTTACTAGAGTTTACT
>LPNX010465233.1:25457-37839 GCA_001517045.1 Pseudotsuga menziesii | reverse complement strand
ATATATATATATATATATTATGGTTGGATTATTTATCTTGCTTTGTATTATCTATGAATATGACTCTTAGTTATAAAAAGATAATGTATCATGTGGTGTGCATGATGTTGTGATTTTGATTGATTATAAGATGTTTAAGTTATAATAGGAAAAATATTGAATCGATGTTATCTCAAATATTACTTATGGTTTGTCTAATGTGGCATGAAACCACCATTGCATGTTGACGCAAGGTAGAAACAATGGATACAAAGACTCTTGAATGAGTCAAATCTTTGTAATGTTTATAATGAGAAAATTTATATCACGATTTATGATTTTGGAAAATTTAATGCACGTAATTGTTGATATGTGTGCAGGCATGGAGATAATGCTTTCCAATGAACCCACATATGGGTAATGGGTATTGTATAGGGGGATGTACCAACATGAATAGCACTTATTTTCCATGCGATGGGTTGAAAAGAGAGAGAGTCTTTTACCCATGATATGCATGTTGTCGTGAGAGTAGGCCGCAGAATCGATCACTCACGAGGATTAACTGAGGGGCGCGCAATAAGGTGTTGGTCTTATTCCTCAGTAACTATTAGTCTCTCCACAATGTAGATAGGACTGAGTTAACATGGTATCAACCATCGTACGAACTCCCCACCATGGAAAACATGATATTTGAAGGACATGAATATTGTCATGGCACCTTTGATATCATCGTGATAAAGAAATGCAATTGATGAAATATAACACTAAAAAGATATAAGGTGCTCTAATGATATTTAAATAGATAATAAATTCATGAGCTGGAAATAGATCAAGGAATGTATGTAATAGTAGGAAACATCACATACATAAGAAAAAGAGAAAAAAATATCAAAAGGATATAAATAAGAGAAGAGGGCTTTTCAATTAGATAACTTTTTCTTCACTAATACTGGATGGAGGAAATAATATCAATTGAGTTTGAAGGTGACTGTGGAGAGTTTGGTTAATCAGTTTGTGAACAAGGTTGGGAGGCCCCTTAGTGAATCTTTGCATTTTGATCGTGCTAAAGGTATTTCCATACAATCCTCGTTGCAGATTGGGGGATCCTAAGGAAAGAAGAGTACCCTAGGAGTGGTAGGGTGGTCAAACAACGTTGTCATATTCATTGGAAAGCTAATTCAAGGATTGGATTTCTCAAGAATCATGTGTTCATCGATGATGGGAAAAATCGCTTAGCCACAATAGAAGACCAGAAAAATCAATAACATCTTGAATGTCAAATCAGGTTCAATGTATTGTTTATTTCATGTTATATATAAATTAGTATTCCTTTGGTGTGTTTGCATTTGTTTAGTATTTTGTATCATTGCATTCATACTATGTATTGAACAAGAAGTTCTTTGAAGGGTGGAGTGTCACATATGGTATTAGAGCAAGGTTCAAACCACTAGGACCTTGGACTCACTAATGTTTGCATCTAAAAGAGAGATCTCAATGGGAGAATGTTTCGTTCATTGTTGTGTAAATGTCTGAAATGCAGTCAATACTTTGTGAAGCTACAAATAGAAACCTAACAATAGATGTTGGGTAGTGAAATTTTGCTTCGTTAAATCTTTAGAATTTTTGAACACTTTGTTGAATTCCATTTCAGTTAGAGGATATCTGAGCGGCCATTCCTATCGCAACTTCTTGATGCTCTCCTTGTTTCATCATCACAAACCTTACAACCTGTCAAAATAGTACAAGAAAATTAATCAGCCAAAATAAATTGTTTTCAGATTGAATTGCAATGTAAGATTGGTGTAATTTTTTAAAACGAAATGTCATACATTGAATATTATACCTGCGCTACCATTACAGTTTTGTCCATCGAAAAAATGTGATATAGACTAGCTAACAGATTTCGAAGGATTCTCGCTGCAAACAAATCCTGAACAGGGCCGTCCAACCCAGTGCGCATTGAAAGTTCATAGAAAGGGAAAATAAATACAAAATTTACAATCAAACTCTATGGTGTTTTCTATAACTGTAGGTTATTTTGAAAAATTATTGGGGGTTTTCTGGATGAATAAGTTAGGGTATACAAAAAAGCATGCTTGTTGTAGCATGAAGAATATTATTGATCTTAGCCACGGAAATAAAACTGGGGCTATTGTAATTTGATTTTCTTTGTCTGATTGCAAAGCCTTATTGGTTCCAAAATTAGGGGTTCAACCGAAAGAGTAAAGTGGTTCACCGTTTTCAATTTGTAAGGCTACCTTGCAGCTTGTTGTAAATAATGGCATTACCGGTTTAAATAATTCAGCGATCCTCTAGTTTTCCCTGAGCTTTAGGTGGAGTATTCTATTCGAAAATGCCACAATTTATTTTGTAAGCACTATTCAAATTCGACTCATTAGGTGTTCAAATTTGAAGAGCCCTCAACTCCATGCCACATTTCCTAAATATAGGCGCATTTGTTTCAGATTTCGTACTTGCTTCTTGATCTATTGCCACAATGTCTCAATTTCTAAATTTTATCTGCTTGCTGGTAAATGCAAATCATTATGGCGATTACATCGTTAGTCACGGATGGATGATTTTCAATCAACAAACATTATGTACAACTATAGTGGAAGCAACTGACATCTCCCTTAGCCACTATGGCCACTTATGAAGTTGAATTAATGGGGACATTAAAGCCATTGGTGTCAATGCCAACGCATAATTTGGATCTTGCCCAAGTTAGGTGTTGGTATACTTTTTAGACTTTATACACCACAAAATATTCAAGCTATGAGAGAAACGAGAAAATGAATACCTCTTTGTCAGGCATAATGATAAATCTAGGAAAAATTTCAAATTATCTTAATATTTACAACAGAGGAAGTATCTGTTTGCTTGCCTATCTTGGAGACTAGTTTAGCATAACCTCTCCATGTTGCAAGTTACCATTCACTGGAGGGTAGTTCTACCTTGGTGACTGTAAATTCCACATCCCCAGTGTTTTTGTTGGATTATGGCATTGTATACTGATCGCAACACTGTATTCTCTTTGGAAACTGTGTTGTAACTTCCGAAGCATCAGAAAGTTTTCCAAGTTTCTCATAAACAAAGGATGTCATTCGTGGATAATATCCAGTTGATGCCATCAAAGTAATCATATGTAATGTGATTCAACTTCCATCTTTATGGAAAAAGTTTAGCTTAAAAAGTAGATTTTGACATTGCATGAACAACATCAGGTATGCCAATGAAGTGGAGAATAATGATTTGCAAAATTGCAAACTTGAAATTGATCGTTATTCCTTCTAGTGCACACCTTGCCACACACAGTATAACCTCATGAGAGATGACTGTACCAATCTCTGCATCAGACGAAAATGCATTAATTAATTTAGTGAAAACCATTATTTTCTCAATTAATTCCTTCAATCACTGAGTCGATGCCTTGTTCCTATGCTCTTTCCCAGACGTAAGACTCTTCTCCACCCATTTGTCATCATAGAATTCCACTCTTGCTATACAATTGTTCTTATTTATGTTCCCTTCCCTCGTCAAGCTCCAGGAATCCTGACTGGTATGAGAATCAGATGGAAAGGGTTTTTTCTTACTCTAAACAACATCACTACATCTTTCTTGGTGTCTCATTTCCCTTTGTAATGTTTTTTTATCTAACTATACGCTATCCACGAAGGCACCAAAGAACAAATCAAGGATGTAAAGGA
The DNA here is from genome assembly GCA_001517045.1 of Pseudotsuga menziesii. Taxonomy (NCBI): domain Eukaryota; kingdom Viridiplantae; phylum Streptophyta; class Pinopsida; order Pinales; family Pinaceae; genus Pseudotsuga; species Pseudotsuga menziesii. The sequence continues at coordinate 34,153 of LPNX010465233.1, read as the reverse complement.
TGGAATCTGGCTTTATGCTTTAATCACCTTGGTTCTTCAAAGGTCCTCTGAAAACATTGAATTCCTTTGCTAGCGGGTCTATAACAATGGGAGAAAGAGGCTTTGATTTTTAATCATCGTTTCCCAATTGACAATCGCATTCTTCATAAGGTGTTTCCAGTGCCAAACCTCAATATTTGTGAACCTCTATACACTATTATGTATTCTCAAACTTATGCTAATAAATGTGTTTCAAATATGGAATAATGATATTTATTATGGAAAAACCAAGAAACATGCAACAAATATACAATATGAGTGTGTAAGTGTATTACAATAAATTTTAACTCTAAGTTATTGACACTCGGTAGATTTTCAAAGGGTTGTAATAATCCGTCAATAAATTTGTTTAATAAGCTTTGTGCTAGTAATAATCTCGAGGTATACATTACATTACTATTATTTGATAAATTGGTAAATGTAAACATTGCTATAACAAATAAATTGTACATGGAAACATTATTAAACACTATTTACAATAGGAAACCGTGGTCCGATCATTGAAACTGTAGCAAAATAGAAACCGCTTGTAGATCATAATGTTTCCACAACAAAATAGAGATTATATCAACAAGCTCTAGTTAATTCTAATTATTTAAATAAGGTTTCCGCAACAAAATAGAAAGTATATCATCGAGCTCTAGTTAATTCTAATTATTTAACCAAGGTTGGTATGAAACTGACAATGCACTTCATCCCAACGAACCCATAAAGTAACAACTGTGAATAAACTCACATAAATGAGTAGGGTAAATAGTAAGATTGTAGCAGAAATAGGATTATGAGCAATAGCATAAAAAATAATTATAACAAATGGTTAAATTAGATATGTGCTTAAGCATTAATTATTTGGCTTGCGTATAGAGAGTGTCCGTGTATCCATGCAACAGGCATCTTAATCTTGATTAGAATCAAGAAGGCCCATTAAAATTGATGTATATAGCATCTAATTGTACTTATTTAATTTCTCAAGACGTGGATAGCTAGAGGATGCCAATGTCTAATATATATATTTTTAATTACATCAAGCCAATTTATATATGAATTCAACACCATGCAGACCCATGTTGAATAATCGTGTGGTTGATTATGTTCCAAAAATTAAATGCCTCATTGATTTTTATTTGATTTTTGTCAAAACCATTCTGGAAACGATTCCCACAAATCTTCTTTATAATATTAAGATTGCATATTATTATAATATTCGTGTCTATATATATAGACATAGTATTCTTTTTTAAAGTAATTTGTAAGATGATTGAGTATTTCAAAAGTAAATTGACAATTTCAGTGGGAATTGATTGTTCAACATACCATAAATATAAATATGAACACAGTGGAGATTGTTTAGAATAGAGTGAGGATCCCACTCATTCATAATCAAAATGTTTTAATATGATTAATATATCATTATATGTTTGTATAAGTGAATATATCAACATGCATTCATGTATAGTATTATAAATAATATATGATTTAATAGCCAACTTTGTCACAGGTATATAGGTAGTGATAATTGTATATATATACTTTTAAACATGGATATGGATAGAATGTATCCACTTCATTGGAATTGGATTAAGATTTCAAGGTTTTTCGTGGTAAACTAATTGTTGGAATTATAGCATATTATTACTTAAACTTATTAAACAGTTCCAAAACTAATCTAAATATAAATTTAGGAACAATTAATAATCACTTAATAATCAGTGGTATAATCACTTAATTAATTCAATATTACACAAATCTATTATTAATAATTGGATGGGTGATATAAAGACCAAATGCTAAAACTTATTAACAAAAATGTTTTATTTTGTCTCCAATGTCTTAAGCTTGGACTTGCGAATGTGCCATAGTTATTAAATGTTAGCAAATGAACTCTTCATTAAGGATTCCATTGAAACTTTGAAAGAATCATTGTAATATGTTCATGTTTTTAGTAAGTAATTGTATCTAAATAGAAAAAGTGAATGTGCTTAAATATAAATAATCATTTTCTCATTAAATTTGAAGTGTTGAAGTTAGCTTACTTTCTTTATATATACATATATATGAATGAAAGAAGTGGATAAACAAAAAAAAGGTGCATTTATTAAAGTTTGTATTAACCACTTTGTGTAGAAGAACACATACTTATGTTCATTTGACTTATATATTGATTAAACAAAGGAAATTTTAAGATTAATTTTATATGAGCAATTAAGTTAATTTCATTAAGAATATTTTACAAATTTTGAACTACATAATCATGAAAATAAAGTAGTTATAATTAATAGACAATTTAAAAATAATAAATAAAATAAAAATAGAAATAAAGGTGACCCTCAATTGGACAATAAAACGTGAAAAATGTAAAGGAATACAAATTATTTATTTTTCCAATGTATTGAAGAGTCAATGCACTACCACTACCAATGAACAAATTACTATGAATGTTCTGGAAAACCCTTCATGTGCACATGAATAAGAAAAAGATGGTTATTTTCAATACTACTCTTTTGTTTTAATTAATAAATCTTGTAATTGTGGCTATGGCATTACATTATCATTTTTTATATACAGTTATAAGTACTACAATGATAATGTTAATCATACCCTCAAAATCTATGTATACTAGTGAGTGTTTATATTTTCTTGAGCATGTTGACTTATGAATTGAACCAAAAGAGAGAGGGAGAAACTAAAAGAGAAAGAAACGGGAGAAACTAAAAGAGGGAGAAACTAAATTCATATATAGACGATTCAAGGTTATTCTTAGTAGGATGGATATTTTTAAATGATTAACTATATAGAGTGGTCAAAATGTTGATTTTTATATATTGATTTTGTTGCATAATTTACTTGCACCCTCCCCTATTTGAAATATTCTCCAGCATTCGAGAAACTCTAACCTTTACACTTTTTTGTTTTGTTATCGTGTATCTTAAAGACAAATTGCATTTTTTTCAGTCCTTCTAAAATATACAATATATTCTAAAGTAATTTGTGAAAACCTACATAGTTATTTTTAATAATTTCATTGTAACTTTTATAAATGATATCTAAATAACCAAAAATGGAACCTACAGAAAATTTCAACTCAAACTAAGGAATTAGTATCTCCATATTTTCTTAGTTCATAATATATACACCGTTAAAAAGTGATGCACATATTTTTATGTTCAACACTTAAACTAAATAAAATATGTTTCACAATAATAGGGTTATATCTTTACTCCAACTATACACATCTTATTTTGTGTATGTAGCCATCTCACTCATTTCCCTTATAAACTAAAATTCATGTCACTAATGTTAATCACAAAACCCTCTAACTATCACAATTTGATAGAGTATCCCAATGTATTCCGATTCAATTTTTATTACTTGTTATTTTACTTTTTTTTTACAATTGCATTTTATAAGTTGCATACTTTTCTTATAACTTACCATACATGATATAGTAATATTATTAACTTACCAAAAAATTTACAACTTTCCTAATGATCACATGGAAACCCTATATAGGGAAAACCACCACCAATTAGATATATATTAGTCTTTGGACTCCATCCAACATCGACCAATTTAAGCCTCTTACAATGGAATTACTCTTGAGCCTTTATATAGGATTTATCACATACTAAAATCATGATGAAAAATACCATGGGTTACCCAAAACTATGGGCCCATAAACCACTAACACCAAACCCATTTGACCAAATCAAGGTCATCTTTAATCACTTTATAATCACTTCAAAATTAATCTAACACACTGCAATCACAATGTTAAATGTAATTGTGAACTTCTACCCATAACTCATTTTTCTTTGTTTGTTTAGTGTTTGGACATCTACTCACAACATGTATGTTTGTTTGTTTAATCATCCACTTTGATTATCATAATTATTGCAATGTAGTAATCATATGATAAAATTATGCCCCTTCAATGCTTTCCATCACTTTGTCCTAAATTTTTTAATTGATGTTTATGTTTCATAATAAGAACAAGAGCCACGAGGTGGCAATGTCACTGCAGTTGCTAACAACTATTGCTATTGATATAAGATAGAAGCTATAGAAAATGATACCTGCCACAAAATTGTAATAGGAAAGAAAAATATTTTTCCATAAAATTAATTAGTCCTCGAATAGATTTCATTACTTACCTATTGAATCCATTTCTCAATGTTCAGTGAAACAAGGATAGTTGGAAAAAATGCAAAACATGTGCTAAGCATACTTCTTCATGATCAAAGACGCAATTTGTCACATCTTAAATATGGATACAACCACTTGAGATTTAATATGAATCACTAATTTTACACGTCTCCTACGACGTCATAACAAAGTGTCAATCTCAAATATAGCTTGAAACCTTTATTATGGAGGGATACTGATTCTCTCAATTACAAATTATAACTATTAATAAAATTCTCACTAAAATTTCCAAACAAATTAAGCCATAATTCTTCATTGAATTTGATTAATGTAACTATTAATTTAAAATTTATATTATTATTGTTGTAATTGTGAAAATGATAAATTGCTTCTTTGATTAAAATCTATAGATGAATATGTTAATACAATTGACCTATAAGAAGCAACAAATAAAAAACCAAATTTCAAAAATACAAGACTTTTATAAATCAATCTACTTTAAACAAATCTATGCAATTTTTTTGAATTTTAACTTGTGTTACATACAACTGATCAAATTTCAAATTTATGTTTATGAAGAAAAAGAAAAGAAACTAAACCCTATTAAAAATAATTACAATAAAGCATAAATAAAATATACTAGATTTATAGTAAAATATTATAAACATAAAATTTACAACTAAAACTTAAATTTTTTTTCAACTCGAAAGCAAGGAACCTACTTTGATTCTGGTGACGTGTGGTTATTACCCCGTCTCATGTGAACCGGCACACATTGGCATATAATATGTACCCAAGTAAAATCAAAATTGAATACTTAAACAAATTTAATTAATATTCACCATGAATTAATCTTAAAATTCGGAGACCGTAACGTGGTAAAAATAAATATTATTTTTAAAGTCCAAAGCTGAGTACTTAAATAAATTTTATTTTATTTTCTAAAAAGTCAAAAGTTGAATACTTAAATAAATTTAATTTTTATGAGAATTAATTCTAAAACCAAATTGATGAGAATGAATTACTAAGAATCCCTTCACAAAAAGTAGGGACTAATAATATCTCCTTTAAGTAGGTAAATCATGCAAGTTATTAAAATGTGCAAAGTATCAATAAAATTATCACCTCAATGCCACATGGTTCATACCTTATTTGAGATAATAAATAAGTAAATTGTAATCATGTAAATTTTTATAGTCATTCTCGAACTCTCTATGGCCGTGTGATGAACACCATCATCCTTCTTAGACACTCTAATCCCATGTTATCAACCTAATAACATCGCTATAAATATTAATTTATAAATTAAAAGTGCCTCGTCACATGCTGTAAGACAAGAGCCACGAGGTGGCAATGTCCCTCCGCCATTGCTAACTTGTTGATTTGAAGTTAATGCTACTCGCATAAGGACCTAAAAGAACATATGGTTGTGAAGACATAATACAATCCTTTACTCTTAAATGAGGGTTAGTGATCAATTGCATTCTCATCGGACTTGAGGAGGAGTACATTCATTCTTACACTTATTATTAATACCTTCTTTGTGGTTTGTTTGCTCATTTGTTGTTATTTCAAGGTATAAGTAGGTCTCTCAAGTACATCAAGATAAACACTTATATTAAAAATTGCATTTTTATATTCTTTCTAGCAGTATGTTCTAATATGGACATAAGGTTCCATAACACTTTATCTAAAGATGAAATTTTAATAACCATCCCTAACACCAGCTTCCACTTTCTTCAACGATTAAAAAAACCACCAAATAACAATCAAATTATTGCAAATTATATTTACCATATTATCTTAGGATCAAATAATTCATCAACATAGAAATGCTGCATAATATCACATTTCAAAATTTTGCAAATTATACTTACCATATTATTTTAAGATCAAATAGTTCATCATTGTAGGAATGTTGCATAATATCACATTTCAATATTGATTAATCTTGTCGAGATACTGTGTTTGACAATTTAGAAAATGGTTATATACTTCTCAATGCTAAATTAATCTATGAACACTGTTATTTACAAAAGCAAAGAAGATATGTTTCATTTGAATAATAATGAATTGCTAAATTAATCTATGAACAATGTTATTTACAAAAGCAAAGAAGATATATTTCATTTGAATAATAATGAATTATAATGAAACAAGGAATTCTACATCACATATAAATATAATATATTACAATGCAATTAATTTTTTTAAATAAATATTTTTGAATTAATATAAAAGTAGTTTATTTTGAAAATTAAAATATGTATTTAAATTTTCTATTTTTATATTTGTAAAAATATTTATTTTTTCAATTTTAATTAATTAAACAAAATCTTTAAAAATGTTAATAAATTCATTTATTAAAAAAAATCATATATTATAAAATAACAATATTTTTAATCTTTTAATTAAAAAAACATCATCTGAAAGATAATAATAATTTTTCTACTTTTGAAGTAGTATATTTAAAGTGTTTTAAATTTGAATGTTCACAGTATACGATAAACTAAAAACTCTATATGAAGTGTGGAAATAATTTATGTTATCAAATTTATTATTATAATTTATTGTTCAATTAAAATATTAAAATTTATTGATATTATTGTAATTTTTATATAATTTTTTAAAATTTATTGATATTATTGTAATTTTTATATATTTTATTGTTTAATTAAAATATTATAATATTAAAATTTATTGATATTATTATAATTTTTATAATAATATTATTAATAACTTTATTATATATAAGTTATGATTATTTTTAATAAATATTAAAATTAAAATTATTTTTTATATATTAAATATTTAAAAAAATTAAAAACAATATTTATAATTTAGTTTTAAAAAAGTCAAATTTCAAAGCCATACATTATAACCAACCCAAGTTTTGTGTAACATGACAAGAATTTAAGATCGATATGGATTTATATACAAATTTAATGTACCTATATCATAGCCAATGTCTCATCTCAAAAGCCCTTGAATTTAAGTTATGATTTATCCTTTATTGTATTTTTTAAATTTTAAGCTAGTAAAAAAGTAAAATAAATTATTTAAAAAAAAAAATAAATTATTTCTAAAATTAAATTTTGACAAATAAATAAAATAAGTCTATATAGATATTAGATTAATAGACTATTGCTAGACATAACAATGTATTATGCCATTGATTTACCACTATCCAATCACAATAACTTGCTCTTGAGTTGCAGATTTATATATCAAGACTATAATAATCAGATTGGTAAGAGTGGAATCAGATTGACATGACGGCATGAAATGTAGTCAAAAGCAATCCAAACTCTGTTCACTTCTTCATAGAGAGTATTAAGAGAAAGAGTTCTACACTTCTGAACTTTATTCACCCAGTTAATAATGACAAGTAAGTCACAAAAAATATGAAGGTTTTTGCATCCCTTTTCTATGGCAAAATGGAGAAGAAGTTTTAGGGATAAAAGCTCTGCATAGTTGTTTGTTCCTTCTCCAAGGCCCATTTGGATTTGGTAAAAATGATTTTAAGTTAAGTAGAGGATGCCCCCCCTTCACAAGCAAGGTTTTGAGAGGCTCCATCGAAAAAATCCCAAGGCATGGTGTGGCCTATCTGTTCAGCTGTGATTATTCTTACTGAAGGTGTGTCCTTAGTTTGTGGGAAGTAAGAGAGGATATCCAGGCCTTGAGTTGTTGTGACTTCTGGGGAGGAAGCTTTATTTTGGAAGATTGCTTGATTTCAAGCAATCCAGACCCCCCAAATGTGAATGAGGAAGAGCTTTTAAGTGGGTAGATGAGGAGCGTAGGTCCAGTTCACAGGTACCTCTGATTTGTCTTCATCTGCGAATGCTGCCAGACCTAGGTGGAAAAAGGAAAATTTACAAAGAGGTGATTTGAGGATTCCTAATTTCTTTTGCATAAGACGCACCATCCTAGGCCCTCTATGGACATTTTCTTCATTCTGTCCCAAGTTGGAGTTTTGTTGTCCAGACTGCACCACATGAACAAGTTTTGCTTTCAGGGGACATTTGAGCTTCCAAATCCCTGTCTGCCACCATTTGGTTTTATTCTGAAAGGAAGTTGAGCATAACTACTGATAACCCGTTTTAGCGTATAGGTTCCATGAGAAGCATGTTCCCAAACTAATTCATCTTCTTTATCAATGAGTCTAATATGGGCTTATTGAAGGGATGAGATGTATCTGTTCCACTCTTGAGACCACTGGGGTGGGATTTCAAGTTCTTGACATCCCAGCCATCCCTGCTGCCATATATTGGTGGTAGATGGGTCTACAATTCGATTTAAGTGGAATAGACCATTTTGCTAAAGATGTTGAACTAGTTGAGGGCATAAGAGATGGTTGAGCTGACTATTTGGCCATGGATTAGCTCCTGTCCTTACATTTAACCCATTCCCCACTTTCCAAGATAGTCCATTCCGAATTAAAGGGAAAGCATTGTAGATTGGTTTCCAGATGATTGAGCATGTTCCAGAAGAGATGTTGGTTGAGCTTCTGATCC
>LPNX010465233.1:2937-25187 GCA_001517045.1 Pseudotsuga menziesii | reverse complement strand
AAAATAAATTAAATTCATGAATGATATTTATATGAAAAAAATATGTTAGTTATGCATATAAATTAAATTCCTTTTTGTTTAATTTTATTTACAAGTTCAATACAAATAAATGCTAAAGGACAATAATTTTTTGGGGAATTTACAATGAATCTTAGTTACATCATTGTAGACTTATTTTATTAATTTTATTTATAGTCAATTTAGAAAAGTAACTCAACCATGGTTATTTATATTGTGCATAAAAAGTAGTGTAGGAGATGAGTTGTCATATATACCTACCCCATAAAACCCCTCACTCATAATATTTTAATATATCTTATATTTTTGTAGTACATCTCTTAGGAGGCCCATTTTTCATCTCAAATTCTCTCTAATGGCCACAAGGGAACAGGACATATATTTATGATAGACCACCTTTCACCACAGGCTGTTTTTTTTAGGAGCCTCGAACCTGCTTTTGCTACCAATGCTTTGGCAAAGAGGTTGGTGTTCTTTAGCCCCCATCCTCCCAGAGATTTTGGTTTGGCTATCTAGTCCCATTTTACCCATAAAAGGACCAATTGCTCTTCATTACCAGTCCAAAGGAATTTTGCACAAATTTTCCTTGTTTTCTCCAGGATGGATTTTGGGATCCAGGAAAGAGACATCTAATAGACCGAGATGGCTTCCAGAACCGATTTAACCGGGACTAGTCTTTCTTCTCTTGAGATCCATCTATTGCACCAAGTGTTTACTCTTTTCTCCAGTTTTTCCACCAGCCAGTTCCAATCTTATTTTTTATAACAATTTGGCTTAAGCCTGAAACCAAGATAATTTATCCCATCGTCCAGGAGAGTGACTGAGAAGGGAAAAAGGTTCAAGAAGCTCCTTTTAGTGTCTTCTTCTAGGTTAAAGGTGGCGAGAGAGGACTTATGTTCTCTTAAAATCATTCATGTAGCTTTGCAGAAAGTCCTCAATATTGCTGCAAGATTTTCTGCTTCTCGAAGTGAACCATTACAGAAAAGGATAATATCATCTACAAAAAGGAGGTGAGTGATACTGAGGTTATTTGCTAACTTGATCCCTTTAAGCTATCCTCTTCTCTTTGCATCCAAGATGGCTCTGCTAAGGCCTTCTGCTATCAACAAGGAAGAGAAGCGAGGAGAGGGGGCAGCCCTATCTAAGCCCCCTTTCTGAAGGAAAGAAAGTTGAAGCAAAACCATTTATGAGAACTGCAAAGGATGTTGTGGATATGCAGGAAAAAATCCACTTTATAATGGAATAGTGAAAGCCTAGATGTGTGAGTAGGAGCCTTAGGTATATCCAATTTGCTCTATCGAAAGCTTTTGAAAGATCAACTTTGAGTATTGCTCCTTTTAATTTTTTACTATGTACATACCTTCCTTGGCCACACCTATTGCCTCATGTATTTTCCTGTCCTCCAGAAATCCAAACTGTTCAGGGGAGACAATTTTGGAGAAAACCTTTTTTAACCTTTGAGCAATCACTTTTGCTATCACTTTGTAAGTAATGTTGCAGAGTGATATGGGCCTAAAGTCTTCCAGATTGACTAGGTTATATGTTTTAGGGATAAGAGCCAAGAATGTTGAGTTGAGGGCTGGGTGGACAAGACCCTTTGACCGAGATTCTTCGACTAGTTGAAGGAGGTCAGGGCCTATTGTGTCATAGGCTGCCAGGAAGAATTCAATGGTCCACCCATCCGGTCCTGGGATTTTATCTTTCTGGCAGCTGTGGAGGGTAGTTTTCAGTTCTTCCTCCGAAACTTCTTCCATCAATTCTGCATTATCCTCCTCTGATATGCTTTCCGAAAAGAAACGAGCAGTCTAAATGACTTTTGCAATGGTGACTTGTTGATCTGCTCTAAATAGGTTTTCAAATTAGCATTTTCCTATATTCGCCATTCCTTGAAAATTTGTAACTGGCTCATCAGCTGGATTTCTTAGTTCCCAGATTGTGTGCTGTTGTTTTCTTCCCTTAGCGAAATCCTAGAAGAATTTTGTATTATCATCTCCACATGTCATCTAGATGGCTCTACTTTTAAGCCTCGGTATTTCTTCCTTTTCCTCTAGCAACTCTCTTTTGCTTGACTCTAGCTGAATCATCCTTTCCTTTTCTTCCTGAGTGGTGAGTCCTCCCCCTTCAGAGTTAAGAATTTCATCCAGGTCTGCCTCAATCTGGATGAGGGCTTGATCATCCTGGAGTTTTTTGTTTTTTTCCCATTCCTTCAACAACTTCTTGATATGGGTCAAGTTTTACACAAAGTGAATTGTAGCATGTGATCCAGCTTTTGCTCCATATGGGACCCAATTAGAGTGAATGAGTCTAAGGACCTCCTCATGTTTTAGCCAGGCTGCGCAGAATTTAAATGGATTAGCTGGTATATATATATATTAATTGTTACGTCACATTGGTTACTCATGAGTGAATGGATTTTTGTAGATAGATTGATATGATGTGATATTATTAATTTTATAATGCATGAATGAAAGATATAAGTAATTTGCGTTACTTACAATATATTGGTAGATGTTTTGAAAATTTTCCAATGTGACAGGGGCCCAAATGTGCAATAATATAAGGTAGTGTCAATGCCGCATGAATTCCAGATTGAGTATAGATATGATATCAGGTGATATAATTTATTGAATTGATATTTCGATGAAATTGTATAGTACAATTAATGCACATGGGTTTCATGTGTGCAGGCACATGATCATGATTTCCAATCGATCCACAAAAGAATGATGGGATTGTATGGAGGAAAGTACCAACATGATTAGCACCTATTTTCCATGCGGTGGGTTGAAAAGCAAGAGAGGCTTTTACTTGCAAGAGGCATATTTTTGTGAGGATAGGCCACGGACTTGGTCACTCATGAAGATTAGCCGAGGGGTGCACGATGAGGTGTTGGCCTTATTCCTCAATAACCATGAGTCTCTCCACAATGTAGATCGGACTGAGTTGACATGGTATCAGCCATTGTACTAGCTCCCCACCACGAAAAACAAGATATTTGAAGGACATGAAGATGGTCATGGCACCCTTGATATCACCATGATAAACGAATTTAATTATTAAACTTTAAGTTGGAAATATTTAACTAAATAATAAATTCATGAGTTGAAAATAAATTAATGGAAAGTGTATCATTATGGCAAAAATCATATACAAAATAAAATAGAGAAAGTAATTTCTAATTGGAAACACAAATGCACACACACAAAACTAAGAGACCAAAAGCAAAAATCAAGGAAACATGTAAATGAAAATAATGAACAATTAAGGAAAGAAATTCTAAATCAGCATTTAGAAAGGTTAAGAAAAGAAAAAAAAGAAATTGCATAAATGCATATGAAAGGAAATCCATTGAAATGGAATAAATATGAATTCAAATAGAAATAAATAAATATGATTTTTCATTATAAAGAAAAAACAAAATGAATCTCAAAAAAGATATAAATAAATGAACAAGGTTTGGACACACACACAATGCTAGCCTTAATATTGGATGGATGAAATAATGTCGAAGTGAATTGGAATGTGATTATGGAGAGTTTGGTTAATCAGTGTGCGAACGGGGTTGGGAGGCCCCTTAATGAATCTACACACACTGATCGTGCTAAGGGTATTTCTTCCTGCAACCCCATTTCAGGTCGAGGGTCCTTGAGAAAGGAGAGTACCCATTGGAATGGTAGGGAGGTCAACCGGTGGATCTCTTGTGATTGGGAATTGATCAACGTTCGTGGGAACCCGACGGAGATCGTGATACCGCATCCTTGGAAATAATTTGACATGAATCTGCATAAAGAAACTCAAGTTTTTAGGCATTGTCAATTTGTTATTATAAATTCATTGTTGAAGTGCATTTATTAAACATCAATGAAATTGGTACTGATTCCAATAAACTTAAAATTCCAATAAATTTATTTAAATATTATTTTAAAAGTAATAAAATAATTATAAAATAGTAAAGTAGCTTAAATTTGTGAATCTGTTCAAAGGTAAAATTCCTTTTGTTTCATTAATTACAGCTTGGCATAAACCTGTATTGTTAATGCATATAGTTGGCATTAGTATGGGATGCTGAAAGATTTTTTATTTATTTTTGGTAAGTAACAGACGTATACTCTACCAAACTATGTAAATTTGACGATATACAATTTTAGGGTATAAAGATTTAGCGTGTGATTTAAAAAGTTTTGAAATACTCCGTTGATAATTCATAGATATAGATCTGGATTGACAATAGAATATCACTTAAAAAAAAGTGGTAGGAAAGGAAAAAGAAAAATGAAGTTTGGATTTTACCCCGGCAGAATCCTTTGAGAAATGGGAGAGAATGCAATTGCCTTTTTTTCCTTTTTGAACAAAAGTTGAGCTGAGATGAAAGTGGAATCTGTAAGGGACCCAAAGACATGGCCATTCAGATCTTCTCTCTTTTTCTTTTGATTAAATTTATTATGCTTTGGACATTTTCCAATATCAAAGCTACCAATGAAATTATATCCACCAAGGAGCCACTCATTCATTTAATTATTATCAGCTTTGCCTCATAAATAGCAGAGCCGCTCTGCTATTTGGGTTGCACAGGAAGGATTTGATAGATAGATTGGACCTCTCTGTGTGTTATGGAATTACAGAGCCGTAGCCATGGCGTTCCGACTGTCGAGTGCTTCAATCTATTAAGGCTGCATGGCTAGTTCTTATGGTTTATCGTCATACTTTCCTTTGTTGAATGACAATGGTTGTCTGTAATTTGAAACTTTGTTCAGACCTAAACTTTGTATGCTTTAAATGCTTGGAAATGGTTATTTCAGTCTCTACCTTAAAGTCTTCCAGCCTTGTTTGTATACTTCTTTCCTAAACCTGCTTTTCTTGCAACGTTGTATGTATATTTCGGTGGATATGTTATGGTTCCATGATATGGCATACCATATGACTTGAAATCTCTTGCTCGTGACTTGGATCGATTACATTGGCTCCACCGTCCACGTTTCACTTTTAAAAAATAGAAGCCGGACGTAGAAAGGTTATAACTTTACTGAATGCAAGTAAGTAGTTGCAATTAAATCCTGGAGAATTATGATATTGATAAAATCAGTCTTCTTTATGAGTATTATGTTTTGATTATACATACCAAAAACAAGTTAGTGTCTCATCCACATCCAAGAAAGAAACCTCGTGGTTAGTGGTACTGCGGTTCACTATTGAACCAGATCTGATTTGGTGGATTGTTGATTCGTTGTGGTGCTGCTTTTGTCAGCTTGTGTCTTCCATTTTTCTTTGGAAGGTCATTCCATTTTAGTTTCTTTTAGTATTCCTCTTCGGCTCAATCGGATCAGTTGCTTTGTTGACTAAGTATATCTAAAGCTCAGCGAGTCTGGGATTTATCTAACTACTTGTTTTTCTGTATTGATTCCAAATGAAATAATATTAATGACAAGCTCGTGAAGAAAAATAGATGTTTTATTTTACATATTTTATAAAATAATGGAGGTTGAAAATATGTTTTATAAAATTAAAAAAAAAAGATAGGTATGGTAATAACTTAAATAAAAAAATTTAAAAAAAGTATGGGTATTTTTCCTTGTTATGGGCCTTGGTTTAATAGGGTGCAACATCCTCATTTGATTGTGGGTACAATTTTTGACTCCTTTTTATTAAGAAAAATAGTAATATTTATTTAAATTCTAATGGTTGGGTTAAAAAAATGGACAATAGCAATTGATGGCCCACGCCAATGGCCACACACATTCTTGCTTGTTGTGTCAAACACCAACTTTCATAGTTATTTCATGGCATTACTATTAGCAGCAACCTTTTCTACTAGTTTTGCTTTAAATTGTGCAAGGGATATTTTGTAATCCCCCTTCATTTGTAAAGAATCCATTCTACTAGATCTACAAACAAACTACTCATTTGAGTCTTATTTCCATTGAGATGTCATCCACTATATTTTTCAATCTGCAAGTGCAACTCTGACTTTTGGTTGCGTAGCTAGCACCCAATCCTTTGTCCTTTTATCTAAGTGCATATACATAATGTATTTACATATGCGGAATGTACGAAAGCATTCTATTAAAAAATAAAGCAAGTTCAAAAACAACTAGTAAGAAATATTTCAGCTTTCAATTGAGCAACAAAGGTAAAATGAAGCTAAAAAATATGTAAAATTAGATTAATATCTACATAGGACAAAATGCAGTCAACCGGAAAGGGAAGACCCAGCATGTCATAATTAGAATCAACGGAAAATTGAGAAGTAATGAATTTAACATGGAGTTGATTTACATCTTAACATTTAGCAACCTTAACGAAAAAAGAATTATTCTTGTAACTAGCAAAAATCCTACCAAACTTCTTGTGATGGAAAGTAACGAAAAATCCACATGATCCATTTTACTCCCAACTTCAGTGAATCAAACTAAGAACTTTTAATGAACCTTTAATCTTTCTTACGTTCACATGATGTATGTTTCACTTGATTATCATAATTATTTCATCGCAGCCTATAACCTATACAGTTATATACCTAAGTATACATATTTAAAGTCAACATTTGTAGAATAAGGATTAGTCTCCTCAGTGGTCGCCATATCTTCAAATTATTATTATTATGTTATATATACATATACACTTTCAACCGTTCTCATCTACGAAATTGTGTACATATATTATGATCCCGATTCCCAACTCAATAAAAGTGAATGACATCACGATACATGAAACCAAAGACACATTTATTAATATATTAAATAATTGCTAGTTTACCAACTAGCATCCCTTCCAGTTCCAACTTTAGAGCTTGTTTCTCGAGCTTTCACACAACTATACCTTCCATAGCTTACACTTCCTTATGCACTGCAGTCGAGTCGGCATCCCTTTGTACATTTTCATATGCGGCATGAGCAAATTATTTAAGCTTGTTCAAAAGAACAAGTTAGTTTTTTTAATCAGTTATATTGTAATCTTGGTGATGAGCACTTGTACCTGACCAAAAGACCCCAAAAATGAAACCAACTTGTCATTCTGCTCATCATCCAGTTTACTCAGCATGCAAGGATTCAATAATTTCCTCGAATATTCTGCATACACGATACCTCCATTTCCTCCAACACCCGTATACCATAACTACTAAAAAAACTTAATGAATGTAGGTACCATTTCCCCCATCATGCGTATACAGAACTTACATCATCCCACCGCCCAACATGCCTTAAATATAGCTTACATCATCTCGTTGTCTATGTTGGGGAAACATTTTCCAAGGCAGGCATCACTCATTTTTTGCCAATCAAATATAGAATAAATCAATAATTTAAAAATATTTTATTTATATTTTTCTTGGATTAATGTTTAACATTAGTCCTACAAAAATTTGAACACGGTACAGATGAATTAATGGGATCAACCCATCCATATATATCACCTGCGGTGACATAATAATGTTACTATTTTAATCTTTCTTCCGTTCTCTCTCCCTCTTCAATTCAAAGGTTCAAATATTATTGGTGATGTGACTTCCCCATAAATATAAAATGTAGACTTTTATCGAATGTAGTTAAAGAAATTGGCTCTACTAAATCGTCTCTATTTTTAAATTTATCCTTCATATGTGAATGACAAGTATAAAATATAATGTGTATTATTTTCACCGGTAGTTATCATAAAATGATTAACAATAGTTATCATAAAATGATTCATTAGACGCTATATTCATTGCATATATATTCCTCTAATAAATTTGATATGTTTCTATTTTGTTTGTAAACCCTTATATACAATGTCATGTAATTATGTTCTTCATAAGATTTAAAACCAACAAAATAATATCTATACATTATATTAATCCCCGTGCATACAAGTTATCTTTGATTAATGATGCTTGGAAATGACACCTATCAGGTTATTTTATAAACGTGATATTATTTTTGTTGTTGTGACCCTAAAATATTGTCACCACTTCTCTCCCTATTCATATGTAATACTAAGAAATGTTCAACCCATAATTCATTTTGCATCATCTTAACTAGAAATTCCATGAATATGGAATAGCAACCACCATAAAATAATATGTATGGGCATAATCACAATGCAACAAATCAACTATAATGTTAGTAGGAGATATTACACCCTTGTGACTTCCATCAAAGTGGCTTCACAAGTTAAACTACAAATTAAATTTTCTAATGTTTGAGAAATTGTGGCTATGCCCTATATTTGAGCTTGACTTTTTTGGGCTTTGGAAATGTCTATATTATGGCTGGAAAATTGAAGCAATGGCCAACAATAATAATCATAACAAAACCTTCAAATAAAAAAAATACTAGATCAATAGTATAGTATATGTGCATGCATGTTTCATAGGTTTTCACGTAGATCTAATATTTCTTATACACTTGGGGGAAGATGACCCATAAAAGTTGCGGCATTTGGAACTCCGGGAGTCTAAAGGCAAGAGGACAGTTAATAAGACGGTGGATTACCCAACTGGAAAATATACAGGGAACCACTCAAAACGAGGCAGCTGAATATAGGTACAGAGAAACAACCTCATTGTTTCTTGGAAAGTGAGATTAAAACCATAGTATATGTACAAGCATGTTTAATAGGTTTTCACATAGAACTAATATTTCATATAAACTTGTTTCTTGGAAAGTCACGGCTTCTCCATTTGCATGAAATATATTTTCTTCCAAATAAAAAAAAACTAAGATATTTTTTTTACAAATTTATTTTGGATGTGCTAGAGAGGTTCATTTTTTTAAAACAACTTGGATGAGAGAGAGAGAGGTTCTCATACTAGTTTCTTGAAATATATCCAATTTATGTGTTAAGATCTTATTATCTTTGCTATTTTTTAAAATATTTCAGAGTTGGTTAGCATAGACATGGATATGGCTCTAATACCAAATGTGAAGGTACATTTTCCTTGGGTTGATATCTGAAATTTATTATGTTTTATATTATAATTATTTCTCAAAGAAGAATGTGTATTTAGTACTAATTAAATACGACTTTGAACTTAAGAATAGATATTCAATAAAAAATTATTCCCTTTATTCATAAAAATAGAGGTGTAGGTACAGTAAGACTTATATGGTACAAGGTCATCTTAGACTAAGCAAATATCGTATGAGAAGGATTTGTCTTATTAAGTAAAGAATTGTTATATTGGGTCACCTCCAAAGTTATCGTTCCAATATAACCCTGACTAGGCTCATCATCTTACCACCAGTGTGTCTTCTCCGCGTTTCTCTTTTTGTCCAAGACAATAACCTTACCTTGAATAAATAATATATGAAGGTTTCCATAGTGAAAAGTGTTAAGTTTTCATATGCTAGACTAGATTTAATAGTATTCAATTCAAAATCATAACAACAACATATCAAGAATCACTGATAAAAACACAATCACAAGATAGACACATCATTTATCCCGGGAAACCCTCAAGGGGAAGAAAACCTAGCAAAAACTTCCTCTATATAAGATGTATAAAAGACAACCCCAAAAAACAGGTGTTCTCCTTTTGTTTTGTCTCTTTCTCTCTCTCCTATGCGTTGTGACAAGTGAGTGAGTCTGTGTTCAAATAAGAACCATAGCTCCTCTATTTTATACATATGTGTCAATTGACTTTTGCACTAGACAAGTCGGCCCCAATAAACTGTCTGGGCCGACTTCACCTAGAAATACTCAAAAACAGTATATTATATTATTTATTATGGTACTAAAGACTCTACACAAGTGGAGGCTTTACCTCATGACTCTATGATGGCCAAATACAATAGTAACACCACGTCGAAGGAATAATAACATCTCCGTTGGGTTACATCAGTAAAATACATTTAGAATATCCTTTGAAGTTACAATATTTCAACACTCCCCCTTAACGAGAAGGTTATTCTACTGACAACATCATCACATACTATAGAAGAACAGAGAGACAATTACAACAGTACATCGAGGTAATACATCTATACGTCACAGGAAGTTTTCCACAATCAGTAACTGGAACAATTACTCTTTATCTTCTGCATCACATGATCACTTGATCCTTTCTTTGAAGCAGTGACGCTTCGATCTTTCGATCCTTCATAGCAACACTTCGATCTTCTAGATCCTTTGCAGTACTTTGATCCTTTGCAGCAGCACTAATCTTCTCGATCCTTTGCAGCAACAATTCGATCTTCTCAATCCTTTGCAGTAGCACTTCGATCTTCTGTAGTAGCCTTCTGATCTTCTCGGACCCTTGTAGCAGCACTTCGATCCTTTCAAGCCTTTTGCAGCAGCACTTCGATCCTTTGCAGTTGTACTTCGATCCTTCTTGATTCTTTTCAAACGCACTTCGATCTATTTAACCCTTCGTTGTTGTAATTCGATCTACTTGATCCTTTGTCGCCACGTTACCTGAAGTACACATGATCTATTTACGGGGTGATCAATCCCGATCACTTTAGGACATAAGTCCAAGGACGATGCAATCCTCCATCAGCATGATCCATGAAATCGATCAGCTGAATCGTCTACAACTAAATCTAGATCTCGACCGCACCCAGTGTTGGCCCTATTGTCTGTGAGGACTCATCGTAGACCATCCATACCACACAGGTTACGACCACTCACGAGTGAGTGTTATACTACGGTATCTACACTCACATGTAGGTATACTCTACCATGTAAGAGTATTGCCTGCATACCAAATCTCGACAGCATTCAAAATGTCGGCCCAACGTAGAACATCCATATCACACAGGTTAGGACCACTCCCAAGCGAGTGTTATACTACGGCGTCCGTGAGGACTCATCATAGAGCATCCATACCACACAGGTTAGGACCACTTTCAAGAGAGTGTTATTCTATGGTATCTACATATGAATGTAGGCATACTCTCCATACAAGAGTATCGTCTGCATAGCAGATCTCGACTGTATACAAAATGTCGGTCCTATCGTCCATGAGAAATCATCGTAGAGCATCCAGACCACTGAGGTTAGGACCACTCCTGAGCGAGTGTTTAATCTACGGTATTCACAACTGAATGTGAGTATTCTCCATGCGAGAGTAAGATCTTGTAGGGTCATCCTTTAACTAGTAAGGACCACTCTCATGCACAGAGTGTTATACCTGCTATCCTTAAGAGAGGATACTATCATCCACAAATAAATTTCAGACCATCATCATTGCCATCCATCATCGATGTCAGTCTCATCATTACTCTCCCTTTCCTGGGAAGTTTCATATCATCAATCTGCTCCCCCTTTGTCTGAGGAGGGTTCATGTCTTCGACCTGATTCTTCCTTTTCGAAGAGGGTCCAACAATTGTAGTCCCATCACTCTTCCTCCTTGCGAGGAAGGTCCGTTCAAACTACACCAAGCTTGTCGCAGAAATATTTGAACTTTGTTCGAGACAGAGGCTTGGTCAGTATATCAGCAACTTGCTCATCGGTACCCACATACTGGAGCTTGATGGCTCCCTTTTGTACCATATCCCTTATATAAAAATATCGAATTTCTATATGCTTCGATTTGTCATGGAACACCGGATTTTCTGCATCTTTATACAACTTTGATTGTCACAGAAAATTATTGTAGTGTCCACCTCCATGTCAAATATTCCTGACATCAGCTTTTGAAGCCATGTCGCTTCACAACAAGCGGAGCAAGCTGTGATGTACTCTGCTTCAATTGTAATGAGAGCAACACTGGACTGTTTCTTACTAAACCATGAGATCATGGCGGATCCCAGACAATAACATCCACCTGAGGTGCTCTTTCTGTCTGCGGCACTTCCTGCCCAATCTAAATCCGTATACCCATACAAATTGTAGTCATGATCTCTCCCATAGTATAGTCCCAAATCAATCGTACCTCTTAGGTACTTGATCACATGCTTTGCAGTTATCAAGTGAACCCGTCTAGGTTTAACTAGATACTGACTCAAGGTGTTCACAACAAAGCATATATCTGGCCTTGTGTTCATCAGATACATTAATGACCCAATAATATGTCTATAGTGATTCATGTCCACTAGCTCGGATGTCTCATCAGATAACAGCTTTAAGTTGGTGTCCATGGGTGTGGCTATGGCTTTACAATCCAACATATCAAATCTCTTCAAGATTTCTACTGCATACTTTCCCTGATTCAATAAGATTCCTTCTGGGCTCTGCCACACTTCCAGCCCTAGGAAATAATGCATCAATCCAAGATCTTTCTTCTCAAATTCTTCAGCTAGCTTCTTCTTGCAATTCTTGATATGTTTCTCATTTCCAGTCAGAAAAAGATCATCCACATACAATAATAGTATGACTGGTTCATCATCCATAATCTTCGTATAAAGATTAGGATCGACTTTACTCTTGGTAAAGCCCATGCTTGTCAAGAAGCTATCTATTCTGCCATACCAAGCTCTGGGAGCTTGCTTTAGTCCATACAAAACACTTGCATACATGAGTTGCTTTGTCTTTGACCTCAAATCCTTGTGGTTGTTCGATGGAAACCTCTTCCTCAATCACACCATTAAGGAAGGTTGTCTTTACATCCATTTGGTGTAACTCCCATTTCATCATGGAAGCAACTGCCATGATAATTGTGATGGAAGTGTACCTTGCTACTGGAGCAAATGTTTCTTCATAATCGATCCCCTCTTTCTGAGAGAATCCTCTAGCCACAAATCTTGCTTTGTACTTTTCAAAACTTCCATCTGCAGCATGTTTTATCTTGTAGATCCATTTCAAAGATACCACACTCTTGTTTTTTGGTTTGGGAACAATATCTCAAACATCATTCTTCATGATCAACTGGTATTCTTCCATCATTGCTTCAACCCATTCTTTCTTCTATGCAGCTTCCTCATAGCTGGTGAGTTCTTTGTCTACAAGATCACACATCAAAGCTACATAACTGGAATATGGCTTTGATCTTTTGTTGGTTCTTATGGAGCCTTTCGGTGCTCCATATCTTTCTGCTTCTTGTATGATTTCTCTTACCCAAGCAGGTTTTCTCTTTCGAGAGATATCCATAGTAGGGGGTTCCTGAGGCTCTAGCATGTCATGATCTTCTGATGCTACTATTTCAGGAGTTGGTTCGGCTTCTGTCCTTCTGGGAGGTACATCTTCTTTATGCACTTCTTCAAGCTGACACCTTCTAGATTTCTTAATAGCTGCCTCTTCATCGAAGGTTACATCCCTACTAATCTCGATATGATGGAATCCTTATATGTATATCCTAAAGGCTTTAGAGACTTCACAGTACCCTAAAATATTCCCTTCTTACCAGAAGGATCCAATTTGGCTCTCTTCTCTTTTGGAATATGTACATATACTGGACAGCCAAATATCTTGAGATGGCTTACTTCAGGTTTCTTTCCGATATACATCTCTTCAGAAGTCTTGAATTCAAGAGCACTATGAGATAATCTATTTTGCACATACACGGTTGTTCTTGCAGCTTCAACCCATAGGTGCATGGGGAGGTCTTGGTCATGAATCATGGTCTTCACTGCTTCCATGATAGTTATATTCTTTCTTTCCGCGACACCATTTTGTTGGGGATTATAGGGAGTGGTTAGTCCCCTCTTGGTTCCCGCCTTCTTACACAATGCTTCAAATTCCTTTGAAGTGTATTCTCCACCATTAGCTGATCTCAGTGTCTTGATTCTCTTTTTTAACTGGTTCTCTATCAAGGCTTTGAATTCCTTGAATTTCCCGAACACTTCACTCTTGTTCTTCAAGAAGTGTATCCAAGTCTTTCTTGAATAGTCATCAATAAATGTGACATAGTACTCATATCCACTCAAGGATATGGAGGGCATAGGACCACATACATAAGAATGGATTAGTTCCAACGTACCTTTAGTCTTTGTGTCAATTTTCGGAAAGGGATTCTTGATGTTCTTTCCCTGTGCACATCCCTTGCAGGTTCCCTCATGTTCGATCTTCAGATCTGGTAACCTTGGTACCACCTTGCTCACATAAGTCAATGCTTTGTAGTTGATGTGAGCAAGTCTCCTATGCCACAGTTCACTTGAGTTGGTAGACTCATGGACAAGGGTTGTCTCTGGATGTTCTTTGAGCTTGTGCAATCCTCCTTCTCCAATGACTACAACATCTTCAAGTGTCTTTTCTTTGGACCACATAAGTACTTGTCCATCTATAAAAGAAACTCTATATCCTTTCCTATCTAGAGTTGAGATGGAGAGTAGGTTCTTTTTCAAACCTGGTACATAAAGTACTTCCTTCATCTTTATGGAGGTCCCAGAGTCAAGCTTGTAGCTTGATTCTCCAATACCTTTGATGGGATATTGATAGTCATCTCCCAATGATACCTTCTAGGGAGAGTTCTTCTCTTCAAGATTTGTCATAGTTGTCTTCTTTCCTATCATGTGCTTAGAGGCACCACTATCAATAAGCCATGTATCTTCTCCAGGTGTTACAGACCCAGAGAGTGCAGAGAATAACACATATTCTTCTACATTTTCACCTCTAGTTTTCTTTCAATGTCTTTCTTCATTCTCATCGTCAGCTAGATGAGCATGATGCCTTTTGTTGTTGTTGTTCTTTGATGATAGACATTCTCTAGCAAGATGTCCTATCTTATGACAATTGTAACATTGATACTTTGAGTAATCCTTCTTCTTCTTCTTCTTCTAGAATTTCTTCTTTGAAGGCTTATGATTACTCTTCTTGAAGTTTGATTGATTTCTTTCTTTAGTATGGGCAGCTAGAGCCTAGTCATCTTCTTTGAGAAGAGCTTCTCTATTGGCTACTCTAGCTTCTTCTTGTATGCAATCTTCCCATACTATGTCAAACTTCATACTTTCTTTTCTTGCACATAGAGTTTGGATGAATGGGTCCCAAGGTCTAGTGAGGCCATTGAGAGCAGTCATAACCAATTCATCCTCATCACGGATATCTCCAATACCACTTAGCTTCTCTTTGATCTGGGAGATCCTTGTGAAGTAATCTTGAATAGATTCTCCTTTGCTCATCATGGTGCCCTTCAATTGAGTTCTCATATTCATCTTCCTGTTGATGTTCTTTCCTTCATACATTCTGGAAAGTGCATCATACATTTGATTAGGTGTCTTCTTAGATGACACTTGAGAGATCAAGTGATTCTTAATGGAATCAGCAATGATTCTCATTGCCTTGATTAGGTATTGTTCACGCTTCTCCTTAGCTTCAGCTTCTTCAGGTTCTGAAACTTCATTCTTGATGTACTTCTCAAGACCATTCTCTTTTAGAATGAGGCCAATCCTATACTTCCAAGCCATGAAGTTTTCTAGGCCTTCCAATTTGTCCTCAAGCTTAGTGCATGGGGCCATCTTGACCAGTAAGTCACTCAAAATTGAAATTTATCAAAACATGAGATTGACCTTACCAGTAGATGCGCTTGGAGGAGGCGAGTTGGTTGATCCAACTACTTTCTGGAGATCCCTAATCTTCAGTCTTCAAATCCTACTTGCAAGGTTGCAACAATGCAGATTTTCTGGTTCTGTTTCACTGTAGTTTTTCTAGTTCACTTCCAACCTAGGGTTTGGCTTTCTCGGAGATCTAGCTACCCAAATACTTTGATCTAGGGCTCAATAGATGCGCTCTGGGAGGGCGCAAATTTCTATGCAAGCAGATCTTCAAAACTCCAACTTTTGCAGAAACCCTAATTTCTTTCGGAGAGGGAGGAGGGAGAATTTCACCTTGTGAAAGTTGCTCTAATCAGGTTAGCTCTGATACCATGTTAAGTTTCATATGCTAGACTAGATTCAATAGTATTCAATTCAAAATCATAACAACAACATATCAAGAATCACTGATAGAAACACAATCACAAGATAGACACAACATTTATCCTGGGAAACCCTCAAGGGGAAGAAAACCCAGCAAAAACTTCCTTTGTATAAGTTGTATAAAAGACAACCCCAAAAAACATGTGTTCTCCTCCTTTTGTTCTCTCTTTCTCTCTCTCCTATGCGCTACACAAGTGAGTGAGTCTATGTTCAAATAAGAACCATAGCTCCTCTATTTATACACATGTGTCAATTGACTTATGCACTAGACAAGTCGGCCCCAATAAACTGTCTGGGCCAACTTTACCTAAGAATACTAAAAAACAGTATATTATATTATTTATTACGGTACTAAAGACCCAACACAAGTGGAGGCTTTACCTCATGACTCTATGATGACCCATCGGAGGAATAATAACATCTCCCTTGGGTTACATCAGTAAAATACATTTAGAATATCCTTTGAAGTTACAATATTTCAACAAAAAGTAATGATCCTTTATTGTTTTACATTGTAACTTTTTGTTATTACACAACCACAAAATAACTAATTACTTTTAACATTTTACATTTTGTTCTTATTTCCAAGAACTTTTATTTTATTTATTACACAGGGAAATTGATACGTGACAATCTATCAAGTTTTTTCTTTTTATCTTGAATTTGTTTCCAAATTTTAGCACTAGGATATTTAGTTTGGGTTTCATAATAAACTGCTTATTGCGGCGGCCTATATTATAGGTGTTTGAAAACACAATTTTTTGGATTTTTCCCCTTACCACTATCTCTGGTGACTGAATAGGTTTGGATGCTAACCCCCTTTAAGAATTGCTTTTGAGAATGGGTTAAATTGATATCTACAACTCTTTCATGCTAACAAAACCAAGCGAGTGTTGATCCACTAGTTGGTAAGTAAGGTCCAAAAGGTTTTCAACATTTAATGCCACAATGCATCCATGAGTGAATTCAACAATGTACCATAGAGACACTGATTATAGTAAATAGTTTCATATCATAATTCAATGGCATATCTAGAATTAACTCAAACCCAGAAACATACAATGAAAAATCTGTAAGTTGCCAAGATCTGCAAGGTTCCTTGAAAAGAAACTCAATTGGAGGCCGCAAAGCCAACAATTAACACCAACAAAATATTAGAATCAACATTCTCTTTGATGAATTAGGAATAAATACAAAATTGCTAATTAAAGGCTGGATGCACAGTACCTGTAAGGCAATGCAATTAATTTATTGAAAAAAATGCTTGAAAAATAATCAATGTAGTACACTATACAATTTAGTGCTAGCCACAACAATGAAGCAGCCAGCCATTAGTCCACCTATAACACAAATCCATGCACTTTGCATTCTAGGATGGAGTCAAGAATGTCTTTGGGTGTATTTTCCAATGCTAATTATCATATGCACATCTTGTTAGTATTTTAATTTATGTTCGTGGCCGTATGCAAAGCATTTCACCTGAAGATCTATGTTCTAATGGGTACATGGTCACGCCATGGACATAATGCTGATGTTCAATGGCAGCCTTTCTAAGACCTGAAAATTTTGTCAACATCCCATTTGAACGATCTTTCCAAATAGTGCAAGCTGCCAGAGGATCTCCTCTGCCTTGAGAAGCCTTACTGTGTTCAGAGAAATAATACAGTTACATAAAGAAAACAAAATTACCTATAGAATAAAATAGACAGCTTTGAAATATGAAGTTTCCAGTACATCCAGTAATCAAGGTTTATGCAGGATATGATCAAACCCAAAGATAACTAGAGTTAGATAGAGCTTTTACCCAAGAATCCTCTCAGAAGCAATTCGTGCAGCATAAAGGGTACCCCTGTGTGGTCTGTCTTTCACAACGCGATCAGGTGCTTCCCTCATTGGAGAATGAATCCTAATAAGCTGTTATTAAAAATCCAGGCATTAACTTTAAACTATAATTCCACATCTAACCAGATTCCAAGGATTTAGTGACCAAAATCTTTAAATGCAATTGTAATTTGTGACAACCATACTTGATTTTGCATTACTCACCCCTAAACATTCCATCATCTGATAATATGCTCTTCCTTGAAGAGGAGTGTGGCCTTGTCTTGACTCAGAGAAATATCTAGTCCTGAAAAGAATGCAATCCAAATACACATTATACTACATTTATATTAACATAAAACAAATAGATTCTCCCAAAAGACGGTGCATGAAAATAAATACTGCTTGTTCTCAAGGTAATCTTTACATTGACAAAAGAATTATGTGAATCGTCATCCTAGGTCTTAAAAATATGAATAAGCAGCTCCATCTATTATGCAGACTTTACCATTCTGTGTAACCAGGGTCAACTGTGAATCCATAAACATCAACAGAATCACATACAGAAAGAGAAAACTCAAGTGCCTTGACTCCAGTGCCTTTGGCTGAAGATCCAAAAGATGTTCCTAACATGAGATATACAGGATTTGGAATTGGAACTTCCTGCATGCAAATTGTGCCCATATTAGTGAAGAGGACAAGCAAACTAAGTGGCATTCCAGGCATGTGAACCCAGAGAGCAAATGCAAGATGACAATTCTGAAGGAAGTCAGTATGCTGTAACAATACTCTTCAAAGGAATATGTTAAGTTTACATCAATTACCTACCCGAATCATTCTACTCATAATGTCATGAATAGTGGTTTTAATAATCAGAACTTCTTTTCCAGTTTCTGCAACAAAAATAAATGGATATATTAGAATAATGGATTTATCTTTATTTGTATGATAGGGTAAGGTTATGTTTGAATGACATGAAATTGATATGAAAGATAGATTATAAAACATTACCATCCAATTCTGCAACTTTATCAAGGGCCTTGGCTGATCCCCTGTTGAGAAGCCGAAATGTAACTTTCTTGCCCGCATATTGCGTATAATTCTAAATTTGTACAAGATACATAATGTGAAGAAGAAAACATATACTGAATATAAAAGTTCACCAAATAGGGAAGACTAGAGTTTTCATCACATTTTAACCCTTCACTGTCATCTTTTATTTTCTCGTCTGAAAGTAAAACATCTGGAAAAAAATTGAAATGATAAGCACTAGCACATGATCTTAAGCACACTGACCTTTGTGGGAGCTCCATTCCCTCGTATGACAGCATCATAACTGTCAATCTCTTTTCCAAACTTTGTTTTCAAAAGGTCACCTGAATTACCAATCACTGCACAACGTCCATACTGCCGTGGGAGAAAAGGTGGTGTATTCGGGAGTACCAATGCAAGCTTTTCCATACAGAGTGTTTTGTTTTGACATTTATTTCTGCAGTGCAGTTGAAATCTAAAATATTAAGATGAAATCTGACATTATATAGAAACACAGTGAATTTTACGCACAAGAACGTGGACAGAGCATAAAAACCAGAATATATTAAAAGAGAGAATGAATATGGTGTGGATGTCCATATATATAAGGGAGACAATGTTCAGTAGCAAAATCCTATACAACTACTTTATTACAACCTAATCTAAGATTCTAACACAACTCTATTTATATCATGTGACATAAGTCACTTGATTATACCAAAAATGCATTATAACTTTATCATATGCTAACTCTAATACCCTCATTTAACAGTCATGTGGAGAACAAGTGTTTGTCCCCTGAATACAAATTGGTCTGAACCAACGTCAAAGAGTCTGCATGACACGTAACCAGAATGTCTAATGCAACATAAAACACCTTACCAACCACTTGATCAAGCACTGACTCTTCAGCCAGTTGAGAGTCAGTGTTGGCTGAATATTTCAGCCCATATACAACAGATGTAGAAGCTGATTTTAAATTCAAGAAGTTGTCCTCTTTGTTGATGATTATAACTCGGACAGGTGCTTCTGCATAGCCTAGGTGTCAAGGATGAAGAAGTTCTCCAATTACGTCTCTAGGTACTTGCTTGAGTAAAGCAAGTGACTTTTATGTTTCTTTCCTAGGTTTAATTTAGGAAAAGCGCTCGATTGATTTTATTAATTAATGTTGGCTAATGGCTAAGGCTTTCTAAAGTGAAAAATTTAAGTGATTAAGTCTTGACCATTGATCTTAAGTGAGCCTTAAGATTTAATCTTAGCCATCCATCACTTTGGAGATTAGGGTTAGGGTTTTAGTTATTGAAATCTTATAAAGGAAAGCCTAGGGAGAGGAGAAAGACACAACAACAAAATATCATTTTGAAAGAGTGATTTTCTCAACAGAAGAGTGAGACTTATTTGCTGAAGAGAGAGGCTGATTCAGAGAGAGAGAAGCTGATTGCAAGAGAGAGAGGTCAATTCAGCAAATCTAGGGGCCAATCCATACAACTGGCAGCAATCCGTACGATCTGTACAGTTACCATACAGGGTGACACAAGGGGGCCGAATTGCTCAATGGGACGATTTGTCCAAGGGCCGATTTTGTCCAAGAGGGCCGAATTGCTCAATGGGACGATTTGTCCAGGGGCCGATTTTGTCCAAGAGGGCCGAATTACTCCAAGGGCTGATTTTTTCCAAGTGGGCCAATTTTCCAGAGAACTAAGTTACATGTTCTATTGTTGTAAAAATTAGGAATCTTTCTTTGAGCCAAGAAATAATACAAGAATCATTGAATGTTGGTTTTTCCATATTGGGGTTTTCTAGGGTAAATACTTGTGTCAGTGTGGATGATTTCCTACTTTGTTCCGCTGCATTTTTTAGTTAAATATCAATGCATTTTTGTTTAATAATTTCAGCAGTAATCTACAGCAGTATTTTATTTTTGGGCATAAAAATTATTAGAGAACAGAGATTAGATCCGGCATTGAGAATTTAACATGGTGTCAAAGCCCTAGACTCTGAAAAAGAAGGAAAACAATTTGACTAGGGTTTACAACAGAAGATATATATACATATATACATACATACATATATGTGTGTGTGTGTGTTCTTTGGTCAATGTAGTTGATTGGATAGGATGTCAGCAACTGGACTGAGATTTTAAGACCGGTTGGAGGGTGCATCCAGCTATAGTCCCTAGAAGGAGAGGATAGCATTAGTGCTAATGGAGAATGGGATTTGGGATTTTGCAGATCAGAAACTCACACCTCCTACTAATGCTACACAACAGGTTGCCCATAACCAAAAGGACATGAAAGCCAAGATGATCATTCTAGATGCAGTAGGATCATTTCTGTTAGATTTTCTTAAAGATTGTAGCAGTATATCTTAATTGCATTTATCAATAGGATCACTAGAAGATTGACAAAGCACAGAACAATAACACAAGTATTTTTCACCTGGGAAACCCAATAGAGAGAAAACCCAACAACCTTAGTCTAGAGATAATAATTCTGAGATCAGAGTACAATGAAGAAAGAAAAGAAAAATATGGAAATGCCTTTCAAAGATGAAACCCTAAAAAACGGTCTTTTTCTGAGTTGTTGTGTAGCTGCACTTCTGCCAGAAACTACGCACCTCACTTGTTCTGCTGCGCTGCTCTGATGTGTAATAATGAGGAGGGGGGCCTCCTATTTATACTATTTTCCCACCCAGAAATTAACTAGGGCCGACTTCACTTGGGGGAGCAATAATAATTTTATATTTCATAATTTTTATTTTATTCTTTTATTGCTGCCTTTTCACCCCAAGGATTACATTGTTCTTTCTAGGGTTTAGATGAATGATTACAACAAGTTCAACTCCTGAAGGAGGATAATAAGAATAGCTTCTGAAGTTGCACAAACTCCAACACTCCCTCTCAACAAGGAAGGTATTCTTCGGTCTTCATCAGCATCATGATCATTTGGGTTTCATCTATACATCTATACTATCTCCATCATCTCTAAACGTACCAAAGGTTGTCTTTATGAATTTGTTCTATCTAGATGTCTGAGAGAGAATATTCTGCTACCTATCCATCTCTACTGTCGATGAAATACTTTCATGTCTGGCTAGAGATCCTGGATGAGCACACGTGCACTACCGTCTACTACCTGTTCGTCTCATTTGTCGATGGGGTACTCCCATACCTGGCTGAGAACCTGAACAAGTAGAGGTACCTGTGCAATCACACAACCATCTACTACTTGTCCGACTCATTTGCCGATGGGATTTCTCCCATACTTGGCTGAGCACCTGGACGAGCAAAGGCACCTATGTGAATCCGACCATCTACTACCTGTTTGTGTCATCTACCGATGGGATTTCTCCCATACCTGGCTGAGAACCTGGACGAGCAGAGGTACCTGGGAAAGGCTATAGTGAGTGTCTCTCAGTCATCTCTCCCTCTCAAGCAGGGATACGTTCTCTTTGTTAGAATAGTAAAGTCAAGCTAAACTAGTTAACCTATCTAAGCAACCAACAACATATCATAAAAGATAAGAACAGGAAAAGAAAAGGACAAGAGAACACAAATATACGTGGTTCACCCTAATGGGTTACATCCACGGGAAGGTAGTCTTCTATTATCAC